>CM077876.1:63034951-63272451 GCA_039720435.1 Amazona ochrocephala | reverse complement strand
CTCCTCCTTTTCCTCTCTCCCCTTCTCCCCCTCCTTTCCTTAATCACTTCTTCGTCGTCTTCTCCTCCTTCTTGGCGGTGGAGAGCCGAGCAAGCGGCGGCGATGAGACGGTAAATTCAGTCACTCCCCCCCTCTCAGGCTTTCTCCGAGATCAAAGAGTCTCAAAGCGCAACTTTCTCGCTCGCTCGCTGGCTGGCTTGTTTCAAGCTCGTGGATTTGTGTGTTGTTGTTGCTGTTGTTGTTGTTGTTGGGGGGTGGTGGGTGTTGTTTGTTTTTTTTATTGCGTTGATAATAGTTTGTTCATTGTGCAAAAAAACGAGGTCGATCCAGTCTCTCCTTCGCCTCCCAGCACTTAGTCTAAGAGCAAGAAAGCAAATAATAAAAAGGCGTAAAGCCCCCATACATACATATACACCGGATGGGAAATGTCAGTCACTCCTCCACCTTCCAAACAGTCACAGATCAAACAGTGTCACCACCGGAGAGGACTACTTTTCTCTCTTGCTCTTTTTTTTTCCTCCACAAATCGAAGCTTCTTCTGATACTAAATATAATGCAAACACATTTTTTTATCATGGATTTTTTTTTGTTGATCTTGATCTGCAACAGAAGAAAAAAAAAAAAAAGGAACACACACACACACAAAAAAAAATGCCAAAACCAAGAAAAACCCGGGAGAGTGTGTGCAAAGAGGGAGGGGGGGGAGGAAGAAAAGACATTCACTGAGTGGGACAGATTAACGTGAACTGTCCCCCCCCTAAACTCCTGGGAGAGAAAGAGATCCACTCTCCCTCTCTTCTCTTTTCACTGAAATATAACACACATTCGGATCCCAGGGCTCTCAGACAGCCTCAACTGATAGACAGACACATCGAGCTGCTTTTCCTGCTTCAGTTTGTTACTCCTCCTCCTCTTGCCCACGTCACCCTGACAATTACAAATAGGTCTCACACAAACCCATACCTGTCAATCTTTTTAATTGCTTTGTTTTCATTTTTTTTTTCTCCCCCTCTCCCAGAGCTAAACAATATGACAAAAAAAAAAAGTCTTAATACAGCGCGGCATAAAAGATTCCTCATGTGAGACACGCGTTGAGGGGGTTGTTATTATAATCCACTTGCCAAAGTGCTGTGCAAGACGCATGTGCCGATTTAACTTCAGCAGAGGTCTTGTTCCAGCAAACTTAAAAAAATAAATAAAAAACAAAAGGAGGCAGGAGGTGATACCTCACCATGGCACACGTCGAACCGGCACCGAGCTAAAAAGATGATTTGTGGGAGATTACACTTCACCCTGACTTTTAAAATACCAACAGATTGCAGAGCAAGAACTGCAGCACACGAAACACGCTGCTGCTAATACGTTTCGCACAGTATGTGTCTGGGGATTTATATAATGTTAACTGCGAGAACAGAAGGGTTCTTCCTTTTTTTTTCTCTAGTCAAGAAAGCAAATAAAAATTACGCAGCTGATTCCTGGAGGAAAACACTGGGCGCTGAAATTCTGCTCTTTCGGGGAATAGGGGGCATTTTTTATTATTACTGCCGCAAAATTAAGCAGCGAGCTGTTTACACTGGTAGGATGGAGTTAATCCTAGAAACACTACACGTGAGCTGCTCCTACACTGGTGCAACATCTCTACCGCGGTATTCCCCTCCCCCCCTCCGCGCAGTTGTACCAAGTTGGAATCGGTGGCTCATCACAACATTTACTTTCGTCCTTTCACCCAGCCGATTTCCTACGCAGGTTCCCTCACCAAAACGCACTCTACACCCAGAGGCAATAAAAGTTTGGAGGGTTTAAGAAGAAAAAAAAGGTAAAGTACGTTTTTCTGTAGGTAACAAGGAGCTGGGGGGGGGGGAACGGGGGACGGACCGCAACCCAAATGAACTGACAGCAGCCAGTCAACCTTCGCCTCCCTTCAGCACGCCGGCGGGAGGGAGGGGACGGGGGGGCGGCCCGCACGGCATTCCCGCGGCGGGAACAGCTTTCGCCTCTTTAACTCCCCCTTCCTCTTCCTCCGGTTCCGCGCCTCATCTGCCCCAACGGCCGTAACCGCCGCCGAGGCGCGCAGCCCGTCCTCCACGCGCGGTCGGTCGGCCGGTAACGTCTCGGGGTTGATTCGTAGCACCTTGCGAGGAAGTGAACGTTTCGCACGGAAGGGGCGGAGCCTCCGCCCGCGGGCAGCGGCTCCTCAGCGGCGGCTAGTAACAACGTTGGGAGATTCGCCGCAACTTCGCTGCGCTTCTCTCACCGACCCGATAATTCATCGTCCTTTCCTCCTACTTCTAATTATCATCCTTTTTAGAAGGATAATCTCTTTTTGTAAACTAAAGAATGGGCGGGAGGGGGAGGGGATCCGTGGCGTTTCTCTTTTCCTTCCCCCTTTCCCTTTCTTCCCCCCTCCTTCCCGTTTTTTAAATCCCTTAGCCAGAGGCAGCGTGCAAATTAAAAGCAACCTTTAGGAAGAAATCCGGCCTTCTGTACATCTGCCTCACTGGCAGGCAGAGCACGACCCTGGTCGCCGTCCTTGAGTCACGGCGGCGGTGCGGGCAGGGGCAGGCAGTGCTCCTGTGTGTCTGTCTATAGTGTGTGTGTGTGTGGCCAGGCGGGTCGGGTACGGCAGAGCCGGGCGCAGCAGCTGGTAGCGGGCTGGCGGGACGGACGGCCGCGGGAGCGGGCCAGCGTTGTTCCTCGGTAGCGCTAGCGACGGCAGAAGAGGACCATCTTGTAGCTGCTCATCGGGCGGCGTTTCCGCGTGGCGGAGGGGCCGGCTGGGTGGGGAGGACGGAGGCAGGGTGCAGCTTGCTGCACAGGGCTTTATTTACATACACTAATAGCTGCGTGAGGACAGTTTCTCGTGCCTGCTCCGTGGCGGCGGGTGCTGCGAGCCGCTTGGAGAATCCTGAGCCAGAGCTCTCCCGAGCAAGGGGGGAAGAGGAGAACCGAGGCAGGGCATGAGTTTTAGCGCAAAAAGCGGCGCTTGGCTGAGCTCCCGGGTACCGCGGTTCTGGTGGTGGCGGCCGTGGCAGCAGCTGTCCTGCGCCGCTGCAGGTCCCGCCTGGTCCTACTTCGGTGGCAGCCGGCCGCGGGCCATCCTGGACATGTCCTACTCCCGTCACTTTCTGGATTTCCAGGGCTCGTCCATCCCCAGCTCCATGAAGAAGCTGGTGGTGACTAAGCTGAGCCAGAACTTCAGGGAAGCGGTTACCCTGCAGCAGGATTCGCCCGTGCCACTCCCGGGAGACGGTGACCTCCTTGTCAGGAACAGGTGAGCGATCGACTGTCGTTCTCCTCCCCCCCCCCCCCCCCCCGCGCCCCGACCTCGGCCCCTGCCTGCTTCTCGCGCGTTGTGGCCTGCTCCCTCACGTACGCTCCCTCGCCTCGGAGACCGGCTCCAAAGTTGAGCCAGCTGCCATCTGGCGACTGTTAATTTAATTTTATTGTTGTTGTTTTGAACGGCTGGTGCCACGGTCCGGTCGCCCCATCCACGTGTGTGGGGGTGACACTTCCCCCTCCTCCTCCCCTCATGTTTCTCTGGCGGGTGTATGTGCGTGTGCTGTTCCTGCCCGAAGGGAGGGGAACACCTCAGGGCCCCTGTGCCAAGGTGAGGAAAAGGCAAGTTTTACACTTTGAATGCTGAGGAGGGAGTGAGGCGCCGGGAAGAGCTTGCAGAGTCCCTCCTAGGGCTTGTCACACGCACACAGTTCCCGGGCCGTGAGTGTGTCCCCACCGTAGCCACACGACTCTGGGGTGACGCTACCGTACAGCCGTGTGCCCCAGCACCCCTATGTGCCACCCTACATCTGCTGCCCTGCATGCCTCTCATCTGTTCCCCGCTGCGGCCTGGCGCTGCCAGCCCTAGGCCAGCCGTGACTCATCGCGGGCGGAGGGCCGCGGCCGGCCGCCCTGCCAGCCCCGGCACCACCCCGTCGCTGTGCGCCGAAGGCGGGGGCAGGGCAGCGGCCCGGCCCAGCGCAACCCGGCCGTGCCGCGGCCTCCCTGGGCCCCGCAGTTGTGGGCGGCTTTTCAGAGTGGAGCCGGGTCGGGCGGGGAGTGAAGAGGTGACATTTTGCTTAACATAATACGCCGTAAATCCTGCGCCAGCGCTAGGACTGAGCGTGCAGCGGGGTGACCAGCTTGCCATGAAATGAAAACTGTTGAGGACAAAACGTGCCTTCCCACAGCTGTCTCCATAAACCTGCTCTCAGTGGCTCCTTCTTTGTTGTTCCTTAAGCTAAAAGTAAGCCGGTTAAAGTTCAGAGGTTCCTCTGCCCACGAGGGGAAGCTGAAACTCTGGGAACTTTGGAGCAGATTGCGTGGCTGGCACAGAAGAGAGCAGCGCTTTCAGGTTCTTGTCGAGCGAGGAAATCGTAGTAACACAGTTTGCCATGCTCCTCTGTTGGAGCTTAAAGGTGTTAAGAAGTACTAAGGTGGCTTGAGAACAATGCTGAAAGTTCTAAGGCAGTGTGTGACTGTGTGTATGTGTAACCTCTAGCATGTGTCTATATGTAACATATAAATACATGGTAAAGAAAGGGGTAAGGAGGAAGTAGAACAGGGACTCCTCCAGGAGCTGATGAGAAAGCTTCTGTGGCACTTTAATTCGATGCCTGACATCTCCCACTAGAATTTCTGAAACCGAAATTCCCTCTAAACCTCAAATTCTGAACCACTGTGTTGGTGCATCCACTAACGACCATGAAACAAAAATGGCATGAAAGAGCCGTCGGGCTGGAGTTAAATTCCTTTTCGTGGAAGAAGTCGAGGGACTTGTGGTATAAGTAGCAAGTCTGTAGTCGGGTAATATGAGGCAGAGTGACATCCTTGTTTCCCAAATCCCCTTCCCCCGGCTCCTGTGCTGGAAATCTTTCTCATTCTCATCCTACTCTTTCTCCCCCCTCTCCCCCTCCCCTCCGAATTAAAAAAAAAAAAAAAAAAAACCAACACCCAGTTTTTATATAGCTTCCAGTGTAACACTTCCTTTCTGTCTCTCCCCTCCCTTTGCTGGGTGGGCTCCGTGGGTGCTAGAAGGACATGCACACCTCATGGTGAGAGGGTTGAGGCACAGAGCTTGCCCAGACCGAAGGCAGAAGCTGGTCCACAGGTCAGACAGGCAATTACTGGGGTTTAACACATCAGCCTGTTACATACGTGTTCCTGTACAGACACACACACACACGAGTGGAGAGGGAGAGATGAGTAGTAAAGGCTAGATTTAGAGTTCGTACATTTTGTATTATTTGTGGTGTTTCTTCTCTGTTATTATTTTCTGAGGAATGTCACAGAAGACACAGGACCATTCCCTGTGTACAAACTGCAGCAGGAAGCGAGTTCTGAGTGTTTCCCCCTCAGTTGTCACTCTGGGGAAGCATTTTCCTATCCTGAAATGATGAGTCCCTGGTTCCATTTATTTTTACCTTTTTTTTTAAAAAAAAAAAGCCCTAAATACAACTATACATTTTCTAGTAGGTAGAAACATACAATTAAAAGCAAAACAATAAAGGAGTCGAGTTCCAATAGTGCATTTGCAGATTTGTTCATTTTAGTCTTAGTCACACCCATGAATAGTATTAATTGCTTTGAGCTTTTCATGCAAAACAATCCTCATCCACCACAATAAAATCTGGTTTGGGATTTAGAGAAATGGGAAATGAAAATGTGTTGAGTTCCTGTATGGATAGGTATTTTAAAATAAGATGTAGTTAGGGGGAACTTTCTTCCCCTCTTTCTTCTCCTTTAGAGAACTAAGCCAGCAACCCTTATGTCTGCTTTTTTACAAAGAAAAAAATAATCCGTCCTTTATTCAGAAATCCTTCAAAACTATAAATCAATTGAAAGTACTATTTTACTTCAATTCTGTGCAGAAGAGGAGGAGTAGGGGAAAAGGTGAATAAAAAAGTCCTTGATGAAGCCACTTAAGCTTCATGTGTCTGCTTGTCCTGGTTTTTGGGAATGAGGGATAAGATGGGGGCAATGTTCCTCCTTTTTGTGGCAGGATAAGGACCAAAAGGTTCTAAAGATCTGGTCCTTCTTTAAGTTGTTGGGGGATTTTCGAAATTTGCTCAAGGCAGTGACACATTTAGTTTCCAAAATACCTGTAAGGGATTCACTGTTGGGATGGAGGATGGCAACAAAGTTTCTAGAAAAGGGAGTAAGAGAAAGTTTTTTGAACCGAGGGACTAATGGATCACAGTGGAGGACTGTTTCTGCTGAGTATTTGGTCTAAATAATGTTTTTCTTGCATAGTACTGGTTTGGATGACTTTGTTTTGTCTGCGTTTAAGGCTGTGGTGCTGGTTTTCAGTGTCTCACGCTTTGTTGTGGTATGAAAAGCATCATTTCCTCCCCTCGGCGGTGTCCTCCTGTTTTCTGTAATAAACAATACGAGGGGTTCAACACTGTTGAGTATAAATAAAGCGGGTAACTCAATGAGTGTAATTATTTTGGGAAAAGCCAGTCTCTAGCTTTACCCCCATCCCCCACCCCCAGGGTTACATCTTTTAATGATGAAGGAGCAACCCTTACTTAGAAACTGCTAAATCAAATAATAGATTTTTAAGTAGGGAAGTAAAACAAGACAATGTAAAAGATTTGGAAGAGGTCTTAAAACCCACCAGCATCCCAAGTAGCTGTTACTTCTGTGCTCTCCTTTTCTCAGTCTCAGAAGTTAGTAAACTGATCTTCAACTTGTAAATCGTACTTATTCCTACTTAGAAAAGCAAAATAGTCTAAGAAACTGCGGGCACATCCTACCAACTCCCTTCTGTCAGCTGGAATGACAAGGCAAATTAGACAATATGTTTTAATCCAGATGCTGCATACGATCATTGTAATGTGAGAGGAATCCAAAAGACTAAACAATCTTTTTTGAAAAAGAAAAAAAAAAATAAAATAAACGCTGTACGACGCGAGCAGCGAGCAGGAGTTTTGAGTTTGCACACAATAAAAAGGGAGTTTACCAAAATTAGGGGGGGGGAGGGCCGGGCGGCAGACTGTATTGATTAATAATGATGAGCCAAGGAGAACTGTTTCCCGTGGCCCAGCAGCCCCACGGGGACGGGCAGGGAGCTAGAGCGTGTGTATGTACGCGTGTCTGTGTAACTATGTGTGTGTGCGGGGGGCGGGAGACCCCCCCCCCCGCACATCGGGGCAGCGCGCGCGGCTTTATCCTCCCTAGCCCTGCCAGCGCGGGAGCCGCTGGCAGGGACGAGCAGGGTTACCAGGCCCGCCTGCTCTTCTCTCATGGCAGCACCCGTTCTTGTAAGACTCGGGACCCCGCAGCCGGTGCCCAGCCGCCCTAGCCCCGAAGGAAGCTCCGCACCGTGCTCGAAGAGGCGGAGAGCGGCCGGGCAGCGCCGAGTTGCGCGCCGCGGCCCCTGGTAGCAGCACGCACAAGTTGCGGTGTGGCCAGGGGGGGAACTGTTTGCATCCTCCTCGGCTACGGAACAAAAGCAATGGTGCGTGGGCTCTTGTCCTGCTCGTCAGGCGTCTGGCCCGCGGCACGACTTGAACCTTCCCCGCATGCAAAGTTTTTGCCCTCGGACGGGGATTTACCTGTCTTTGTGATGTCCCCGCTGCAGAGCAGCGCTGGGAAGAGGGGACAGCTTCTACAGGGAGGGAGATGGGGGCTTGTTCTGCCGCCCCTTCTCCAGGGTGCGTGCGCCGGAAGGCAGCGCGCTGTGCAGTGCGGTACAAGTGAGGAGGGGGCTCGGCCCCGCGGGGAGCGGGGACCTGACTTTCGGGCTGCGGCTGGTGCGGGGCAGGGTGAGCGCCGGGGGGCCGGCCTGGCAGCTAGCGAGACCGCCCAGCTGGGCGAGGGGCTGCGAGCGGGGAGGGGGTGAGCACGGCTCCCCGCAGGCCTCTCCCCTCCGCAGGAGCTGGGGTATAAAGGCGGGAGGGGGGTAGCGAAGCGCCGGCACGTCTGGCCTCGAAGGTCCGAGCCCTTCTCCCTGCGCCCGGGGGACGCGGGTTGCCTCGGAAGCTGCTGCTCCGTTACCAATTTTTATCCATCTTTTAGCAGTGCTATACGGGAGTTACCTTAAAGCACGGTAACAGAGGATTTTTTTGTATCTACGAATACGTAGGCATTTTTTTGTTGCGGCCGAGCAGTGAATTAAAGGCAGAATTCAAAAGAGCAACAGTCACTTTCGCCTGTCTTATGCGTGGTGTATGTGTTTATGCGTACGTGCCCTTTGATGCATAACACATCGCGCTGGTGAAAGTTTGAGGGCCTCCATGCTATAAAGAAAGAAACAAAATTGAGCAAAGTGTTTTTTAGTTCTCCTTGCTCCGTATGCAAGCAATTTTAAACTACACACACAGATGATTTGAGCCTACTGCTAACTGCAACAATTAAAGCGCCCTGTTTGCATACTTCTGCAGCTTTCCTGATACTTGAGTATCAAGTACACCTTTCAGGTTGTCACTTTCCATGTGTTCTAACAGTCCCGGTGTTTTCTGTTGCATATGTTTTTTTTACGTTTTTCAGTTAACAGAATCATCCCCTTGTCTCTTCCCTTGCCTGTGTGGAAATACTGTTATGTTTGGCTTTTAAAAAAAAGCAGTGTTACTAAAATATCCTTGGAGTTTAAGCTAGATTATAACTTTCTTTTAGGCATTATTTCCTAGTGCTTAAGTTGTGAGAATGTCTGTATGATTTTCTAAAACAAACATTAAACTGGCATCCTTTTTCACCTGTTAGAGGTCAGTGGGACTTGATACTCAGTCTTACAGTTTTAGTCCTTCTGTGCAAGGTTGTTTTGATGTGTTGCAAGTAATTTATATAAAGAAAAATATTTTAACGCTGACATTAGCTACATCAAAAGGCACATTTGCTGTAGTGACTCCATCAATTAAAAAGTACTTGCCTACAGTAGCATGACCTTGCAAATGACATCGATAGTTAATATGATCATTAGTCATTAACAGTATTATTATATTCAAAAATGTAAATTTGTTGCCAGAATCCACATATTTACCGCTTTGCACTTTTTATTCTTCAGTGTTTTCACATCTTGCGTAAAGTGGTCAATTAATTTTCATCCTTTAATCTTTTGCAGAATTATTTTTGGTTTAGGTCAAATGGACCTAAGGAAAAGACAAGTTTTGTTTTGTTTTTGGGGGGGTTGGGTTTGGGATTTGTTTTTTTATTGTTGTTTTAGGGGGGGTTTTGTGTTGTTTTGGGTTAGTTGGGTTTCTTTGGGTGGTTTTGGGTTGTGGTTTTTTTGTTGTTGTTTTTTTTTTTTAGCAAATTAATCTTTAATTCTAGACTAACAGAATGCGAACTGGAGTGTACTCATACAGATATACCAATAATCAGTAAAAGTCTTGTACCTATCCCACAAATTTAAATTGAAGGTTTCTCATACGACAAAGACTTGGTAAGGAATACATCTCGTTAATACATTTTTGTTTTCTTCTAGATTTGTCGGCATTAATGCATCTGACATAAACTACTCAGCTGGCCGATATGACCCATCAGTTAAACCCCCATTCGATATAGGGTTTGAAGGTGTCGGTGATGTGGTAGCGTTAGGACTCAGTGCTAGTGCCAGTTATACAGTGGGTCAAGCAGTGGCCTATGTGAAAGCAGGTTCCTTTGCTGAATACACAGTTGTGCCTGCGAAGCAAGCAATTCCTCTACCCTCTGTGAAACCCGAGTTTCTTACTTTAATGCTAAGTGGCGCTACCGCGTACATCAGTTTGAAGGAGCTGGGAAACCTGTCGGAAGGCAAGAAGGTTCTGGTGACAGCAGCGGCTGGAGGAACAGGCCAGTTTGCTGTGCAGCTTGCAAAGGCGGCAAAATGCCATGTAATTGGAACCTGCTCCAGTGATGAAAAAGGTGGTTTTCTGAAGTCCATTGGCTGCGACTGTACAATCAACTATAAAACTGAAAATGTTGAATCTGTTCTTAGGAAGGAGTACCCTGAAGGTGTGGATGTAGTGTATGAATCTGTTGGGGGAAAGATGTTTGACTTGGCTCTTGACTCCTTGGCTACCAAAGGTTGCCTGATAATTATTGGGTTTATCGCTGGCTACCAAAACCCTACTGGCCTCCAGCCCATTAAAGCAGAGTTATTGCCAGCAAAGCTGTTGAAGAAGTCTGCCAGCATCCGGGGTTTCTTCTTGAACCATTACCTTTCCGAATACAAAGTGGCTCTGAAGGACTTGCTCAAGATGTATGAAAGAGGAGACCTGGTTTGTGAGGTGGATTTTGGAGACATGTCTCCAGAGGGAAAGTTCATTGGCTTGGAGTCTGTATTCCGTGCTGTAGATTACATGTACATGGGAAAAAACATTGGAAAAATTGTAGTTGAATTACCTCACTCTGTCAACAGTAAGCTGTAAAAACAGAACAATGATATAAATCAGTGGAGAGAAAATGGGCACTTTATGCCTCAGAATTACTAGAAACAATTTATTTTTTTTTAAATTTAATAATGGATACTATATTAAAAAAACGGCATTGAGGTGTTAATAAAAGTTTTGTGTTTTTTTTTTTTTTTTTTAAGTACTTAAATCAGTGGCTGTAGCATGGGCTTAATGGGCCTGTGTTTGATTCTGTCACTTATATTGTTCTTGATAGAACAAGTCTTGATGCAGAGGCAGATTTAGTCTGTCAGACTGGCTTGACAGGGTACATAAACTTCAGCTCAGAAAAAAAGATAGTCTTTTAACAATTTTGATTCCCTGATTAAAAATAAAACAGTTAGAACAGGACTAAGTAACCAGCTCTGTCTTGTGGTGGCCCTGTTCATCTCCTGAAGTTTCTGGGAAAAATTGTTCTCTTGATTGTTTGTCACAAACACGATAATCATAGGTCAGTTGCACCATCGATCATAGTAATATTCCTTGACTGCTTACACAGAAATTTCTGACATGTCAGTAATATTAAGCAACTTGACTTTTTTTCAATTATGTCTTTTATAACTGTAAGCAACTGTGGAATTTTCTTTTAAATCTTTAACTACAAGTTGCAACATAATCTCATTTTCTTGCCTTTTCATTTGCTGCTGTTACTATTTACTGTTCCCCCCTTTCCTTTAGTCAGTATTACAAGATTACTGAAGTGGGGTTTTGAGCCATGTTCACGTATGTTCAGGTCCTGTACATTTTTTTTAAGATTTAATAAAGTTTAAAATGCTATTTAAATATTTGTGGCATTTATTCATAATGATAGGTTTGTGGCCAACTAGCTCCTCTGTAGATAATCGCTGTGTCATAGAGTTCTTTGACTGATGATTCTTGATGTGACTTCCCATAATCAGGCTGCTACTTGTACTTCTATCGAATATTGCTTCTGCAGAAGCCCTGTTACAAAGAGCAAGGCCATTTTAAATCTACAGTCACAGAACCTCGTACACGTGCTGATGCTCAGTCATAGATTATCTAGGGAGTGCAGTTAAAAGGTTTTGTAAAGTTTTGAAAATTCTTCCTCACTTAATAGGTACTGTTAACAGTACATACATTGGGAATTACAGCTAGAAGTGTAAGATTTTCCAGAACAATAAAATACTTTAAGCTGTGCTTGCTCTTCATCTTTTTTCCATAGCAAATGTTTAAGATCTTGAAGGCTGATTTTGCCACATTCTTTGAAATACATACATTTGTATGCAGTTGGAGAGATGGAAAATTCCTAAGATCCTATGCCTAATAATAAATGTAATGATAGACTGATAATGTCTAGGGGTTGAAGGAAAAATCCAGGGTAAACTTAATTTTGGGACATTATTCAGGACTGACTGTACATGACATTTTAAAAAGTAACATGTAGGAAAAACATTTTTTTCAGAGGTACAGGCAGTAGAAAAAGTATTTTTAACTTTAATTTTGCACATTCTTATTGCATTTTTTTAGTGCATATGTCATTAGAATTGTGTGAGCAAAGAACTGTCTCTTTGGGCTGACTATGGGGTTTAGTCCCACTTGGGAGGATTTTGGGGAAAGGCTGAATGGCTCAAGTCTTTGTTACCATTTCCCTTATCAAGCTGAAACCACTATGATCAATCAAACCACTGTGAATTTTGTTTCCACCAAGATCTGCAGTTGGGAGCATGCTTCCTCTTGCCTCTCTAATATGGCAAATTTTGTGGTGTTTTGTATGCTTTGAATATTTACAAAGGCATGTTGGTCTTCCAACTGGATGCTAGAAAGATGGAAACACTCAAGTACTGCACAAGATCAAAGCATACAAAGTTCTCACTATTTTGTTCCTAGGCACATGGTTTCTTTTAATCTTCAGAAAAAAGGCGGTGCCCTCTGTCAATAAAAGCATCTTAAAAAAAAAAAAAAAAGATGTTTGGGATGCACTGGGGCAAAATGCAAATAAAAAGAGCACAATTGGTTACATCTGTGATATGTGAGGAAGAGTTGCCTGGGTAACAAATTAAGTTCTTGCAGTCAAATGCCAAAACCCATCCAAGTGGGTTGATTTCAGAGGTGTTGATCATTGTCAGTCTGATAGATTTAGGTGTTTCTAAGGCAGTGAATTCCAAATGTTTTTGTCCTAAAAATTTCTTCTTGCAATAGGATTCTGTTTGAACATACAGCATTCTACTTTCTTTTTAATATGTTGCTTCATATACAACATTGAGTAATGCAGCTTCCCCAGGCTCTTTCACTCATCAAAATAAGGAAAGAGGAACTGTTGGAAGGTTTACATATGTATATATATATTCAAATATGACATTTGGTGGGTTGGATTTTGGCTTCAGGCTTATTATTTAGCACTTTTGTACTGATTACAGCATTAATAAAAAGTTTTAATTTGTTATATGCAGAACTCATATGGCCAGTGTACTAATCTTTTGGCTTTTCTGGTGTTTGGGTTGAGCTGTGGCTGCTGGGCTTGTCCTTTTCATCAAATGCCTCTGTTGAGCTGTAGGGGTAACTCAGGATATGATTGCTCTTCCACAAATGAAACCAGAACGAAGAAGTAATTTTTGGTTTTAAAGGTACAATTTCTATTATTTAGATTGCTGAAAGAGAGCACTATCAACAGAGAGAGTGTGGTAAGTATGTCTGAAACAATTCGATGAGGCTTTTCAGATAAGATTCATAATAGTTTTTGGTTTGCAGGGTGAAAAAGCCAACTTCTCTTTATTTAAAGGTATATTCTGCAAACTTACAGTTATGGAAGCAGGGCTGACTTTGAATAAGTAAGCTATGATGGATTTAAATAATGTTTAAATATTAGATGGGTAGGAAAATGTATATGGCATGCACACACTGAGAGGTTTAAATGATGATAGGACATTGAACATACAAGGAAAAGAAATACTTTAGAGTCACAGCAAGGGATTAATAACAATACACTTAATATGCTTGCAGAAAAGGTGTATTAAAAGCTGTGTGCACAGTGGGGACTTAAATGATTAAAAATAATAATACATTTGCCTTGGAAGTACTAAGTATACTATATGTAGAAAGGGATTTAAATAATAATACTATTAATAATAGCAGCTCATTGAGATGTGGATGCTAGCACTACATCCTAATTTTACCTTTCTAAATGAATTTGCTGCAGAGGAATCTGGCATTGTTTGCTGAGGCTAATAGCAGAATTCCCCTTTCCTACACACATATGCTTCTATGGAAAAACAACAAAGAACTAGATGAAGAGCTGGCTTTTTTCCTGAGTCTGTCACGTGTGCATACGCACGCGCACGTGGGCACACTCGTACTCACTCTCTCGTGGCCTGCAACCCTCAGCACTTTTTACAGATGTGCTTTCTACTTAATTGCTATGCTGGAATCTCCTAATATCTTTTTGAATTAAGTTAGATTTCTACCAAGCAATAGTTTGATATGTATTTTTTCATGTGCAGATCCGTGTGTGTGCATGTATGTATATGTGTATACAATGTATATATTTAGTAAGTGGATATGAATAACTGCTGTGTCATGTAAATACAAATAATTACAGTCTCTCAAGGAAAAGTTTGAGGCAGTGTTTTCAGATATTATGTATATTCTATTTCTGTCTGAGGAGTAAAGAATTTTCTCTGCTGAATAGCTGTTAGTATCTATTTTACAAGATTTACTCATTTTCAGGTACCTAATGTAGCTGCTAGCATGCATGCACGACAATACAATTTATATGGTAAATGGAACCAAATAATGGCTTCACTGAATGTTATGGCTGCACTGAAGGGAAATGTCACGGTAAATAGCTGCCAAATTATGGATCATGCCGAAGTGTCACAACTGCACTAAAGACAAATAGCACTAGAGGCTATTGCCACTGTGACGCTTTTGAGTTATGAAGAGGAGCAGCCTGATGTGAGCCTCTTTGTGTCCTCATTATAGCAAAGGGTTACTGGTGCAGTGTACAAGAAAACCTAGTCCTACGTGGTGGCTAGTTATTAATCTGTTCTTTTCTGATCTAACAGCTGTAGCAAACCAGGAAATCTTTTCCTTGCTTTATGAATGCATATACACAAACAAAGAGAAACCTGCAGGTTTTATGAATGTAAATGTGTATGGGAAATGACTGGTAATGGAAAAATGTTGTAATAAAATAATCTAATCAAAGATTATTATTAAATTTAATATCATATGTGTCTGAAAGCTTTAGTTGCTTCTTATGCAGATAGATGTGTGAAATATAAGCAATAATGCACTTTCTCTCTTTGTAAAGACTTGAGTAGTAAGGACATTACCAGCTAAATTGCTTCTTCGAAACTGAAGTGTGTCCCGGTTTCTTTCATTTTAATGGGAGGGTAATAAAGATGAAAGACTAACATTTTAACTGATGGATCCCTTAAGCTACAGAATCGAAATTTATTATGTTTTGAGGGAATATGCTAAATCCTGACATGTGGAAAGAAGCAGGGAAATCCCAGGTAAAATAAAAGTAAAGTAGCCTTTTTTTTTTTTTTTTTTAAATATGACATACTTTTATGAATAGAAAACTACATCATGCTTTTACTTAAAGTGACAAAACAATATAGGTCTCTGTGTAAAAAAAGGTGGGGGGGAGAGATAATTGGAGGGGAAAAAAGAAGATTTGAAAACGGGGGGCCATCGCTCAGCAAGTGGTCCCTGCTTTCTAGGACCACTTTTCAAACCCTGCTTGCAGTGCTCAAGGAAGTGAGTTTGATGCTCTGCACACTATTGTATGCACCACAAATGTACCATCTATAATACAGCACAATTGTCAGTTGCTGTTTTACAGAGGGGCCTGGGCTGAATAATCATGGTGGATAAATTACTTTCCTATTCTACAGCAAGTGGCCTTCCTACCATGTGAAGCTTAAGGTCATTGGCAGGGCAGTGAGGGAGAAGCTTATATATTAGTTAACTCTAATGCACTAATAGTGTTCAGATAGGGGAACTATACCGATTAATTGCATTTAGGTTTGTTCATCGGGGGTGGAGGATGATGAAGAGTTACTGTTCTGAGATACATACATGTATGTGTGTGTATGCATACATATATATATATATGTTTGCTTTCTTGCTACAATACTCCTATAGGTAACTTATTTTTCTTTCTTAATATCCGCATTAAAGCCTTCAATATTTGTCATCACAAGAATCTAGATTTCAGAAATCAGAAAATATTCCAAAAAGATTTTTACACTGTGGCAACACATTCTGCTCACAGTTTTTACAGTGTAGTCTAAAGGGGGACGGGAAGAAAAAGCTGTCAAAAATTAAGTAGAACATCCTTGAATGGCAAACAGCATGCCCAGAATTTATGTACAACGCAGTGGCAAGTAGCTGCTTCTTATTAAATGAAAATCCTGTATTATGTACTTCAGGAACATTCCAACTAATGAGTATGTAATGTCCTTAGTATAACACAGAACTTCTTTTTGTGTTCACAACCACAAGATGCTGGAAACTTGACAAATGATATCATTTAAGACAGATGCCTGCCTTAGGGACCTGTTTTTTGGCTTCCTGTTTCTGGTTTTTATTTCAGTAACATTTGTAATTGCCACAGGATCTGTACCTGTGTAGTGTTTTAACCCCTTCACATATACCCTGTTGCATTAACTCCTTGGGTAGGTACTTTGGAATCCTTTCTTTTTAATTTTTCTTTCTTTTTTTTTTCCCCTCCCCAGCTGGTGTGTTCTGCCTCTCATGAGCAGATATAAATAAAAGCTGGGCCTTATTAGACCAGATGAAATGGTAACGTTAGAGGGGTTAAATGCTTACTGCACTAGCTGTGTTTTACTAGTGCAAAAGTACATGTAGAGCAGACCCAAGGCAAAAAACAAGAAACTGGTATGGCCTGCTGATAAGCAGGTATGTCCTGCTGATTCTCAGTGAGAGACAACAAAATTCTGTGTATGCAGCTCAAGCACGCAATACTTTGATCTCAGTTGTATTTTCCAATGTACCTTACTCCCCCTTCGACTAGAATTCTTTACTTAGGTTATAGGGCAGGAATGTTTTTGACATCACTGCAATTGATGCTGGTTACAAGGGGCGTTTTGGCAGTCCTGGTTTAACGTGAGTTGTAAGTCAGAGCCAGCTTCCAAGTAAAGCCCTTATCGCTGGACATCAGCAGTTTTCAGCTCCCCAGGTGCTCAGCACAGATCCTGGCAGACTGCAAGAAACTTAACCACAATCCAGAGCAGCCCAGAGGCTTTCATGGTGTTTTATAGCATGTCTGGCTTTCTTGTAGGTTTTGCAAAAAATAACATTACAAATGGGCTGTGTACAAGAAGCTTACATGATTCTGCACAGGGAAGTTTTCACTGGGAGACTTTACTAAAGCCTACACAGTGCTGTAGTAACAAATAGGGGGTTGGAAAGAGCATGAGTTCTTGGCACCTATTCTGCAGGTGAGAATTTTCTACTTGTCAGAAGCACTTAGCTCTCCTGGATTTACAGTGCTTTCTGATGTCATTTTGAAGCAAAAACTTTACATTCAAGCCTTCTGTCACAGGACATGCAGTCTCATTGCACCTGCCTCAACTCTTAAGGCAAGTTTATCCTGTGAAGTGTCGAACAACCTTATCTTTCTTCAGAACAGGAGCTGAGGACTCTGAAAACCTCAAGAAACATCTCTGTTTACTGCAAGACCAGACAGCACATCATACAAACATACCCTCCGGGCTTTCTGTAAGAGAAGGAGGAGGAAGGCTTTATCTTCCGTCACAAAAGGGAAGTCAAAAGGACCGAGCGAGTGCCAGGCCAAGTCACTTCTGTTGTTCCAGAGTTCAGTTTTGGAGGAGGTAGGCAGGCACACAAATCTCATTATGTGTTATGAGGCTCTGTGCCCAGGCTTCTTGCATGCTCTCTTAAAAACCTTACCCTTAAGGGGCTAATTCACAAAGGGAATAGAAGGAAAAGGAAATTTGTATATTTCTGGAAGCAGTAAGACATGACATGTAGCACGGTTCTGGCTGATTACAGCATGCCTCAGGTGAGCTGGGAGGCATGAGGCCGCGAGCCAAGTGTTTTCAACCTCCCAAGAAAGACAACTCCACAGAAATGCATTGTTTGGCATGTCTGATCGCTACAAAGGAAAAACACTCCGACTTCATTCACACTGGCATGACATTATTGGCATGACTGTTTCTGGCAGCCTATTGGAAAGTTTTATTTGCATCCAGAGTTTTGAAAGCCATTTCATAACGTTAAACAAGGCTAATGCTGAAAGCGGCTGGCTTATTTGCCCCTTGACACCTATGCGTAATCCCTCATTGAAGCCCTAATGAGAGGTTCTCCTCAGGTTGTGTTATTTATGAAATAACCTCTGCATACAAACAGCGTGACGTAGCTTTCCTCCCTGCATAGGATGTGGCAAGGGTAGCCAGAAGGAAGTGGATCAAGTGTGCTATTTTTCCTGTATTCTCAGTAATTGAGATGCAGAGTCAGTTACTGGATCATTTGACTTCTTACTGAGATGGGAAACCTCAATCACCTATCACAAGTGCCTACAAATAAGAGAGATATTGAGTTGGTTTCTCCTCCTGGGAATGTAAATGAGGAACAAGAATAATGCTCTTCAAACAGTGTAAAAACCACCTCTGAGGAGAACCTGGCTCTTGTTTGTCTCTCTGTGTGTGTTCATGCTGCTGGAAAAAAGCAGTTCTAACACAGGCGAGCAGTTCTAACACAGACCAGCCATTTCCCAGGGCCTCCAGATGACTCCCAAAGTCTTGGGAAATCCAACGTGTTCACAGTTGCTGACGTTAAGAGATACGGTAGCAACAGCAGCAGCTTGGCAAGTTCTGAGCTCTCTGATGATGGGTGGTGGAAAAGCAAGCCTTGCTAAGGAAAAACTGCGAAAAATACAGCCCTCCAGTTCTCAAGTATTATTCTTCTCTATATGAAATCAAGTGTGAGGGACGGGTCATTGTCTTCCTCCCCCCCTCCCCTCCAAACTCCTGTCCTATTTGATAGTTATTCTTCCCTTCCCTTCTCCCTCTTTCTCTCCTCCTCCCTCCCTACTCCAAATAAAAAAAAATGCTGAAATAATCATAGAGTGGGAAGCTGCTGGAAGTGTTTCAGGCTTTTCTTTCCCTTTGCAGGGGGGAGGTCAGTTATCCTTGTCTTGTAACATGCCTATATCTAACAAAGCACATGGAGTTTCGCCTATAGGCTCTGCAATAAAATTTGACTAGATTTATAGCTAATATATACAAGTTTCCATTTTACCACAGAAATAGACATAGGTTTTGTTTTCAAAAACCAAGATCTTTTCTAGTAAGATGAGGCTAAAAAAAAAAAAAGCCCCAAAAGAACCCACAAAGGACTCTTTCCAAATGATTTCATTTGCAGTGTCTTTCATTCTGTCTGTTGATGCTGCAGTTTAATGTGATGGGGCTACTTCTATTGCATTTCTTCCTTTCTTGTTTGTGAAAAGTTGACATGTTCATTAGTGACAAAATACACATCATGGTGCAAAGAGGGAGGAGCCAAATAGTCCCCTTTTCCTCAAAGCTGAATTCGTATCAGTGCAAAAGAGTTCATCAGTGGTTCACGTGATATGAAACAGAATTCTATAAGGTGAATGGAGGGCTGCCGATAAAACACACTGTAAAGAACAAAGGCTGTATCTAGAGGGGCAAAAAAGGACACTGGTGGTGGTGGCATGTTCAGCTGACTTTAAGAAAGACAAAGTTTGTGCTTCACATCAGATAAGTTCGACAAGTAGCAACAGGCTTTTCTTTTTCCCTGTGTAAATCAGATATAGTCCTAAATCTAACAGCAGTACTTCGCAAATCTGCAGTGAGAACTAAGGACAGTGTGCTTACTTTCTAAATTATTTTCTTTCACCTTCCTGGTATTATGTCACATTTCCAGCTAATTACAAGCAAACACACAGTGGGGAGATGAAGGCAGTGATTGCTTTCAGAAATGTAGTCAGGACTCCACTTGTCATATATAATTGGCAGTAGTACCTCTTTCAGTAAACATAATGTTGATAGTGCCTTCAGGATGGCTGGAGGGGAGTGAACACAGTTGTTCAGGCTTAGATTTTGTTGGGACTTCGCAGCATAATTTTGCCAGAGTGCAAGTGACGTCCACACTCATCCAAATGATGGAAAAGTTTCTCAGTCCTTGCAAGCTAGCCATACTATATTGGAGGGAATACAGGGAATGGTACTTTGCCAGTGCTTTTCTATTTATCACACAGTAAGTGGAAAGGTTGAACATCCCCCAGTTCTGACACTTGTGCACCAGGCACTGTGCACGAAGGTCTGAGTGATTTTAAAGAAAGCAAGCATATTTGCACTAATAACCTGTCTCACTCCAAGAAGATATGGTCTGAGAGTGCTGTGAGTGAATTGTCTTTTTGTTAACTCTGTACTAAAAAAAAACCCACCAACCCTAACACTCAGTCTTATCCTCTGCCCCAGGGCTGCCCTGGTTCTGTGCCTGGCAGGCTGGCTTTGCTCTGAAGCACACCAGCTCTCCTTAGCTTGTATATTTTAATGCCGACACTGATCTTCAATCAGCATTGCCCTGGCCTTCCAGTGAAAATATGCCAAAATGTCACAGGTTTCCAAATGAAATGCAAATACTGAACTTTCTGAAATTTACTGATAGTATTTTACTCCTTTACTGCATCTGAGCTGTACCAATGAGACAAAACAGAAACAAGAGTTTAAGATTCCTGATAGGAAAGGCAAAGCTGTTTGCACTTGGTGCTCCACAGATGTCTCAGCTGGATGGTCTGTAACACCTCCTGAGAAGAACAGGAGTCCTCTGCTTGCTCACTCGCTCACTCAGCATAATGAAAAGGAGCAACGAAATACTCAAAGTCAGGTCAGCCTACCTTTTGCAGTACTTAATTGTTACTACACACGTCACAGCAGTAGGTGCAAAATAAATACCTGGATAATGGAAACCATTTGCTTTGCCTTTAGCCACAGGCATCAGGTCTGATTTACTGGTGGCTGGCCGCTAAAGAGCATGGGAGAGCCAGGTCCCTATAGTCAGCCTCACCTTTACACGCTCAGAGATGGAAAAAGATAACCACGGTGGAAGCTGCTCTGGAGGGTACCGCCTGATTTTTCTCCCATGCCCTCCTCCCCATGCTCCCTACTATTCTGCCAGAGCAGGGAGATTTAGCAGAGCCATGAATCTATGCTTACGCGCTGCCCTTTCATCATTTGGACCTTGGTGGATGTACACAATCTGAAGCAGTCTTTGCTCAAGGCAAACAAAGTAAAGGAGGAGAGTGACATTTCAGTCTTTCATTGCAGAGTCATTCAGGTCACTTGCTGAAATTATAGACACCAGCTCCAGCAATGTTAACAGCCAACTTTAGATTATTAACCATCCTTTGGATAGCAGTACATTTATGGTGCCAGCGTGCAGAGAATTCCTCCAAATTATAGGGTGTCCTAACACAGACGGTCAAACCACATGGACCTCTAGATGCAATAAGCAGTGTAATTAAGTCTGTTTTCTCATTTGTACTTTCCTAGCAGCACTCAAAATATGCTCTCAACCACTGGATGCTGCTCTTTGCATCAGGCTATGAAAGCAGATAAGAGTGAAGCATGCCTTAACAATAGCTCATTAAGGAGACCTCAAACATTTTCTCTTGTTGCATTATTTATGTTTTGGGTGATAATAAAACGTTGTTTCCAGGGCAAAGTGCACTCAAGAAGCTTATTGGCTTTTAGGTGGTTTCATTTGATTGGATTTCAAAGGGGGAAGGCTGCAGAAATTTCTTTTACGTGCTTGCTTTCCTGAAAAACATGGGGTTTTTTCTTCTCCTCATCAGGCCATACACTGTCAGTGCCACTGAGACCTACCAACTTCTTTAGCCCTTTCAAATATTTATGGGAAAGGCAGTGACTGTTTTTTTTCCTCCACTAAGAAATTATTCTTCACTGCAACAATCACTGGCATCCCTGGTAGAATCACTTTTTAATATCATGACCTTCTGCATACAAGCAAACAAACATGAAGAGGACTTAAACATCCAGATTCCTGTGAAAAGATCATAAAGCTGATTTCACACACAAGAATCCATGTTAAAAAAAACCTCAACCAAAAATAATAATACAGATAATGGTGATGAATGTTTATTCCCATTCCTTAAATTATATTTTATAGGTAGTCTAGAACTACATTAATTACGGTCTTTCCTTGTATTCTTTCTTTATTCTCCTACAGAGACATTCTCGTTGTGTAACACTGATGCAGCACATTTCATTAGCTGTGTACAGATCCAAGAATAAATTTTGGCCTTGACCGTGGAATGCTCACCCACTTTCAAGTGTAAGTAAAAGAACTGAAACTAATTAACTGGAAACTGCAAGTGCTGAGAACTGCTTGTTTATTATAGTGAAACTCCCATCTTCTTTAGCTTTTCTTCTGTTCCTTCTCTGCTATAAATGTAACATTAATGACCATTAAAGCTAAAAAAGAAAAAATAAACCAACCAAACAAACAAAAAAGCAAACACCAAAGCTGGAAGAGGCAGAAGGGATAGAAACTATCAGATATTCCAAAGAGAACATGGGAAAATTTAGGTTGAAAATAGAGGCTGTGCCATGTACGAAGTGGATGCCAGGTCTGCTCCTTGGTATGGAGGAGCCTAACAGAGTTCGTAGGCTGTGAAGGGATCCCTGTGTCTGTATGTAAGAATTAAGAGACCAGACAACATTTAGAAAGAGCTGCTCCTCATGTTCTTTCAGGCTCTGAAAGTGTCCACTAAATATGCTGAATGTGGAGAAGAACAGCATCTTGATACTAAATGAGAAAGCATCGTTTAAGTAATTAATATCAAGTACAAATACTTTCATTATGTGAAAGAGTCTAGTAGCTAAAAAACAAAGAACCATGGGGAGTACAAAAGATTTCTGATTTTCAGTATCATAAGATTAGTTTGACTGTATATACTATTCACTGCCTTTCTGAATTACAGATCACAAAGATCTCCATCCAGAAATACAATGTACTGGTATTCATCTTGTCAATGATATATACTCAGAGGGCTATTTCTCTAATTGATGGCTTCATCATTCAATTCAAGATGCATAAGGATAGCTATTGTTATCTAACACTATCATATGTTCCCATTGTTCCACACTTCTCTCCTTGTCAATAGCATCCAAGATAGCCTATCTAAATCTCCAAGATAGCAGAAGGAAAGCGCATTATTTGTTGACTCCACACATTGCATTATTAAACATTTGTGAGCAACCTGCTCATCTTCCCACTGACAATTAAAATCAGACAAGAGAGTACACCAATACAAATAAATACTCAGTTAAATGAAGGCTCTGCATGAATTCTTAAAGTATTATAATTCAGGTGCTTGCCAGCAGGCACTCAGTTGAAATCAGGACAGTGACGTGAGTGTGAGAATGAACTGTGTATAAAAGGGAAGAAGGCAGATTGCTTTACGGTGGAGTCATGGCAGAGGTTTGACAGGAAATGCTTCTCCCAGTACAGCTAAGCAGGGAAGGAGAACCCTATTATATGGATGAGTGGGGCCGGCAATGGCATCTTGTCATTCTAACTTGTATAAGTAAGCAAGCTTAATTGCTCCTTGTCTTTTCAAGATGACTTTCCACCAACAATCTCATTATCACACACATATGTTTATTGCACATATCCAAGTCTATTCACACAGACCTGAATGCAGTGAGGAGAGTGGCAGAATTACGTTATGCAGTGACACTGGGTTTTCTTTTTTTTTTCTTTCTCTTTTTAACCAGATGGATGTGACCTTCCTTCTTCTGCGACTAACAGGGTAACTAGAGGCAGCGGAACATAGACCCGGACTAGAGAGAATAAAACCAGAGGGAAAGCAAGCTGTCAAGAGAACAGTGTACTGAAAAGGAAAAATGTAAAACATGACTTCTATTTACCATGATTAATATGTAAAGTTAACATGTTTGTCATGGAATATATTGATATGTATGTTTTCCCATTATGTAGATCTTTTCTTATATTACTTTTTAGAAAGGGATATAATCACAATGATGGGGCAAGAATGCCACTTAAAAATTAGGTGATGCCCAGTCACCATAACATAACCACTACAGTGTCATTTCTGATTTAGATGTGGTGATATCAGTGTAATTGCTGCTGGGAAGAAATTATAATGGCTCTTAATGATAAATAAAATGACAAGAAGGAGGATCCTCCTTCACATATAATTCAAAGCAAAACTCAACTGCTGACTTCGTTAAGCACTCAGTGCCATTCATTGATGAAGAGGAAATAAGCAGGTTTATTGTAGCTGCACGGCCATGCAAACTGCACTGTCATTTCCTAAGCCTGAGCTTAGGCACTATGGGTCTAACAAGATTTCACTCAGGGGAGATGTAATAGTGAAGCTCCCATGAAGTGAATCATAACACCAAGTTAACATTATTCTAACAGAGAGCACTGTAGCTAGCAAACACAAACATAAGCAAAAATAGGGTGAAGGCGAATATACAATCATGCACATGGATACTTTTCAAAGCTCTCAAATACTCCAGCTTTGTCTCTGTAAACATAAGCAGCCTTAACCCGTGGATCAAAAGACCTTCCTACATTTGTTTTATATCATAAATGTGTCAAGAATGAGCTACACAAAGCAACGTTCACCCACTGCACATGGCTTGTAAGTCTAGTTGAGAGCATCCTTCAACTCATTCACACATTAAAAGCCAGGAAACCAACATCTGATTACTAGTTCTAGCACTAAGATCAAAGACCATATCTTCCCATCTGTGAAGAGCAAGAGCCCAATTCTTCTTACTCTGCAATTACAGAAGACTCAAAACACAAAATCAACGTTATACTCCACATCCCATGAATAACACAGTTCCAGTCTATAAAAGCACAAAGCACCAAGTATAAGATACATAACATTTTTTTTCCTAGACTTCATGAAAAGAAGATAAATACAAGCAAATCTGTAGTCACATCTTCACAATATTCCCTCTTTGCAGCCACACAAAGCTCAGTCTGCTTGATCCATGGGCCTTATCCTACTGTGTAAAATTATGACACCTCTTAAAAGGGAAAATACCACAAACCTGCCATTTACTCTGCATTTGGTATCTTCTAAATCAATTGGTAAATGGTGGTGTAAGGGTTAAATTAAAACAATGCATTAAATTAAAACCACAGAAAAGATACAGGCCGTGTTGGTTGACCTGTTATTTCATTATCATAGCTAGGGTTATAGTTACCCATTAGTCGAGGAAGCTTAAAAATACAAATAAATAAAATGTCAGCCTTAACCTGGAGAATGAACCTGTCCACTTTCAGGTGAAACTGATTTTCTAATTCAGTTCTAGCTGATGCAAACTGGTTTACTCTTGGACACATATAGTCAAAGAGGGCAGGAGCAGTGAAAAAAGATAGAAGGATGAATAGTGTATAGCATGTTTTGCAAAATATGGTAAATTAACACAGAGAGGACCCTAGTAAAACTTCTGAACCACCAGTCTAGCATTTTGAGGTATATGGGATTTTTCTCTTTTTTTTTTGGTGGCCTGTTTTACTACAGGGTATGTCAAAGGAGCGCAGAGATCTGCCAAAACCCAGCTAATTGCTTTGGCTTCCTTGCATGAAGATCATTTGCTGATAAATTGTTATAGACACATTTAGGCAACAGGTTTTTATAGGACGCCTGATGCTCTGTATAATGCAGTTAGTTTTATTTAGTATATGCTTTTTCTTATGCATTGTGTTCTTTTGCTGGCAAACAATAACGATGAAAACTGCACCCTTAAAGTGACTGAATCTTCCCCCATATTTCCTGGATTTCAGATCTCTTTAGGGAACAGTCATCAAAGGAAAAGGCCTACCTAGTGTTTAGTAGCAGGAATTTTATTTCAGTGCCTGTTTTATATTTGGGAGAGTTAGAAGAAGAGAAAGTGGGCTGGGGTGGATCTTATTCATTTGCCAGCTTCACAATAGATGCTCAGAACACTTTATTTTAGAAAGCAAAGCATCTTGATGTGCTCTAAAGGAGCTGCAAAGAAAAGCCTTCCTATAGTTCCCATGTTGAAAGACTCTTTGCAATAGCTACACGAACATGCTTGGGTAGTTAATGAAAATCCACCAATTCAGACACATCCAAACTTCTGCTCGCTAGCAGAGTACCAAGGAGGCACCCAGGGACGCCAGCTGTCTGCCCTTCTTCCAACAATAGTAAGGTTCTCCAGGCAACAAGGTCCTCCCGGTGCATGTCCTTTTCTGCACACACCTAACATCAAGTAGAATCATAGAATTGTAGAATAGTTAGGGTTGGAAAGGACCTTAAGATCATCTAGTTCCAACCCCCCTGCCATGGGCAAGGACACCTCACACTAAACCATGCCATCCAAGGCTCTGTCCAACCCAGCCTTGAACACTGCCAGCGATGGAGCATTCACAACTTCCTTGGGCAGCCCATTCCAGTGCCTCATCACCCTTACAGTAAAGAATTTCTTCCTTATATCCAATCTAAACTTCCCCTGTTTAAGTTTGAACCTGTTACCACTGGTCCTATCACTACAGTCCCTAATAAATAGTCCCTCCCCAAAATCCTTATAGTCCCCCTTCAGATACTGGAAGGCTGCTATGAGGTCTCCACGCAGCCTTCTCTTCTCCAGGCTCAACAGCCCCAACTTTCTCATCCCATCTTCATACGGGAGGTGCTCCAGTCCCCTGATCATCCTCATGACCCTCCTCTGCACTTGTTCCAACAGTCCCATGTCCTTCTTATGTTGAGAACACCGGAACTGCACACAGTACTCCAAGTGAGGTCTCCCGAGAGCAGAGTAGAGGGGCAGGAGCACCTCCCTCGACCTGCTGGTCATGCTCCTTTTGATGCAGCCCAGGATACGGTTGGCCTTCTGGGCTGCAAGCGCACACTGCCGGCTCCTGTTCATTTTTTCATCGACCAACACCCCCAAGTCCTTCTCTGCAGGGCTGCTCTGAATCTCTTCTCTGCCCAGCCTGTAGCTGTGCCTGGGATTGCTCCGACCCAGGTGGAGGACCTTGCACTTGGCATGGTTAAACTTCATCAGGTTGGCATCAGCCCACCTCACAAGCGTGTCAAGGTCCCTCTGGATGGCATTCCTTCCCTCCAATGTATCAACCGAACCACACAGCTTGGTGTCATCTGCAAACTTGCTGAGGGCGCACTCAATTCCACTGTCCATGTCACTGACAAAGACGTTAAACAAGACCGGTCGCAACACCGATCCTTGAGGAACACCACTCGTTACTGGTCTCCAGCCTGACATTGAGCCATTGAGCACAACTCTTTGTGTGCGGCCATCCAGCCAGTTCTTTATCCACCGAGTGGTACACCTATCAAACTGATGTTTCTCCAATTTAGAGGCAAGGATGTCATGTGAGACAGTGTCAAACGCATTGCACAAGTCCTGGTAGATGATGTCAACTGCTCTACCCTTGTCCATCAGTTCTCTAGCCCCATCATAGAAGGCCACCAGATTGGTACTGCAAAGATGTTATGTTCTTGGTTTACCTTTAAGCTGTGCTGCCCTTGCATGCAAGATGTCCCTTCTATGTCCCATGTGGGATCCAGTCTGGTAGGCATCCCTGTGGTATGAGTAACCCAGTCCTGAAAAAGAGATGATCTGAGCTCCAACATGAGGTGGAGGCAGCGAAGAGAATTAAATTCAGCTTTTCAAGGCAATTCAAATGCACACTTTCTAGAAGTGCCCTAACCACAAAAATATGGGGACTATTTCTGAACAGGCATATCCCTTTTTGAAGCTGCTTTG
Organism: Amazona ochrocephala; assembly: GCA_039720435.1. Classification (NCBI taxonomy): domain Eukaryota; kingdom Metazoa; phylum Chordata; class Aves; order Psittaciformes; family Psittacidae; genus Amazona; species Amazona ochrocephala. The sequence continues at coordinate 63,245,285 of CM077876.1, read as the reverse complement.
CTTGATATAAATTAAATTAAATGAAGTAGGAGCCAGAACCCAAACACCCTACACCTGACTGGGCATCATAATCACTACACCTTAAAGTCACTTCATTTCTCACTAGCCACTTTCCTTTGCAATACCTTGTTTTCTAGTATCTCTGTTGCACAAAGAGCAAAGGCACTGCTCTGCAGCATGAGAGTCCTGTTAGCACAGAGTTTGAGCCAGTTTCCTACTCTGCTACTGCTGCCTGAAAGCGCTTTAAGCTTTGCATCTGGGCATCTCTATAAGCACCCAGATCTTAATACCTACTTGCTTATGCTCACTCTTGTGCTTGATAGCACTCACTCTTAGTATCTGCACTTGATGAGGAAGGTATCCTTCACCTTCCAGAGCTGCGTGTGGGTTTCAGATGTGCCCCAGGTACTTAACTGGCTGAGGAAAAGGAGTGCAAGTCTCTTCTCTCCCATGTGACCATGCTAACCACTGATCTGAACAGTCTGTTCAGGTTCACTCAGTGTTCCTGACCTAGTAAATGTTTGTAAATCCCACACTAAACACATCAGCAAGAGACCTTGGAAGGGCTGCACTGCAGATCCAGTTATACAGCGTGTTGTGACAGCCCTCTGTGGCTCAGCCTGGGGATTAAGGGCTGCTATGGCTTTCTCAGGTGAATCAGCAGCAGGAATTCCTTTGGGAAGAGTGCAATTGCCAGGGCTGGAATCTAACCAGAATTAACACCCAGCTCCTGTGTAAACCCCCATGCTTAATAATCACTGCTGGTCAGGACTGTGGTTTTGCAAGGAAACCAACAGAAACAGCAAGAGGGTGTCCAGTGCAGTGATTGCCTGTGGGACTTGGCATGGGTTGAGCAGTGGGGTGAAGTGCAGCCTTCTGGCTTGTCTACACTCCCTTCAGAAGAAGCTCTCTGCCAACTTACCCCCAAAAATCCTGCCTCATCCCAGCCCAGTTCAGGCTGGTAATGTCCATTGGACTTTTTAACCACAGGCCGTAGTACTGTATAATTATAGAAGTACTTTATAAAAGATTTTCGGTCGTATGCCACAAAGAAATAGTCGGAGGTCTTGAAAATTTCATGCTTCACTGCTGTTTCCACATGCTCCACGAGCAATTTGAAGTACAAGTGTGAAAATGGACTTAACCATCTCTGCGCCTTCCCTGGCCCCATTTTCCGGAGGCAGACCTCTCTAGGAAAAGCATTTCCCTTGGCCACTGCCTACCAAATGGATATGGCCTGCAGCAGAAAGAAATTGAGCTTGCACTTCAGTTTCCCTGCATGGACACCTAATGCCTTGCACAATCTCTAGCCCAGCGCTCTCTGTTGCAATGTTATTCTTCACTGGGATGTAGAGGACTACCTGTGATCATGGAGAATTGTGGGGATAAAAGTGGATTGAAAAGTGTTATTTATAGCTCAGGACGAAATATGATGAGGCAAAAAACAATCCCCCTGTTTGAATCCCTGTGTTACATTTAAAGAATAAACAGAATCTAATGAGCAATTATTATTGTACAGCTCTCTTGCATCCCTAATAGAAATGGTTGCACAGATTTCACAATCTCTCCCACTTCCTGAGCCAGAATAATCTTTGCTTTGAAGTGCATTATTGCATGTATGTCAGCTTAGATGGGCTAGTGAGCTGGCAGATGACACACACTGGCAAAAGCAGCCAACTAAACAAAATATAAAGTGGCATTATGTCTCCTGAGTGAGGGCCTGATTCAGCCCAAACATGCCTGAAACATGCCTAACTTTAAGCAGGCACTTAAATGCCCTGCTGAAGGAGAAGAGGGGAATTGCATTCTTGGAGTGAGGCACATGGAGTTTAAGTGCTTTGTGGAACCCCAGCCTAAACTACTAGCATTGTATTTCTTGCTCACCGAAAACAAAACCCAAGCAGTTTGGGATCACTCTGATCTAGATGCTGTCAGAGGTTAGCAAAAATGACTGGTCAGACCTGTCAGGACTAAACAACTGCATCAAGCAATGGGGGGGGGGGGGGGGGGGCAAAAGGGGGAGAGTCTGGGGGGAGGAGGGCACCAGAGTTGCAAATACAGACACAGGAGGAGGATGGAAACTGTGTGTCCTGCATATGTATGAACGTGTGTGTCTGTGTGTCTGTGTGTCTGTGTGTCTGTGTGTTCACTGCAGCTGGAACTCGGGTTCTACCATTTGCATACACACAGATCGCTGGACGTCTTTCAACCAGTCTTTCAGAAGCAACCTTATGGCACCATGACTCCCATGCTCTCAGCACTCCTTGGGCTCCATTTCCATAAATTACAGTACGAAAGGATAATAGCCTGTTAGCAGTCCCAGCATTGTGTGACATGCAAACTACCAAAAGCAGCATTTTCCTTGCCATCCTGTGTCCCTTTCGTGGACCAGGTGTAGCTCCATTTGCAAAATGTGGTTGTGTGCCAGCAGTTGCTGACCTGATTGCAAAGCTAACTAAAGCTAACGTATCATGGCAGGCTAATCAGGATGACAAAGTTTGGTAGGTGACATTCTCCAAAATCTCCAATTTCATTATTTATTTTTTAAAATTATTTATTTTTTTTAAGTCACCTTAGCAATTTATTTTCTGAATAGCAAAGTTTTCCTCAAGAATGTTCCAAAATATAGTCAAGGTTAACCACACTGTGAGCTTATTCAATATTTATGATTCTTTTTTATTTGTACTAGGACTTTTTGGGGACTCCAAATAGTCCATTAATCAAACAGAGTGACAAAATAAGCCATTTGACAGTTTGTACAGGGGCTGCATTTCTTTTTTCCCGTGTTCAAGAATAAAGAACCAACTTCATCAACAGTTCCTGATTAATTGTTACAAAGTGTCATCCATAAATTTTCCTTCGATCTAATAATCCTTTCAGAAGACTTAACAATATCCCCAGTGATTTGGGTTTTACTGAGGGCTGAGTTCCTGGGGAAGCAGTGACACAAATAGCTCAAGTGAACTGAGACACCTCCGTGGACAGTCTTCACAGAGTTGACAGTTCTGAAATACAATTATCAGTGTGATCTGCTTAAGAATTCATCATCAGCTCCTGCCTTCTGAAGACTTAAAAAAATACTGAGGCATACAAAGGAAAAGAGGTGATAAGAAGGCATCATTTTCTTCCAGCCTCATAACTGTAAATTGAAGAAAATTATTTTCTTTGCCTGCAGCTCATTGGCATATAGGCAGCATTATATTATAATTTCATAAGCATAAATCCTTTGAATAAATTTCAGAAGAATAACTGAATTAGAAATGCAAGTAAAGTATCTAAAAAACTTAACTGTACTAGGCAGGAAAAACTGGATGCGAGTAAAACTGGCATGGGGAGATTTACTGTCTGCCTGCTCATCCTCTGTCTGTGAAGGGAATACTCCGCCACTCCTCCCGCTAACCTGATCCAGCTAAGGTAAATTTTAAGTAGGGAAAAAAAAATGTTAATTTCAGCAGTCATTTCCATAAGCAGCAGAAAAATGTGAAATCTAACCCACCTTGCTGCTTTCTTTTGCAGAATTTCAGCTGTATTTCATCATTAATTAATCCTGGAGATACAACAGGCTTGGGGTTTGTTGTAATTATTGTTATTTGTTTATTTATTAGTAGTAAGCATATGGGAGATCAAAAGCATGTCTCCCAACTGTTCCCTAGCAACAAGTCAGTCAGTTATTCACACAGAAGCCGCCCAATCTTCCCACAAAGTGATATTGGATGTGGCTCTCCCCCCTCTCCATCCTTGCCCCATCCCATGGGCTGAGGGATGCTGTGAATGCTGACACACTCCCATGTCTGGCCAGGTGAACTGCACAAGTGTCTGCTGAGGGGCAGGAATAACTCACCTTTTCTGAGAAGCCTGGGGGAAAGGCTCGATTTTATAGTTGCGTCGTAAGACAATTGCAAGTCAGGAGATCAAAGTTAAGCCCTGTTATTGACTTTCTGTCCAATTTGGGCAAGTACTCACTCCTCAGTTACCTGCCTGCCTTTGGGAATTCAGATTCTCATCTCTCTGTGACTCAGCTACTTATCTTTAAAATGGGCATGTTAGTATCACGTCCTCCACTACTTTTTTCCCCTGCTTTCTCTGTTATGATATGTGATTTACTATTATTATTGATTATTTTCAGTTGACCTTGATTGCTAAGACCACTGCCAAATTTGGTGCAAAATTCCGAGGATCTCAACTGGAGAAGGTTCAATATGAGCCTAAGGATGAAGAACACTAATTGCCAGTTAAAACCAGACAGTTAAAGCTAGATGCATATTTCTCCACTTTTATTGATATATCTGTTGTTCACAAAGGGCACTCTGGGAGCATCCCATAGAGACTACAGAGGCAGGGCCAGTGGCCCAGCTTTAGCTTGATCCTTTCTGTAGTGTGAATAACCAAACCGTTTTGCTGTTTCCCAGTTTTTGCCACAGAATATACTGCACACAGCACCTTCTGTGTGGAAGAGATGCAAAGTTTCCTCCAGCTCCTCTAGCTGCCATGCAGACTAGAGCCAAAGTATGGCACATGAACACGTCTTTAGTGTACAGGGCAGTCCATAGCCATCACAGGGCATAGTGCTTCTGTCTTCAGCATACTGTGTAAATATTAATTGGTTATGCCACACCTTGAATTTACTGCAGCTTCAACAGACAAAACTTGCATGTTGCACAATGTGGGCTGCTCAGCATGCATCAACCTGAAAAACCACAGGGGAAAACACAAGAGATAATTCTGTGATATTGTGTACTATGGGTCATTGTCAGACTTAGATAAACAGATTTACACACGTGATCTAAAGTTTATATGGGACTTATGGTATGAATCAGATAGCCATGTAGACTAGACAATGGAAAATTAGGCTAGAGGAGGTTTTAGGAGGTCATCTCATTCATCTTGCTAATCTCTGTTGGGATCTCTGTACAGCTAAATTAGTCACCAACATGGAAAATATGGATCCTCTTTCTCCCAATATTACTGGAAGTAATAGTAGGATATGTGTGAGGGGAGAGTGGGAGGATCAACTTTCCTAAATAAACTGCATAAAGCCACTGAATGATTTCCAAGGACTCATAGACCTTTTGGGCCATAGAGAAATTTCCCTGTAACACATCGATCAATGGCTGTAACATTCTATTCTCTATTGGTCCTCTCAGCAAGGACTGCTTCATGCCAGGCTTCAAATCTGGCCCCTCAGAGATTTCAGCTGCAAAGCTATTGAAAAAAAATAAAATCACAAAAAAAATCTGTTTCCTTGATTCTTGGGCTCCTCTCCTGCTCGAGAATAACTGAATCACTTTTATCTTCAACTATTAAAAATTTCCATTTTGCCAGAGACCAGGCCTGGAACATTTTATCCTGATAAGTAAAGCATTTGGAAAGCTCTGAGCAATTTGAAACAGGATTAGGATGGAAAGGCTTGGCTATATACTATATACTTAGCTACCGCTCTTGCAGCTGCTTCTGTGGCCGACTGGATCGTGCACTCAGTGAACACACTCTGAGTCTTTTTATTGGGTTCACTGAGATTCAGAGGAAAGAGATTCTAGTGACTCCATCTTTCTGGTTGTCACATGTTATATGTTGAGGACCCCCAAAATAGAGGTTACCTACTTATTACCATCCTACCAAATAATGAAGCTTAAATCGATCTTTTCCCCAGGGAATCAAGGAGGTGTCCTCATATTCACTACATCATCAAAGCAAAATAATGGAAGAAGTTTTCCAGGCTTGTTTTCAATAGGGATGCTCTTGTCCCTCATAATTCTTTCCTGTTTCTGCCCTGTCCTGATAGGTATATGGTGACTTTTTGTGCTTTTAGCTTCCCTGAGACTGTTGATATGGGGAACAGCAAGAGAGGAGGCAGCAGTGCCTTAGACAGTGTAGTATTTTTCTTGTCTTTTTCTCTTTCTGTCAACAATGAGACAATTTGTATCCATTCCTAAAATATTCCCACTTATTCAGCTGTGTCTCCCTAGATATTTGTGCCAGGGTAGTGTACTGGGAGTTGCTGTGGTCTGCAGATGACTTGAAGTGGATGCTGCTTACAGATAGAGTGCATTGTTCTCTCATATGAGATGTGAGAGCTTTCAGCTCTGGGATCTGGGATTTCCACCTCCAGCATCAACCAGGATGGTGGCTGTCACATGATGAATTTGGTGGCTGTTAAGAGGCCACCACAACCTTTAGGTGCTGGGAGACTTACGCATCAGTAGTGGGCAAACCAGGCTGTGAACAGTGAGGGAATGGAGTGCTCCTGTTCATGGGTCAAGGTGTTGCTGTTGGCACACCCTGGTCACAACACACACATACACATGCAGGCACGCATACAAGCAGGGCTGGTGAAATAGCTGAACAATGGCAGACAGCCTTCTCCTTGCACACAGAGCGACATCTGACACGCGAGGCATCACAGCAGTCTTGGTACTAATGGAGATGCCAGGGCACCTCCATTCTTCCCTGCTTGTCACAGCCAGGTCCCCAGCAAAGGTGTCAAGTTCAGCAGGTGGGGTACGTGGCTGCAAGCATATAGGGTATTTGTCATGCTACAAGTTGCCTTTTTTTTTTTTTTCTGGTGAAAAAATATTGTCACTTTTTTCATCAATTTAATTAGACACAATTTGTCTCAGCTTTTCTCTGCAGCATTTGTTTACTTTCTCATCAGGACCGACACAGGCCAATTAGTGTAGTGTAATTGTTTAACCTAGTCAGTGCACTGCACTGGGTAGAAGAGAGCGCTCATTGCAAGGGAAGCAGAGATGAAGGAGCAGTCACTGACTGCGGTGTGGTGCAAGGGTCTTCAGGAATCGCTGGCATGACACCATCCCCTGGAAGCGCAAGTTGCTCTGACATCCCGGTAGCCCCGATTCCTTGTTCTCTGTCACCGCTATCACGGTACGATCAATTCCCAGAGCTAATTCTTCAACCGCACCGTGCCCAAAGCGCTGTGCAGCATTATCTCCTTCCTAGGATGCCCCCTGAAAGCAAAATCTACTGCAACCATAGAAACCAGAGGACTTAAGTGATGTGTCATGTACATGTGCCGTCTGTGTTTTCAGTACCTTTGCCAAGAACACAATGTGAGAGCCTGTAAGACGGTTTATTTCATTCCTTCATCCCATACTCCTGTAAAGACAGACAGAAATTGGCCACAAAATAACCAAGGGATGCTTGCTTCTCTCTCTGACGTTACGCAGAGCTGCCAGAGGAACAGGGCTGTTACTGCCGCGAGTGGGGATGCAGGCAGGAAAAGGGCAGCGAGACTGATTCAGTGGGGAGCCCAATGCTGAGAGCAGCTTTCACAGGGAGGGTGGTAAGTGGAGAAAACACAGTAAGTGCAGTCTGTATGACAAAATATTTAAAGTTGCTCCGGCTGTGTTGATCATCCTAAATGTTGATCAAATGCGTATAGCTGTGCCATGCCATGGAAGCAGTTTTGCAGGAGCCTGTAAAAGCTACCGACTTCTTTTTTCCCCCTTTACTGTGGAGAGTGGGGGAGGGAAAAAAAAGACCACTCAGGTGGCCATTGAAAATACACACCAGAGCTACCACAGCCACAAAAGAAAGAGGGGCATCTTAAAATGAAACAGTAATTGAAGAGAGGAAGAAAATACCTTTCCTTTTTTCTTCTCCTTTCCTTTTCCTTCTCCTTCTTTCATTCTTCTTTTAAATCAGACCGATGTTGTGATTAACTTGCATTCTGCAGCACAGTTGATGTGACAGTCAACCAAATTAATCCCATTATGCAAAATCCAGTTCACAAGTGGTTTTTCTTTTTTCCTTTTTTTCTTTTTGCAAGATTATGTCAATTTCCCCATAAATTGGAGAGACCATGTCAGTTTTCTGTATTGCACACAGACACTACACAGTGCTGTATGTCTATATTCTTTTAATGCAGTAAGATACAAATTTTAGCTCAGTGGCACAAATTAAGATTCATAACTTTAATGCTGATGTTTCTGTTTACATGAGGCTTGTAGGAGAATTTCATTTAGTTTTGGCATTCATTTTCATTCTTGTATTTCATAACATACCAACTATTAAAAAAAAAGAAAAGAGATGAAAAGCTTTAAAAAATAACCAACCTGCCACCTGAAATAAAAATACTTAATTATTTTGATAATGGAAGCATGATCTTTTTTCTTTCCCACTTCTTCCTCCCCTCCCCTTCTTCCCTTTTGGGGGAATTTGCTGCCTGTGGTAAACAAGCCTCCTAGAGGCTCCCCGTTGTGTGTGTGGTGTCAGGTGGCTGGAGCACTAGACGTTTCCACAACTGCTCCCCTTTTAGCTGAATGTGGCCATGCAGTAGGTGGCCAAATCTGCTTGGCTTCCACCGAGATCTGTGAATTCCCTGCATCCAACCAACTTGTCAAATTAAAACCTTGCCTGCTCCGCGCTGAAGAGCAGACATGCGATGGAAGCTCCTTGCACTCTAGCCCTTTGTCACCAGCACGCTGAGCTCCCAACATCTGCTCGCTGGACTCAGCTTTTGCACCTTGTTCATTTATAATGCAGCAAACCTCAGCTTCCTCCGCACAGGACCTAGCATGGTCCTAGTTTAATAAAAAGAAATCCAGGAAAAGGAACGTCGGGTGAGGAGGAGAAGAGAAATTGAGGCTCTAATGTCTATGTTCCTCACTGATTGGGGAGTAAATATATTTTTAAGTGGGGGGTTTGTTGGATTGTACTTTTTTATCCCAGTAATGCTTTCTTGCACAGTGAATTGTTGACTTTTTTCCATGCTTTAGATTTATTAGACATGTGTCAAGTTGTCAGCCTCCTACCGCTTGCATTTGTGTCCACCTTGCAAACAGCAGGGAAAAATATTTTTTCCCTTCTCTCTCTCTCTTTCTCTCTCTCCTGTGAATATTCACTTCTTGGCAGCTCTGAAACAAATTTTGAGCAGTTGCTGTTCCTATTGATAGCAGTAGTTTGATGTTTAAAAAAGGGGGTTTCATTTCCCCCCAAGTTTCTGACATATACTGGCATATCATCTCACATCCTACCCTGGTGCATCAAAACTAAACCAAACCAAACCAAGGGGAGAGGAAAAAAAAAAGGCAGAAAGAGGGGGAGGGCATAAAGCAGCATGTTCACACAGCTCCTGAGCCACTGAAGAACACCCGCCCATCTGTTCACCATTTCAGTCCCTTTGTTCTATCTTTATTATATGTATTCTTCAATAAAATGAATTCCTGCTATTTTGATGACATTTCAACACATGCCTCTTAGTCTGTTTGAACTGTCTGTGAGGATTTCCTTGCTCCCCTCCTCTCTCTTGCCGTCAGTGGCTGAGCCGAGGAGGTACCTTCCAGACATGCTGAGCTGAATTGAGCCGAGCCGAGCCAAGCCAAGCCGAGCTCGGGGATGAAGCCTTGGAGGCAGGGAACAGCTCTTGGCAGCAGAACTGGGGTCTCCGGAAAATTGTTCCAGGTGGGGAATCCTGCAGAGATGGGCCCACGTACTGAGAATAAGATGCTGTGCATTATGTGCTTGCTGCCATCTGAATTTCATCCATGTTGAGGTGTCACTCTTAGGGGCAGGGCTCCCTGTGCAGACACTAGCTATTTCTTTCAACCCTGTAGAATGAATGCTTGGATTTGAATTTTTTTGTCCCATTTTAAACACCACTTACAGATGCCCACTCTCACACACCTTAATGCGTGAACCTAACCTCCATGTGGCTAAATTTTAGCTACAACTTTCTCTAGATGTTAGCACTTCTTTTCCTTTCCCGGCTTTCTCCTTCTGTTCCAGCCATGCACCTTCACAAATATTAAAGTGTCCTACAGGAAAAATGGGTCTGAGATCTTAGCTCCCTGCCTGGCTATCTATCTGATTACCTTTCTCTATTGTCATGCATCTGTATTCCTAGAAATAGACTGTCTTACAACAGAGCGTCAAGAATGGCATGGAAATCTAATTTTTGCAAGTTACTGCCTATCAGGTGCATCCTGTTGAGGAGAAACAAGAACTAGGTGAAATGGGGTACCCCAGTACACTTTGCTTTGGCTTCTGTAACAGCAGTAAGAGAGCTCAAGGCATTAAGCATCAGACAACCCAAGCCTCAGCAGCTTAACTGCAGATTTGTCACTAAGTCAGCCAAGAGGGGCAACTGCTGGAAGAAAACACCCCAGTCCATCTATCAGTTTGCTTTTTCCTGGACAAAGAACTTTTAATCCAAGGACTGCTTGTCCCCAAGGAACCAGCACTATTCTATCCTATGCCCAGATTCAGCAGCTTCTCACACCATCCCAGCGACACCTTACCAGCAATGCCTGTTACCCTCTCAGCCCCAGGGACACCAGTGCAATGGTGTATGACTAAGCCAACACTGTTTCCATGCAGGCCGTCCTGCCTATGAGCAAACAGCCACTTAAGGAAACTTTGCACTCTGTGTTTCCTGCGAGCAGTGCAAACCACAAAGAAAATGGAAATTGCTTCCACACTCTTCCACACCTGGCATTTCATTACACTGCAGATATGCAGCTCCAGAGGTATGGGTAGCAGTTCCCTTCCATCCAGAAGCACTTTGCACCCTCTGCCTAATGTCTTACAGCAGTGGCAGCTGTCTGGGGGTAGAGAGGACATGCCCATTTGTTTAGCTACAATTAACATTCATCTGCTGTAATGATTCATCGGGTGATAAAGCAGTGATGAAATGTAACTTTCAGGCTCATCAGAGTACATCACCTTCTATGCGGCAAGTCAGAAATCCCTGCCACAGGAGAATCCATGAGTAGTAGCGTGCTCCATCCCCAGAGGCACATTCCTCCCCTTCCCAAATGCAAAAGCCTGGAAATGCCATTGCTGTGCTGACAGAAGGATTCATGCAGCATCTCTGTTTTCACTGCAGCTGAATTCGCTCCTGCTGTAGGTTCAGCCTGTGTGGAATATTATGAACATCTCCACATGTACATTACACCCCAACTCATTGGCTGCTATTTGCTCTGGAGACTAAACATTCGATCTGCCAGCAATCACATTATCATGCCAGCCAAAATGCAAACCTGAACCATATGGGCAGAAGAGGGACCCATTGCTTCCACACTGCTGTCTCTATTCTTATCCCTCCAGTTCCCCGATGTTGAAATGGACCATCTATTTCCACGTGATATTATGAAGCAGAGTAAGAAAGAAGCTATTTGAGAAAATTACTCAGTTTATTAAAAAATAAAAAGTCTCAATGAAAAATGTTTATCCACTGTTTACCCACCGAACATAAGGTTTCATGTACAGACACAAAAAAATGCAATAAAATAAATACAAGACATTTAGAAATCTGTGCTGCAGATTTTGCCAAAAATGAAGCAACAGAAGCTCACCCTGCCTGAGGGAATGACTGACTGTCTGAGGATACACCCCATCAGAGCAAGCTGAGTTTAGGACAAGCAACAGGGCAGACAAAGGGAAAGGTGAAATATCTGTTTGAGAAGGGAAAATACAGTTTCATTAAGCTGCAGCTCATATCGCTTTAAATTCACAGCTGGATTTCCAAAGTCAGCCTCTGAAGCCCCTGGTGCACTTTTGTACACACTGCTTGAAATCCCACTGTGCAGAAAGGTAACACAGAGCCCAGCCCCAGCTTCTGTCGTGTCCTGTTTATTTTCATATGTAGTGCTCATAGGTAGCTGAAAGAAGTACGGTGCCATGGCACACTGTGCCGTGCTGTGCTGTAGCACAGGGCATACCAGCTGCTAGGGAGGTGCTGGGGGAAATGAGGACCTGCTGCTGAATGGGACAGGGCCTTGGTAATAAAGGACATGAAAAGGCCAAGGTACTCAATATCTTCTTCACCTTGGTCTTTGCTGGGAAGATATGGAACAGGGAAGACTTACCCTTGATGCGGTTTAGGGAACTTTTAAACAAACTGGACAGACACTAGTCCGTGGCCTTGATGGGGGTGCACCAAAGAGTTGCCTGGTGTCTTTGCAAGTCCTCTCTTGATTACCTCCGAAAGGTCATGGTGAGCGAGAGGCTCCTGAGCACTGAAAGGGAGCAAATGTCACTCCTGTCTTCAAGAAAGAAAAGAAGGAGACAAGAAACTAGAGGCAGGCCAGCCTCACCCCAATCACTGGGAAGGCGGTGGAGCAGCTAATCCTGGATACCATTTCCAGACACATGAAAGATTGAAAGGTGATCAGGAGCAGTCAGCAGAGATTTGTCAATGGGAAATTATGCCTGATCAACCTGATTGCCTTCCATAATGAGACGACAGGCTTGGTGGCTGAGGGCAGTGCAATGGATGTGGTTTACCTCTGGTAAGGCTTTTGACGCTGTCTCTTCTTAACATCCTCACAGACAACCTGCTGAAGTATGGGCTAAATATATGAGGCAGTGAGGTGAATTGAAAACTGGTTGAAGTGCTGGGTTCAAAAGGGTAGTGATCTACAGCTTGATGTTCACCTTGAAGCCAGTCACTATTCACTAGCTGTCCCCAGGGCTGATATTGGGTCCAGCACTGTTTAACCTCTTCATTAATGACCTGGATGGTGGGACAGAGTGTGCCCTCAGCAAATACACAGACGACACGTAACTAGGAGAACTGGTTGACAGCCTGAATGGTTGTGCTGCCATTCAGAGGGACCTCAACAGGCTGGAGAAATGGAGCAACAGGAATCCCATGAAGTTCAACAAATGGAAAAGAAAAGATCTGCACCTGCGGAGGAACAGCCCCATGCACTAGAACAACCAGGCGATTGCCAATATAGAGAGCAGCTTGGCAGAAAAGGACCGTAGGGCTCTGGTGAACAAATTGACTATGAGCCAACAATGTAGTCTTGCAGAAGAGAAGGCAAACAGCATTCTGGGATGCATCGGGAAGAGCTTTGCCTTGCAGGTATAAAGGGGCTGATCCTTCCCCTGTACTGAGCACCAGTAAGAAGACATCATCTGGAGTCCTGGGCTGCCCAGTGCAAGAGAGACGCGGACGTACAGGAGTCCTAAGGGGTGAAGGGTCACTAAGGCAACTAAGGGCCCAAAGCACCTGACATAGAAGGAGAGGCTGAGAGAGCTGAGACTGTTCAGCCTGGAGAAGAGAAGGCTCAGGGGGGATCATATCAATGTGTTCAAATGCCCAATGTGGGGATTAAAGTGGACAGAGTTACTGGTGCCCAATAATGGGACAAGAGGCAATGGTACAAACTGAAATACATGAAATTCCACTTGAACACAAGAAGAAACTTTTTATCTCTCCATGAGGGTGATCAGATGCCAGCACAGGTTGTCAGGAATGGTTATGGAGTCTGCTTCTTTGGATATATTGAAAACCCAAGTGGACATTACCCTGGGTAGCCTCATGTAGGTGGCCCAGCTTGAACAGGGCGTTGGAGCAGATGATCTCTAGAGATGCCTTGTAGCCTGAGATAGTCTGTGATCTCATGACTTGATGTAACTCCAGCTCTTTGGGAGTACAGAAAATATAGATCTACATCAGATACAAGACTGATCTAGGCCAGCACCTGGTGGTGTCTTTTGGCAGATTCTGTGAAAGCTAAATACTCATCATGCATGCAGAACTGAGGACTTCAGTGTTAAAATCAAGACTTTCAGGTCTTCCCAAGTATTCAGGGGAAGCTGAACCTTAAAACCCTTCATGGATCTGGGCTCTGAAGTGTGATCAAGACTTCACCGAAGTTTGAGACTGCACATTGACTTCCTTGAGCTTTAGATCAGGCAGTCTCTTAATGATCATTTCCTGTGGAAAAAAATAAATGCTGAAAGAGAACTGAAATCTTTCTGTTTAAAATAGCTAAAAATTAATGCCAATCAGGTAACACAGATGTGTGCACCCACTCAAAGACAAGTTCTTTCTCTGAACAGGGAGTTTAAATTACTTGTAGAGGTATTTGAAAAACAAGTGAGACATATCTCAGACTCAGGAGATATGCTTGAAACCAGGAAAAATTGATTTTTTTTCATATTCACTGCCAGATATTGCACAGTTACATGGTTATATGCAGATAGAAGACAATGTGCATCTTATCATGCCAGTGATAGATTCCACACTGGCTTTAAAGGAATAAATCATTAATTTAAATCATGGATTTTCTGTTTACAACACAAGCCTTTGAAAATATTTCACTCCCTGCTCAGCAGAAAGAAAGAAAGGCCTTTTAATACGTGGGCCAATCTGATAAATGCTTCTATGCACATGTAGGCATGATTTTAGTCTGTTTAATTTTCTTTGCTTGTTTTTTATTTAAATCAGTAGTAGTTTTGCCAATGGTGAATTGTAGACAAATACAGAAGATTTTAAGAGAAGTTAAAAGACAAACAACATTTCTCCCTCTTTTTTCTACATGTAATGACATATTTTGAAGCTCTGGTGAGCAGGAAATGGGATTCCAGCTGGTGCCAGCTGCCACCGAGGTTCTGTACAGCAATGCTGTTCAGCACCTGCAGAGCCTTAATCCTGACACAGGAGACCCCAAAATGATAATTATTATAATAACAATAATTAATTGCCTTCTCACTGCAGACCCCAAATCCTGCCAACGTTATTTACAGGGTCTATTGCTCCCTGATGGGAAAAAGGAACGTTTTGTGATTGGGATATCCCAAAATGTCCAGGTCCTAACATGGTGGTACCTTGACCTAAGCCCAGATCTGTGAAAATGCATAAGTAATAACGAGATTAATGTCGCAATAAAGACTAGGATGGATGTTGTCCCAGAGGTAGGCTAGTAGAACAGATCCAGAACTGAAGAGTTTTGAAGATGAACTGCAGGTCTGGGTTGACAAAATGGTGAGCATTTGCAGAGTAGTCTTTTAGAAGCAGCCAAGCAGGTCCATGCGCCTTTGAATTCAAATCAGACTAAAAACCTGAGGGACAGATTCAGAGTAAGATTTGATCAGATAATCTTCTTCATGAAAAAAATAAGAGGAGTTCAAATCTGAGGTCCATGGCTTGGACCTTTTTATTATTTTAATTAAAACTAATCTGTTTGCATCCTCCTACATGCTTATTTCATTGCCAGGATCTGACTGGGAACATTAGACTAAGTGAATCAGACTGCTTGGTGATTATCCAGCTGGAATACTGTATTTCTCTCCTGTTGCCATCTCTCTAGTTCAGTAGTCTTAAGATGAGGCATGTGGTCCCTCTTAGGGCCCACAGAAAGGACATTTTTAGAATGAGGAAGTTGGAGGTAGGGGCAGGAAAGAAGAAGATGATATTCCTGAAATACTCTTCCTCTGCAGAAGTGGTCCGAAAGAGTAGGGAAAGTGAGTAATCACTGTTCTGGCTAAACAATTTTATAGCATTTGATTGATGTCTAGATTCACAACGCTGGGAAAGACAAGTAAACAATTCCTGACTCATGATATGATACCTCTGAGCATCATATCAAATGCTAATGATTAAGTTAATTTAGTAAATACAATCAAGGAGTCCACCTATGTCTATTACTAGCAGCTTTATTATTCATTAGCCCTTTACCTCTCACAGTTATGAAACAGTGCCCTTAGTTGTTTGCTGTTTTAAATATTAACTAGAGCAGGGGGTAAGAAGAGCCAATGCAAAGGACCACCCATGATAAAAGGCCTTGAAAATTTCCTCCAGATGAATTCTAGCAACTAAGTAAACCTCTTTTAGCTTCCAATTGGGACAGTTATTTGTGAGAAATGAGAAAACACCTGGCGAGCAAAGTCAACCGAGTGACTGCTCAGAAGAACAAAAAAAAACACAAAAATTTGCCTTACCCCAGATTTCGCCTGTTTCAGTTCAGCTGTTCAAAAGAAAGGAGAGCAGCACTTACTTCCAGGTTGGATAAACAGCACTCTGAGAACTTTATGCTGTGATTGAGATATTCCCACGCTGCTTTCCAGTTCATACGTATTCTGGACAATTGCATTACTCCTTAGGCTGTTACAAAAAAGAAACAATCACCAACAAAAGAAAAACACAACCAAAACACAAGACCAAAGCTATGTGAACACAGTCAAAAAAACCTTAGCTTACTTTCTAATTATTTGATTAATATCCAATGACTTCAATTAATTAACATTCTTCTGGGGGAAGGAGGGACAGCCTTCCTGATTAAATCCTGGACAGAGAACACATAGGCATACCACTGCTACGAATCCTACCAAATTTAGAGCCTAAGTAAACTCCTTCATTGCCTTGTAGTCCTTTGAATCAGATTGGAAATATCCACACACAAGCATTTGTGGCAACAGGGAGATGTCTGCATGGGGTCTCAGACTGCTGGGGAATGCAGACCCATCTGTCTGAGGGATCATTTAGGTGGAAGTAGATAGATAAAAAGAATGTCACTGCTATTTTTATATGTGGGAAATGTATTCATACAGAGTTTGCATCAACTTTATTGTTTGTATCTTTCCTTTATCTATAGGCAGATTCAAAGAGAAGTATTGCCTGGCTTGAAACAGAAGACTCAGTAAACACATCCCTCAAAATTTTCATTCTTAATGTATCAGTAGCTTTTCAGTTCATTACAGTATTATTAGTCAGTCTTCATAAAAGAGCTATGCATCTTTATTAAAAATGGAAGTTCACATCATTTTATGTTCCCATAAAAATGGGTGGTGGTAGCTTTGATTAATTTCTTCACGTACAGTGAACTTTACAGCAAATTGGACAGTGTAATTCAATTCCTATTTCTGTGGATTTTTTTTTTGTTGGTGGAAAATTGATATAATTCATATGTAATAGTATTGCCTTTGCAAGAGATATTTAAGAAATAATATCCTGAGGTAATGATTGCATGGCTTAATTATTAATGCCATACTTTCAGGCACGACAGTATGCACTCCTTTTATCAAGCTTGGGTTCTATCAAAAAAACTATTTTCCCTATTCACAGTTTGTCACTTGCTGTAAAGTGTATCCAAATTTTATACGTACATTCATGTAGGTGTGCATGGAGTCAGAGTGCATGATATTAGCATGCTTCTCTTCAGAGCAAGTTCTGATTTTGCAAAGGGTGGATGGCTAAAGGAAAAAAAGAAAGCCAGCTCAGTAGCAGAGAAGAATTATATGCATAGATTTCAAGTAAGATGGGGGGGCAATTTTGAAACAGTTTGCTGGAAATTGTGACTTTTTAAGTCAAGATAACTTACTGAATCCCTAAGGAAGCCTAGCCAGTCACAAATGGATCACACTAGAGAATCTAGATCTCCCAGCCCAGCAGCACTGGCAGATCTAGAAGCTCCAACATTCCCTTAGGCTATAGAAGAGGTCTGGTTAGGCTTTTTAGTGATCAGATTATCCTAGTCTGCTGGGTAATCTTTAAAGATGTTGGGAAGTATCTGTTCCTGTATTTACAGTTTTGCCTCGATAGATGGAAGAAAACTCTCCATCCAGTCAGAGACCAAGCAATACATCATTATTTCTCTGTTGTTTAATGCTTAAGCCCCTGTTGATACTGAAAATTGCTTTCCTCTACTTCCTCTCTTATCTTTCTGTGACCACTTCATAAGGCCAACTTACTGAAATGAGGGAAACTTTAAGCTGTAACAGCCAAACCAGAATGCGTGTTCACAGACAATGTTCATAAGTGGTGTTTTACAATCATCTGATTTTGCATTACTGCTGAGGCAAACACTCCAGCCAAGCCTCCCTTGAGAAACTGTGGAGTGTATCTACTATTTTCACTGAAGACAAAGGCCTTCCCAGTATAATTTGATAATTGGCTGACGATGTTAACTGTCACAGTGGGACCCTTTTTGCACATAGGCCACAGAAAATCCAGCGAACATCCTTATTGAAGTTCAAATTATAGAAAGAGATATATACAGATCTATACAGAGAACTGGCGCATATATTTCTTTGTAAAATGAGTTGATGTGACAACCTCTGCATAAACGTGTGGAAGTCAATCCCAGGAAATCCTACCAGAACATTTCCCTTACTTATATTTTCACTAACCAGTAAAAACATTTTGGTGAAAAGATGGTCCCACAATATTCTGGTTATTGCTGGTGAACCTACAGAAAAAGAAATTAAAACCATAAAAAGGACTGTGTTAACCAGGCCCAAAAGGCTCTGTTAGAGGGATGGTCTTAAGAGATCACCTGCCAATCTCTGCTATCAAAAGTGAATGGAGAAAAAAAAAAGAATTGCAGCCAGATAAATGCTGAATCATGTTGGTATATACAAATCAGTATTGACAAGTGTGAATGGACCTGAAAATCAATTAGAAAGCAAGATGCTCCTTGGCGGACAAGTATCCTAGGTCTAGGTGTAACAGAAGTCAAGCTGAGTCCATGGGACTTCTAATTTCTAAGCAGGCCTCAGGGGCAGGATCAGGCAGAATGGGTCACAGCAGTAGTAGGTGTAAGGGTTATTTTCAACCTTCATCTCCCTAGGAGTGGCATGCTGCCTAACCACAAGCAGATAAACAAGGTAGAAGAGAAAAAGAATGTTAGTGACTCAGAGTTCCCAAAAGGCCAGTCCCATAGGAGTATCTTTAATTTCCATTGGACATTTGTGGATCCTCTTCTCAGCAGCAGTGCTCTACAAGTCTGAATAGCAGAGAGTTGAGTGCAAGTAGAAAAAGATCTTCCGTCAGTCCCTCTAATTCACCTGGGCTTCACCTCACAGTCATTAAGGAGCTTATTGAGCTAACTAGAAAAAGTCATGAATAAATGATATGTTTCAAAGAGATGCATTTATCATATTAATGATAGGTTATCTTATTTACTTATTTCATACTCCACTTGATTGTGCATATACATTTCTGTGTTCAGACATAAACTAGTAAGTGGAAAACTATAAAATTGTTACCCTGTTAGACCTAAGAAATAAAGAACTGTATATGCTTGCCTTCAGAGTATCTATCACTCTGGTACGTTTTGCTATTACGTTCTGTTCTTCTGAGAAAGACTGTAAGTAACAAAATTCCAGGCAATACTCAGTATATCGTATTTAAAGAAAACATAACCACTTTTTTTGTGCATACGGGAACTTTATAGTTTGTGGAAATCTTTTATTATTTCCAGATAGTGGCTCTTGCTTTCTGTACAAAAGGAATTTTCTTATGCTGCCACATTATTTAAAATATTTGTAATAAGGATAATCAAAGTCTTTACTGTCCACATGAGCTCCTGACAGCTCACTTGCTTTTTCTAGAGACTTACTGATACCTTAAAAGCAAAATTCTTTCAGCCTCAGTCCATGGACATCTGGGTTTTGTGAACTGTTTCCAGTGTCTTTAAAAGATATGGAAGAAAAGTAAACCGGTTGTCAGGAGACCTAAAATCGCTGTATAGGTCCCAAACCTCTACTGGAAAATATGAACGAGGCTAAAACCACAATTAGTTCAGGTGTTGTATAATTGAGGCCTCATTCTTTTCTTGCTTTTATCAGTGCAAGTTA
The DNA here is from genome assembly GCA_039720435.1 of Amazona ochrocephala. Lineage (NCBI taxonomy): Eukaryota > Metazoa > Chordata > Aves > Psittaciformes > Psittacidae > Amazona > Amazona ochrocephala. The sequence goes on along the minus strand of CM077876.1, from coordinate 63,225,959 downwards.
AAAATAGCTGCGTTGGAGCTAGTCGGTGTTGCCATTGTGAGGTAGAACAGTTTAGTTGTACTGTCACACCCATACTCACAAATCACAGGTAAGGCCTGTGATGCCAGATAAGACAATTAGTTCGCCACATCCTCTACCTGGTGCCTAATACTAACCAATGCTTGTTGCATTAAAAGAAAACCACTCTTTGTGCAACACTGCACAGGGGGAGACAAATTCTTTCAATTTTCCTGTGGTAATCCTCTTATGCCAGAGGCAGAATATATGATTAACCTTTGATAAATATTTTTTCCTCATGTATTTCCTGACTCTTCCACTCACTGTGGCCCTGAATCTTCAAGGTACTTAAGCACATGAGCAGTTCAAACTCTCAGGTTCCTAATGCTCTGCATGTGTGAAGACTTTGTTGAATCAGTGTCTGAGTTGCTTTTAAATCCAGATATAAAGATGTTAGCAGAAATCCTCCACCATACAGTATGTGCCATACAAATAAGATACAGTGAAAGAATATGCTAACTTTTTCTTCACGTCTTATTTTGTAACGAACCAAAGTCAGACAAAACATAGGCTGTACAGACCATTTTACATGTGGGTGGTGCACCTCAACAAATTAATCAATTTGAGATCATTGTGCTGATATCAGTACTGATTCTTGAAGTAAGAAAATTACTGCACTGTAACAGAGCAGAGCACTGATCCTGAATTTGGCACATAAAAATAGCCATATCAACACGCAAAAATACAGTAATGCCCAGTTGTGTCAGATTAGGAGGAATTCAAACACTGTTTAGGCAGCGTAGTCTCCCCCTTCTGAGAACTGTATAAGGGAGACCTCTTTAACACACAATGCATTGAGTTGCCTAATAAGACAAAAGGCAAATAAACACGATTCACTTTGAGAGAAGTACAGAACAGAGACAGATGAACTGGGAAAGCCAGGTGGGACATTAGAAGACATCTTTAACTTGTACACAATGGACTGCTTCAGTTCACTAGGAGAAAAAAAATGATCATTTGTGGGAACTTCTTTGTTATTAGTACTGTTTCAGAAGCTGTTTTCAGGGTCCAGCAGTAAATTGGATATAAGCACTTGCCAAACGCGAGGGGAGTGGTTTCCACTTTGGTCATTGTGTTTATTGTTTCTGCACTGGCAACAGAATTGAATTCATAGCAGCAGCAAAACAAAGACAGCTCTGAGTTATACTGTAATTCACTGCTGGAGATTTATGAATATTATTTTCCTGTAAAATGTAGCATTTTTCGCTTTACTACTTGTAACCTGTAAGTGGTATAAAAATGTGTACCTAGCAGGATTTTCTATTGCCGTGAGTGCCAAACACCAGTGTAAGAACTGCAATACATGCACATGTGGTTATAGTGTATGCATAAATTGTGCCTTTATGTTTAACTTGTCTAATCAGCTCACCATATCAAAACTTAATAAGTATCTGCTTCTCATTTAAAGGTCTAGTAAAACTGCAATTACTATGGCTGTAAGATGCCTTGTTTCAAAAAGAGCATTAAATAGTTTTATAGATATGGTTAGAAGCCCTTGTGTAGTTGTTTTTATGAAAGTGAATGAGTTCATTAATAATGGGAGTCAGAGACAGAAATGAAAGTTGAGAGTTGATGAAGTATTCTGCCTTTGCATCCCTTTCTTGCAGGTTGACTTTAAAACGTAAGCTACTTTTGCCTCCATGCAGAAAACCATGTGTGGCTAGACCCTGATAACACACCCAGAAGTGATGTTTTGTAATGCTCATGGATAGAACTGAAAGGCCTGATTGCCATTTCAACCTGGTTTTCCACCAGGACAAAAGTGAATTGTCTTTAGTGCAGTTATTATGAATCTAATTCAAAACAATGACCTGAAGCCTCTTTCACACAGCGAGACTACATTAAAAGAAAAAAAAAAAGTCTTATTATACTCATGAACTAATGAGCTATGCATCACATCATGTGTGCCAGGAGACTGGCATTGCTCTTCAGCCATGGTGAAAGCAAACTAGATACGTGATTATAGGAGATACCTCCTAATTGGAGGACATTACTCCACCATACGGCTGGCTGCATAGACATCCAGGATCTTCCCATTGACTTTAGTGAATTCTGGTCCTGATCCCAGGGAGACCCACCTTTCTTTTCTCTCTGTAAAGTTTGGAAAATGGGTATCTTGCCTAATTGGGGTTCAAGCTCCCATGTCACCTTCTCTTCTAGAAACTCCTGTGGGGAACCTGAAGCCAACACCGAGCTAAGAGCAGAAAACTTCCTGCTTCTAGCATGCATCAAAAGGAAACCATCATTTTAGATTCTGGTACCTTACATTAGACTTCTCTGTATCTCTACAGAAACTGTTGGCCAAATCCGTATGTTTTTTAAAATGTATTTTTCGAAAAAGGAAATCTCAGATTTACTGTAAATGCAGACAAGGGAGGAAGGAGCAGATGGGCAATGTTTAAGTTACAAACCTAAGGGAAGCTTTTTCATACAAAACTCTTAAACTGTAGCTCTTAAAATAAAGAAAGATTTTGTGTTTTCCACAGTGACTTTGTGTTTTCCACAGTGACTCACTAAACCTTTATTTAGACAGTTGGTAAAAGCACCACATCACATAATTCACTTTCTTTTTTCTACTCTCCTTCTCCACTCTCCCCCCTTTTGCTCAGCTGCAGTTTAGGACTATGATGTTTTTCCTTCTAAAGGGAGGCAGGAATCTACATTAAGATGTTTTGCCTTTTATATTCTGCTGGCAATCTAAATGTAGTTTGTGGTGGCTAATATTCCTGTTCAGACCCACAGCACAGCACCCTCTGGTGCACATGTTAAACAGGAGGATTAGAATTGTTAAGAAGGTTTTGTGCATTTTGTGGTAGACGTTTTTCAGAGATGAGTTTTTGTACCCATTCAGAAATTCAAATCCAAAAAGCACGATCCAAGACATAATGATTTGAATAAATAGATCATCTTTACCTTCGAGCAACATTCTTACCATGCTTCTTGCAGGAGCTCTAGCTACTTGCAGAGTTGGACAACTTCCTTTCCACATAAGTGGTTCATGACAATTATTTGTCTTGAATTTGTTATTTGCAGAAAGGCTGCAAGTTGCATAGTAGCTGCTGTTTACTCTCAGCCAACCTTCTGCTGGGCGATAATGAATACCCTTGTTTCCTACCAAAGCCAATAGCAACTAAAAATACTGAAATGTTGTGAGCAGTGCTTAAAAGCAACAGCAGAATTTTATGTAGGGCTGTGGAAGTTTCTCCCAGCACATAGTTATGGACTTCAAGGGATTTTGCTTGTTGATTGCTGCTGACCGGATTCCAGGAGATTTTGAGCTCCCTGGTTTATTTCCTGAGAAATTAATTAAAGGAACAAGCACTTCTCCACTTACAGCAAGCACACATAAAATTATAGAGGTTTTCCTGTATTAGTTGAAGCACTGCTAAAGCAGGTTGCTTTCAAATCTCATCTAATGGTTTCTGAGCCTCCAAACTTTTCTTGTAGGTGCTACTCATAGCAGTTGCTACCTCCTTTCCTTGCTGGAACGTAGTCGTTGCAAGGGTCTACAGTTCCTTGAATGCTAAAAGCAAGCTTAAACTAACCTTTAGCTTCTAGAAGCCTCTCAGAAATGAAGAAGACTCAAAAAGCAAGGGAAGTCAAGTTGCTTACACTATGTTTGCATAAGAAAAACCTTACTCCTTGCATTGGAAGTTATTCTAGTTAAGATTCAATATATTGATATATTTTTTACATTTTCTCAGAGATACTGCATTGGTTCCCGTGGGTCTATTTCCTCCATGGCTGTGTGTTTTCTGGTCTTCTACATTTAAAGCCAAATCCTGCCACAGACAATTGGGTTCAGCGACTGAAGAGCTGCATGCAAATATCAGGAGATAATGTGACCTTTGGCCATCTGATGATTTGGTACATTGCCTGCTAGGCAATTAGAGGGCTAGCTCTGATAGGAGCCACATGGGCCTAGTGAGGCAGGGAGAAAACATAGAAAATATGTAAAAAGTTAACATAGAAAATAAGTAAAAAGTTGACATGTAAGAACAGTTTAAGAAAGCAGGAAATAGCCTCACCTGAAAGAATAAAGGAATACCAGCCTGCCAGAGGGGTTTAGTAAAAAAAACAAACCAAACGGGCAGCTATTTCTCTGGGAAAACAACAAATTGTCACTGAGGCCCATTTGAAAAAGCCTTTCCCAGAAGGTTGATGTACCCACTCTTCTTTGGGAAGAGCCATGCTCATTTGCAGAAATCATCAAATAAAAAAGGTTCAGTTTCTCAGTAGAACATGAATATTTGTGGTACTAACAGCTGTGGTGGCCTTTCTATATACTAGACCAAGAGCAAAGAAGAGGAGGAATTGGGCCAGTGTAGTGGTTGAGAGTTGTTATGGCTTCCAAACCACACAAGACCTCATTTGTGTTGTTGTATCGATTTTTTACTTCGGGTGGTTCCAAGAAAAAGATCTGGCTTTTTCTTAGAAGCAGCACATCCAAGGTATGAGCCTTTTATAAGATACTGCACTTCATGTCTCCTGTTTGACTGCATTTCCCAAGATGCTCCAGTGTCATCCTCAGAATTCCAGAGAAGATGTATGTAAAGACAGCAGATAAGAAACCATGTCATAAAATGATATTGGCATGAAGGGTGGGTAACAAGCAGAGGGGGAAATCAGGATCCCTTCTGCCTAAAAGTGTCTAAATCCTCGCCATTTGTGGATGCCTCTGCTCTGCTGCTGATTGGTTATGTAAATAATAATCCATTTTACTTTCCAAGAATGCTTCTCTTTGAAGATGACCTGCTCAGAACCGATGAAAGATCATGGGCTTTCTTCCTTCAACATATTGCCGGTTTCTCCTAAAATTCCATCTCTGTTCAGCACAGCTCCGTCTTCTTCAGTCATTCCTGCTGTCCACACTCAGCCACCATTTCCCCTGGCCTTGGTGGATAGCCCTGTGGAGCAAATCTGAAGAAAGATAGCTGAGACTGATGCTGAGTTATGAAACATTTAATCTTCATGTAGGCGAAAACTAAATGAGCAGTCGTTTCTCATGGTTAATTAATAGCACATGCTTTGCAAAGTGATGTGCATCTTAGAGGCTGGAATCTCCTCTGGCTTTACAGCAGTGTGACTCCAAATGGCTCCTGTGGAGCTGCTCCAGGTTTTTCACAGGGAAAATAGATTCAGGTCCAATGAATGGAAATTAATGTTCGTGTAAGGTGGTCCAGCTGACCGTGCTGTTTTTGTTCAAAGTATCTAAATGCTGAGTTCCCAGAACCAGTGCCCGAAAATGTGGAAGTGGGTTTGGTAAGTGTTTCTGGGGAAATTGGAATAAACCCAACATTTCCTTAAGAATATTTAGTCTTCTTTTCAGCACTGTGGGAGGTTTGGGTTGCTGCTTTGCACATTTTTTAAGTGCCTTTCCCTTTGAGACACCTAGGGCAAAGGCCTCAGGCACTGATATTATCCGTTTTCCTAAGAGTTTTTTCCATACCACATTAAAAAAAGTAAATAAAATAGTGCTTTGTGGATTGCCAGTGAATGCTATGGTCTCTGTGGGTGCAAAGCTCCTGCTGTCATCACTGAAGAGCTGCACATAAAATAAGCATAGCCCATGCCATACGGATTTGTAAACAGAATAAATTGTGCAGGGCCCATAGTAGTTCAGAAGATCCCCAGCAATGCTAGGGCTGGTGGGCAAGACAAGAACCTGGATAAAACAACTGGTGTAGTCTAATGAGTGTCTGAAGTCTTAGCTACAAAACTGAAGTCTAAAAGAAGGCATATATATGAATTCTCTCAGAGGTAAATCTGGTATAGTTATACTGAAATATATAAAAATATCTTTCTGTTTTTTTTACTATTCTCCCCAAAGTGCTTCAAAATCAGCATTTGGGGTCACTTTGCTAGTCACTGAAAAGGTGCCTAGAAAGAGTAAAAGGTGAAAGATGTGCTTGACACTGAAATGTAAAAGTCACCCAGTAGCTGAAGCTGCTTAGGGTGAAGTGCATTTTCCAGGTATAATGGGGACAGTGTCAGGTAGCAGGAGCAAAAACAGTTTCACTCTCTTGCATCACCCTGCAGAGCTCTGGCCTGCCCTCACAGACACACAGGCTGCTGTGCCAAGTGATGAAGGCTCAGGGGAGCATCTCTCTCCTTCTTGACTTCAGGCTCCATGTTCACCACCTTCCATGAAGGAGCAGGCAGGTGGGGCAGCAGTGCAAGGGCTGTGATGTGAATGCACACCACGTCACCATGCTTTCCTCCCATGGATGGCTGCACCTCTTCCTTTCCCCTTGGAGATCTCCAGCCATCCTAAGTCACTCTTGCACCCATCTCCTAACCCACATTTGCTGTTTTCACACCTTGGTGGTTTAACATCTGTCTGCATGATGCACAACCTAAGTCTGTGTGTCTTCAGAGCAGGCAGCTACATTCACAAAAGCTGGATGGCAGTCAGATGTGATTTGACTAAACCCTGTGGAAATCTTGGAGGGTCTTGGCTTTAAAGCCATTTTAAGAAGAAACCCACCTACCTTTCAAGATGTGCTTGGTTGAGTGTTATAAACAAACAAAACCAGTTTGCCCGTGGGATATTTGCTATTCCTCTAAGATCTACATGCTTCTGAGCATGTGGTACTGGCTGGTGCAGGGAAGTGAGTGACTGTGTCTGAGGAAAAAGACAAGGAAATTCTCCAGCCTTTTCGGGGAGGGGAGAGGAGGGGAGAAGAGAGAAGAGGAGGGGAGGGGAGGGGAGAGGACCAAGCAGTTCTGGGACAATGTAATCTATTTTACAATTGACCCTCTTTACTGTCCAACTGATTTCATGTTTTTATTCCTTTCTTTGGACATTTAATCAGTTTCCCTCAGTGTTTAACTGGGTGCTGAGTTGTACTGGTTTTATCTGAGTGCGAAACAATTAATTTAAATCACTGCAAGCTGGATATTTTACTGTACTTTGTACCATTTTTACTTCTGTTTGCTCGAAAATAATTAGCAACAGTATCAGGCTGGAGCAAGGCACATTGTTCTTCAGCTGCAGAAAGTGTCCACAGGTTTAACTCAATCAATACAAGTTTGTCTTTATGCAATATAAGAGCAGCCAGACGGGACCAGACCAAAATCCAACAGGCCCTGTTCCCTGCCTGATGATTAAAGTGATCCAAAGCAGCTGCCTTGGGATGGGTATGGTGAGAGGACAAGCATGTCACACCCTTCCTCTCATAGTTATGACTCAGGGACTTCCTCTCTTTGTGCTTTTGAACTCTTTTGATAGAAATTTCAAACTTGTTTCCCCTAATTTTTCCAATGGACTGTTCATCTCCACACTTACCCAGTCAATCAGGCATCTGATGAAGCGGCATTGTTCACCCTGCCCCAGAGAATGTGGGTATGTGGGTTGAAGGTTTTCTTAAAGAAAACAATCCCTCTTTCTCCCACATCTCTAATATGCTGGGTTTGGAGAGAGGAAAGACCCTCTCTTTTCAGCTGTTAGCATTAATGGCCCCATCTTCTCCTCAGGACAATGTAATTTAAAGAATAAAAGGTGCTTTTTTTCTATTTCTACAAGCTTCTTCTAAATCAAATATTTAGTATCTGTAGAGCAGGTTAAACCCTGCTTTGTTTAATAAATGCTGTTTAACTTTGTCCTGACTTATAACTTGTACCTTACAAGCAGGACTATGAAGCTTCCACGTATGCAGCCTTTGTACACAACTTCATGCGGATGAAGCTTTCCTCCAGTGATCCGCCTGAGACCTTCCCAGGGCTCTGTTTCGGTTGTCTCTGAAACCCAGAAGTGGCATTTGCCGCCTTTGCCATCAGGTTTGGCAATCTGATCTCACTGACATGATTAAAAGCTGCAAGTAGCAGTTTCTGTGGGGAAAGGCAGCTTCTCCTAGCCTGCCCTGAGTAACCCACGGCTTGTAGCTCTTTGATTCTTGTATTTTCACCGCACAGCAAACAGGAGGCAACCCTTTCTTTTTCCTGTCCTTGATGAAGGAGCACAAACGACACTCTTAGTCTGAGGACAGCTTGTACCTCAAAGGGGTTCAGGATGGTCACACTGCTGGGGCAGATTCCCTGATGATGGCTGCAAGTAAAGGAGCTCCACCAGAACAGCACTGTAAGGCACAAAAAACCCCTCTTAAACCAGCCTTGTCTGCGTCTGAACACAAGTCTTTCAGACTCACCGGGAAGGAGGAGGGAACAGCAGGAGGAGTTGGGAGGCCAAGGGCTGGATTGCAGGCAGCTGCCAGTTGCCATTGCACAGTATGATAGATAACGTGCACAGGAACTTCCCTCCCTGTTAACAAACAGGCAGCACTTTGCCTCTGTTGCACCAAGAGGTATTCGTTTTACATTGCTGTGGCATAAACTTTCAAGATCTTAACATGTTATGTCAGAAAAATGAGCTTTATTTCATACTTCCAGCATCTGCTGGTGGTGAGGAGGAGGGAGGGAGAACAGAGGAGGAGGCTGCTATTAGCAGCAGCTCTGCTGAGGAAAAAAACTTGGGTCTTTCCATCCCTGCAAGAACAACTGAATGCAGAGCCTTTGTCTGGGGACTGTCATCCTCCCAGTGATACTACAGGACCTGATGGACCTAATGAGGAAAATGGCTTGGGGGCTGTAGGGAAGGCTCGGGGCTTTGCCCCTCCCTGGTGGTGCTGTGTCAAGCCTGTGATTCTGACCAGTCTGAAGCATCTGAGGGTGTTCCTTCTGCCTTCACTGATGGTCTTGCTTGGGCTGTACTCCCTGGGCCAGCGGGGACCAGCATTGCCCCAACTTCAGAGGGAGCAGCCCTGCCACATTACAGGCTTCACATTCCTACAGCATAGGGCTGCCCAGAGAGTGCCATGCCACAGCTGCATTGTGCCTTATTTCTTTTTTAGTAGCATTTTTTTCCAGATAACACTGTGGGTCCCCTGCTCTCACAACTCACGGGGAGAAAAGTGGGAGGTTTCCATGAAAATCTCAATAGCTCCAGCTGCTTATCCAACAACAGGATATGGATCTAAACCTGCAATGTGTGTGTGTGTGTATATATATAGTGTGTGTATGTATACATATATATATAGCAGTGACATAACTGTAAAGGGAAAAGCCGTTTACTCTCTTTGTTTTTTGTTATATGTAATCCTCAGCAGGCAATCAAAACGCATTCCTCCACCACAGGGACCAGAAAACAATCTATTTGTACTCTTATCAGACATTCAAGGGGGGACCCAAAGTTACCCTTCCCAGAAAAGCCTTCAGATTTGGCACAGGTTATGCACGAACACATGCTCTGGTGCATGTTACCCTTCCTGGTGGTTTAAAATATGTTTTACTCATGGTATCAGGCTCTTAGATGAGAAATCTTGCTCTAGGGTCTGCCACTGGCCCATAAGTGGTTACCAGGGTTTGCCCCTTGCTTTCATGAAGCACAGCTTTGTTGGCCTCGCACCAACACATTTGAAAAATGGGGCTTCTGTTCAATGTCCTTGGATACCTTTTGTCTTTTGGAAAGAAGCTAGGTCTTTCAGTGTTTTAAATGTGTGCTTTCCACCCTTTGGTTTGGTTTGGCAAAGCCAAAACTTGGCTATGCCAAGTTACTTCTGGTTGTTTCATGAAAGCTCTGTTATGCAAGGTCTCTAAGATGGGGCTTGTTAACTGCTGGGCTTGGTAGAGCCAGGTCTCTGGACACCTGCTCTGAGGGCAGACACAACCTCGGTGCACCGAGGTTGATCCTGGCTAGCTGTTCTCTGTGCCAGGTGGGCAACAAGACCCCAGTGTGGACACCTCACCCCTTGGGCAAAGCTCAGGCCCTGAGCACATTTCCCTCTGCTGCTGGTGACAGCTGCCCTGAACAAGCCTTCGGCCTCCCAGTGACCATGCGTCACTGCAGGACACCAAAGCAGGCATGGGTTCAGAGATCAGTACATTCATCGGGATGGTTTCCTATCACCAGCTTGTAACCTAGCCATAAAGCTGCAATCATGCCTTCAAACAACTCCTTGTTCATGGAATGTATTTCAAAGACTGGCAGATCTGGCTGGCAGAATGGGGTCCCATATATGAATTAAAGTCTTTACTTTTTTCTTCTATAAGTTTTCAAGAGTGCTAGTGACAGAAGAGGAAGGGAGGGAGGCAAATTAAAAACTTTTTATACATTAGGAAGGTAAATGAAGCAAGTGAATGCAAAGACAAAGAGATGAAAGTCATATTTTATGGTAAGCATCATGCAATTCTTCTTATTGGTGATGGGTGTGCAAAATAAGACACCAGAACCCAATGAAAGAAAAGGTTGTTAATACTGTCGAGAAATGATAGTTAGTACTGTGACTTTCTTTTTTTCCCCCCACTGATTAAATAATTTATATCAGAATACTTTTGTAATTTGAGTCTGTCAGATGGGAGCTCTTTTGTATATAAATATATTTTTTTCTTTCCTGCTTTCTAATTAGCAAGGTACAACACAGAACAGTAATGTATTACACAAGCGGAGAAGTGACACTGTCTGGAGAGCCTTGCTGTGTCCTGATTCCCAACAAGAAACACTGCAATGCCATGCTTGGGAAGCCCAGGCTTTCCTCCTTTCAGCAGCTGAAGAGTTAAAGAGATAGATCAAAGTGAAAAAAAGGAGGAAAATATTCCTTTCAGGCTCCGAAACACTGTTGCCGCCATGGAGAAGAGTAGTAGAAAATTAATAAGGTGGTGTTGGAGCAGATGCATGACCTGCAGTATAGTACAGAGGGCAAGAGTTCAAATATAAATAAATATGTATGGCTGTGCTATGTCTTATTAGATAAGAGTGCTGTCTCGTAAGCAGTTTAGGTGCAGCAAAGTGGCATCTGTAGTACTTGCAAGACAAGGAGCTGTTCCATAAACAAGCCTCCTGATTAAGCCTGGGATTTTCTAAGAGGCCAGTAAGAGCTGGGAGTGAGATTCATCATTTCATCTCTCGGGATGACAGTATCAGGATTGGCAGGGGAGAGGGGGTGAGACTCCTGCAGTGATTCTGGCAGGATAGTCATTGTTTGGGAGGCAGGACTGCTGGGTTTGGCATCCCAAAATGTTCCCTGTGAACAAAATTCCCATCTGTTTTGACTGAAAAGTTAAAAAGCTGTCCCTCGAGGGGTGTGCAGATATTATGTCTGCTCAGCCTCCATTTTCCCAGATCAGAACCTCAGGAGATATCCTGTAACACAATGCATGATTTTGGGACAAGCATTTTGGAGTCACTGTTTGAGCATCCCAAAGCCAGCAAGCACTTGAGCCAGGTGACAAAGTGATGGAAACTGCTGCAGACCCCAGCCTTCCCCAGCATAACCAGGAGAAGCTGAGGTCCGTTTGTGTCCAGAGATATTTCAAATACATCCAACAGAAATACTTGCACAGTAATTTCTCAGTTAGCGGTTAATTGGAAATTTGTATTTTAAAGTGTACGTATTTTAATACAATTGCGTCTTCATGGTGAACTTATGGGTTTCTTCTGCCTGGTGGAATCACTTGGAAAAAGAAAGCAAACATCATTTGAGACTGAACTGAGCTGAGTACAAATAATCTTAAGAACAAAAATTTGACACAGACAAAATATAGATTATCATTCTTCATCAGTCACAAATAAACTTCACCTCAGCTTTTCCACTTGAGTTGACTTTCTCCTCTATTTTTCAGCTTAATAGTTCCCAAATAGTTCCAATGACCCAAACCAAGCATTTTTCACAAGATTAATTTCTGTGCTGCAGAAGTTCGTTCATCCCAAGGCAGACTCCTGGAAGCCATGGGCAAGGCTTGTCAAGTAATTTGGAAACAAATGCAGACAAAAAATGGAATTGGCTCGGCACAAGTTTCATCCCTCCCCACTGCACCTCCCTTCTCTAGTTTTGTAGGGGGGGAGTAGTGACATGGATAAGCCACGGGAGTAAAGCTCATGTGGTTTGTACATGTCACCAGAACCCCTGCAGAAAAGTGCAGCTTTATAATATGTACAATTTCAGTTTAGTTTATTATTTATAATACCTGGGTACCAACAAAAAAGCTCAGACACTAATGCAAAGTTTTTAATTTCTTAGTGCGTTGACATCACTTACTGTCTTTCTCAATGTATTTTTATTTGTTTGATCTTCTATAAATTTTTCTCTTTGTTCTTCAGATGGAATAGCAAATCTAGTTCATTTCAAAGACATTTGGCTGCTATAAAGTAATGGAAACACCTTTAAAAATTCAGAGTTTTAAGTGTGATATCATGTCCCATGAGAATATTTATATCATTACAGGACACAGTATCACGTTGTTCTGTGGAAATCTGAAATTCCACTAATTTATAAGAATATCTTTCTATCTCAGCCGTCTGTATTATTTTAATGCAGATAATTTATTGGAGTAAAGATACTAAATATTCTATTCCTGCTCTGGTTCAGTGTGTGATTTTGGCTATGCCAACATATGCAAACCTTTTTTCTTTTCTAACACCTTCATATTAAGGCACTTCAGTTAAAACTTCTAGTGAAGGCTTCTGGTCATGGGTTAAGATTTTTAAGCTTGTGGCACTTGCTGACTGCATGTCCTCCTTTCACCTGATCTTACCTATGGCTGGGCCCAGTGGTATTTTGAAGTGAAGCTGGTGGTCATCTCTTTCCACAGACTTGTGAGCAGATGAGGTTTTCAGTTGTCCAGGGAAAGAACAGGGCCGGTAGTGACTGATGGTAGGTGGATGGTTAAGATTTGGCATTTTGGGTGCCGTGATTTGTCAGGGCCAATGAGCCGCAGGTACCAGCTGGTACTGAGGAGCAGAAAGGGCTTGGCCAGAGGGGGCTAGTGAGTATCAGGAAAGAGGGAGGACCAGTGTAGGAGGCAAGGACTGCTTGGAGGGCCAGAGCCGTCCACCCAGCATATGGCCACAGGGGACATCTTCATAGGGAGGTGTACTCTTTGACTTGGATTCCACCTGGGGGCAGGGACATGTGCTCAGGATCATTGTCCTCCTTCACTATGCAAGCTTGGCATCCACTCCACCTCCTTCTCAGCAGGGGCCATTGTCATCCTGGCCACACAGCCCTGCAGCATCCTTCTTAAACTATTACATGTTCTATGTAAAGCTTAATGTAATCCTTGCAATGACTGAGTGGGACTGTCAACTGACCATAAGAAATTTAATGAAAATTGGGAAATGTTCAAAGATGCTAAAAAATGACATGGTTGTACCCTTCTTTCCTCTTTCTCCTGTCATACACACACAGACACATAGACACAAAGCTAAAACAAATCAGTGCAGAATCAGTGGCCAGGAGAATGATAGACAATAAAAGATCCCAGAAAACCCTAAAAGGAGCAAGAAAACCCCAGCACAGTTGTGGGACTATTGAAAGAGACAGCTCACATCATTGCAAGGATTAACAAAGAAAGATCAGAAGTGTTGACTAGACACTTTTGTTCTGTATTTGCAATGAAGCTGGAGAGCGTATCTATCCTGTCTGACATTTCTGCAGGAACAGAAAGTTTATCTCTGCAACAAAGGAAGATCTGAGGCAGCACCTGCTAAAATTAAGCTTTTCCAAAAACAGCTCTATTAATTTGCACCCAGGAGTTTTAAAGGAAGTGGCTAAGGAACTTTCTGAAACACCCTCATTAATAATTCACAGATGTCGGGAGAATGAGTTAATTCTTGAGTCTGAAGGTCAGCAAACACTGCTCTAAAGGGAAAAAACCTGCTAGACGGTGTGTGCGTGTGTGTAACTAATATAGAGGAGTAGAGACCAGCAAGACTGACAGTTCCAGATACAGCTTGGAAACAGAGTTTTAGGGCAACTGTAATGAAAGATTTAGAGTTAAATATATATGTATATATTCATATAAAACAAAGGCTAGCCATAAAAAGTGCATAGTAGTAGTTCAGGTACTTTACTGAGGCTTAGGATGAAAGATTTCATGAACTCACATTATCAAGGTTACTGTAAAGGAGCCCAAAGGACAATTTGGTTCATGTATGTTGCACCCAGTGGGAGGCTCGTCTGGGGATGCTGCTGCCCCAGCTGTCCCTCTGTCCCTGGAGAGGACGGAGTGGACCTGCCCTATGGGGCCACACTTCACAAGGCGCCCATGGGAATGCCCAGGGAAGCCCTCTCCAGGCCTTGCCCAGGTGTTTGCAGTGAGACTGATGACAGATTTGGGGTCAGGAAGACGTTTGTCTTTGAATCAGGGCGGTGAAAACCTTGACCTACTTCCCAAGTGCTTCCACAACCCGAATGACTGCTGCCAGGTATCCCCAGCCAACTCAGGCCAGGATACAATATCCATGTTTTTGTTTTAGAGGATCCACTTTCTTGCAAATATAAACGGCATTTTTATTATTATTTCCAGTTGTTACATGATTCTTATTATAGTTCAGCACTGACGTCAGCAATAAACAATAATAGGATTGTGAACTATTGCTCTTTCTAATAAAATTATGTTTCTTCTCTGCATTATAAATCTAATAGCTATTACATCAGTACCCATAAATATATATCATTGCTTTACCTTTTTAATATATACAGGGCATTGCATGCCCCAACAGAAAATAATCAGATTTTTTTTATAAGTTAGCCACAGCCATTATTAGATCATGAATGCCTAATAAGTAGAAGTAGAAGGTATAATTAATGGGCAGTTTTCATATCATTTTCTCTTTTTGAAGGGGGAGAAAGAGGTGGCTTTTACCTGCTTTTCTTTCCCCTCTAAAGCTTCAGCCTCTATTGTGTCATCAGTTTTTCCCCATACTTTTCCTTATAATTTCTTTCCCTTTCATTTTTTTGCAGGCTGATTGCCAGTGAAACAGCTCTGCACAAAGGCAGTGCAATTTCTCCAGTGCAGTGCTATCAAAAGCCCTCTCACCCCCAAGAAAGAGCCCTTTCCTCCATCACTTTGTGGCAATGCATATCCTTGCTGTCTTCATGGCTGAGCGTCTCTACTCCTTGTCCTGTCCACCATGGACCCCTTTCCCTCTTCCTCTATTTTTTGGTGATACTCGCTTCGGCCATGCCCTCCCGCGTGGCCAAACCTCATGGTGCTTGTCCTGGTTTCAGCTATAACAGTTATTTTTTTCTTCTTCCTATTTGCTGGCTTAGTGTTGTGATTTGGATTTAGTCTGAGAACAATGCTGATAACACACCAATGTTTTAATTGTCGTTCAGGAGCGCTTACTCTGATCAAGGACTTTTCAATCTCTCATGGTCTGCCAGTGAGGAGTGGAACAAGGAGCTGGGAGAGAAGAGACAGGACACCTGACCCAAACTAGCTAAAGTTCCATACCACAGCACAGCATGCCCAGTATATAAACTGGGGGGAGTGAACTGGAAAGGACAGATCACTGTTTGGGTTGGGCTGGGTATCAGCCAGTGGGTGGTGGGCAATTGTATTGTGCTTCACTTGTGTTTATTGTTTTCTTTTCCTTTCCCCTTTAAGTTTTATATTCTCTCCCCTTGTCATTTCCCTTATAATTGTTCTTACTGGTGGTAGTAGTTTTATATTATACTTTAGTTATTGGACTGTTCTTATCTCAACCTGTGTGGTTTGCATTCATTTGATTCCCCTCCTCATCCCACTTAGGGCAGGGAGGGTAGAGGGGTAAAAGCAGGGTGGGGTTGAGCAAGCGGCTGTGTGGTTCTAAGCTACCAGCTGGGCTTAAATCACGACAGTGCTCGTCCTTGGTCTCTGGTCCATGGGTGCCTGAAGGTTTAACACTGGGGCTCATGTTCCAAGCAAGGCAGCCGTGCTGGCAACACCACCCCAGCCCCTTTGCAATGCCCCCCATCCTGGTGTGCCTCCATGTGCCAATGGAGCCTTTCTGGAGGGGATGTGCCTGGTGGCACCCTGAGGCAGTGAGTGACGTGAACATGGCTGTGATCTACGGAAGCGTGTGTGAGATCTGTATAAATAAGGCAGATCCCCCCCCCGCCCCCCTCTTCCTCCTTCTCCTGCTCCTCCTCCTCCTCCTTTCCTCTCTCTCAGCACTGATTAATGTGTTGAATGAAACCTTTAAATGTTTGATTTCAAAGCAGAGGGATTCCCCCCCCCTCTTTCCACCTATGTGTAAAGAAGAGGGAAAAGAAAAAACCTTCCACGATCATGTGGGAAATGTTGATTTTAATGGAAAAATTGCATTGTGCCGACTTTCATAGAGTAGAAAATCCACAGAGTGAGACTTCAGGCTTGGCACCTGCTCCAGAACCTTCCTGATGAAGCAAAGGTTGTCTTCATTAAGAGCATTAATATTCATGCAGCATGGTAATTTTGACACAGAAAAGGTCTCTGTAACCTTTTCTTGTGTGAGAATTTTTTACTTCTCAAGGAAATTACAGTCCAGCAATGACTTAATTAATGCTGGGTTTCTTCAGCGGATTTTGAAGAGCTGTCAGTTTGGGCTTGCGGTAGCTGTCAAGCAGGGAGAGGGCTCTGGCTAGGTAGATTGAAGGGAGGGAGGGAAGACACCCAAGCCCCCTGCATGGATCCTTGCTGATGGGGTGGAGTAATGGGGAGGACGGGGGGGGACACAGCTCCCACATTAATTTAACAAGCCTCATTCCCCAGTGCTGGGACATTTATTATTGATGTAGAGGACACAGCTTGAATTAGTCCTTCATTTCTCACTTGGCTTATTTGTTATTTTTATTGTTATTATTACTCTTGTATAATTTTCATTTTGTTCTCCTCTTCCTCTAGCACCATGCTTGGAAGTTCTCAGGAGGAGCCCGCTTTGAATGGTGCACAACCTTTGTTGCAAGTGCCGGGAAGAAAGGTTGAAGCATCCTTCTGCTTTTAACAAAATATTTATATATGTGCATATACATGCACAATCAGATAAAAATACTCCGAAGAAGTGAGATGTGCTGCCAGAAAGGAGCAGCAGCAAGCGGGGCTTTTTTTTAAATCAAAGTTTACATTCTTCTCCAATGATGTCAGTCATGTTTGCAGACAGGGCATTTCTGCATGTGGCGGCGAGAGAAGGAGCTTCTGATTTCTCCCTCCTTTCCCTCGTTTGATGTTTTGGGGTGGCTTTTGGAGGAGATTCTTTGAGGAGCTCTCATTTTCTGAGGCTGTTTGCCTTTTATTTCTCCAGATCATACTGAAGTGTCCCAGCTGCTTTCCTGGACCCAGGACTGCTCTCTGGGCGGTGCTTTTCTGCCTCAGCCCCCTCTGTTTGTCTTGCCCCCCCAGAGAGCTGCACCACAACTACCTCCTTCCCTCTGGAGACCAAGAAGGAGACTTCATCAGCAAGACTTTGAAGGCAAATTCAACCAGCTAATACTCAAGCTGCAAGTCCCCACAACCCTCAAGTGGCTTTGAGAAGAAATTGAAGTTTTATTCTTCTATCAAATATATTCAAAATAATTGGGTTTTCTTTGGTAGCAGTATTTAAGGCATGTTTCTTCCTCCTGGAAATTAGTGGTCCCAAAGCAAGACTCTTACAGTCTTCAAAATCTGGGTGTCCAGTGTCAGGAATTACAAGAGATGTTTGATTATTCCCTACTGTAAATGAGACAGCAGTGTTATGCCAGCACCTTGTTTAAAGGTGATGCAGAAGGCTAAAACGAACATTTAAATTACGTCCTTGAGGTATGAACATTTTGAATATTTTAAGAAGGGAGACTGCCTATGACATTCATTTCAGCCAGCTGTAGCCCTTTATTCTTTACTTCTTTTATGTCAGAAACTAAACCCCAGCAGTGCTGCTGATCCAAATTTCTGTTTCACATGTTGGAGCCTTGAAATCCGAAGGCAAGCTGCGATGTAAGTAGTAGCCATTGCCTATTTACTGTGGGCATTTTAGCATTCAGGACTCACTGGGTTTCAAATCAAGAGAAAAGGATACCTGAAAAAAACGTGCCAAAAGAAGGTGATCAAGAAAGAGGAGTGCTGACATGCTCTGAGGCCACCTAGACATGCAAAATCTCTCAAGAGGTCTGCACTGCCACTGGAAAATTTCTGGAGGACCATAAAACTGAAGAAGACCAAGAGTCACCACTTCAGATTCTTCATCGAAACTCCCTTACACACGCACACGGTGGAGTTCACCTCAGACATCCATTTCAAGACACCATTTCAAAAATATTTATTTAAGGCTGCATTGCTAAAAAGGGAGATCCTAGTGAAATATAACTGCTTTGGGTGACAGATTGAGAGTTTGTTAGAAGTTGGGTAAAGTGATAGACGGTTAATAGAGTCAATAGAGTGGCAATTGGGGTCTTAGGAGGCTTTGGCCCCTTTTTAGGTTTACTTTCTTAGGCATCATGTAACTCCTGCATGCCTGCGTGGTGCTTTCTGGAAAGCACTCAGGGACAGAGATGCTTTTGCTATGTCTGCCCACCTGCCTGACCCTCCTGCTGCCTTACCTGGGACCATCCACTTGTTTCGGGGGTTATACTCACTTTTTCTCTCTGTTGCTACACTATTAATATAGTGCTAACTCACATTGTTTTGCCAGCTAGTAACCAGCATTTTTACTGTGGATGATCTCATGGCTCTGGAGTCCAAGTGAAGAGATGGCTGCAGCCAAGAGGGCTAGGATCAACAATTGAAAATGTCCAAGATGAAAACCATATCTAGTCTCATTAAGACGCGGACTGAGCCTGCTCCTAATTTCCAATTCCTCGCTGGAAGCCAAACGCCTCCAGAAGGACTGGTTTTGCTGAAGAGCAACAATTTCATGTGGTTATCTTGCATAATGCTCCTTTGGTAAAAAACTGTTTGGTCCAGTATGACATGCAGTCCCACTTCAGAAACCTCTCAGACTTGCTTTTCCCATACCAGAAAAAAGAGATGAAAACATTTTCCTGATCAAAATGTGGTCTCTTTCCAGGTAGCAAAGCTATTCCAGAGTGAAATGAATTTTTGTTTATGCACACAGGCTAGAGGGATTGCCGCAAAGGGAGTTTTCTAGGCCAGGGGACAAATGATAGGAGTTATATTTCTTATCATCACTGCAAATAAAATTAATACCTAATATTTCTTCTGCCTAACAAAGTAAGTAATTAGCAGTGCCATAATCAAGGGAACATGCAGGTAAATGGAGCAATAATTGGGGTGATACAACATTTGCCCACTTCTCAGATGAGGGATAAGGAGCAGGCCAGCAAGTGAGCCCGCATTTTATTTACTGCTGCACCACTGGTAATTAGACAGCTTGCCATAACGGATTAGCAGCAACCAGTGACACCCGTTATCCCTAGCAGACAGAGCAGTGCATGCTGCAGGAGAGGCAGTTAAAGGCCAAGAAATACAAGTGTGTAAAAGATAAGAATAGCAAGTGCCCTCCTCATGTCAGGCTGACTGGGAGTTGAAAGCGAGCAAGAAAGTCAATCTCTAAATATGCCAGTTAATTTTAATGACATTGAGGTTTTTCTGACAAGTCTGAAGTATTTTAAGTAATGTCAGAATTATCTTACTTGGGAGAAAACTGAGTTTTTATGATCTTTTTTTCATGTATAAGCTGCATTACTGTTTTATGAGGGAAGCCTGTCAATTTGCCTGCTTTGAACAGAACACCTCTGCAGAGATGTACCCATTGCACAATATACCCTGCTCTATCATCAGTGGAAGAAGGTATTTTGGGAAGGCTATGCCCACAGTGCTGTACTGCCTGTGTAACCTCACCACCAGCCTGGAGCCATGCTGATCGACAGCAGCTCTGCACCCCTGGGGCAATCCCTCTGGCAAGGCAAGGCAGCCTTTCATGCAGACCTGCTCCACTGGCACTGTCGTTTCCCAAGTTTGAAGCTAGCCTTGCATAGGGATGCTCAGGGAGCCCACTCTCTCTCCAAGGCAGCATGAGGAACTCTGAATCATCCCAGGGAAATGAGAGAAGGTCTTGGCTTGTTCACTTGATTGGCTGATTGATGATCTTCCAGCAGGGGTATAAATCTCCTCACATCTCTGTGTCTTTCTCTGGACTGAACACCAAGGAAACACCAACCTCTCCTCCTTGAAATGTGAAGCGAGCTTTGTGCTTCCCAGCTCATATGTCTACCCATTCTCTCCAGGGATAAAACAGGGGCCCTAGGATTTAATAGTCCACTATGACTGTGCTACGGGAATTTTAAAAAACATTTTGTTGACATTAACACTGGTTTTATTTCTGAGCAGCCATCAATTAGTTCACAAGCACTCACACACACAATAGCACAAAGGTGCACATCCCAGCCCTGAGTCAGAAAGATCTAGTTCAGCAGGATGTAAAACCCAAACTGCTTCACAGAGCTGGGGCATTCTCTTTTGGGGTTTTGCTGCCACTTGGCTCTTCCCAAGACTAATGGCATCATCTTCTTGTCTCCCCAGACACTTTGTACCAGCACATCTTGCTCTTGTTACTTCTCTGGCACTGTTTCAGAGCCCTTGGCCACGTTTCTACCTGCTTCTCCAGCTCTGCAGCACAGCTGACTGCGGAGAGAGCTGTGACTGCTCCTTTCCACACCTCGTTTCCCTGTGTTATGAAGGAACTTTTCCTGTGCAGTGCTTAGCCCCTGATGGCCCCTGGTCACCCATATTGGGCCATGGACTCAGTAGCGATTTAACCTTTTGGCAATCACCGTAGGATTTCATCCAGTGGTTTTAACAGCAATCCTGTCCTCCATTAAAAGGGTATTGCCTTTTAAGAGCAAGCTCTATAAAACCCTTCTGGGTTCACCCTTATTAAGTTCAGTGTTCTTTCCATTGAGCAAAGCCCACATCTGGTCTCAGGTGGAGGCTCTTGCCCTCTGTTTCTCCCCTTCTCTATCCTCTGCTGTAGGGCAGTAGTAAGAGCCCAGTCTGGGGAGGCACCCAGCAGGGCCTCATCTCCTAGCAGGAAAAAAACCCTTCCCCCCACCAGTGGGCCTCCTTCCCACCCCCATTCCCCACTGCCAATCGCCGTATCCTCCTTAATGGTATTACAGCCATGAAATATGATTTTCTTCCAGTTGGGAATAGGAATTTTGTCATGTTTTGCTGAGCAGCACATTTAATATAAATAATTCCTACTGCTCACAGGCTCCCACTTTTATGTGAAGGTTTATGCTGGGCCCACAGCAAAGAATTTTAGGGAAAGGCTATTCATTAAGACCCTGCCTTACTTGTCTGTCACTTCCAGAGATCCCCTACAGGCAGAAGGGGTCATGTAATGTCTTATTTATATCAAGCCTTCCAGTAATTAATTTTCTCCACACCATGTTAGCACACACCTGGGTTTTTTTCCTCATTTCTCTATTTGTGGTGCTTTTTGATTTCTTTTCCCCACCCCAAGTTGCTTGTTCTGATGCTAGCAGGAGACATCCAACCTTTTAAAGAAATCATTCATTTTTTTTAAAGGTTGAACATGTCATGGTAAGTTGGTGCATCTAATATTAAATCCCAGCTGTTTCTTTCAAAGTTCTTGAGCATTGGGTAACTTGCAGAGGCACCCATGAGCTCTGTGACCCTGGCACAGAGGGCTGACGTGGCACACAAAACCACTGATGGAAACCACTGAGAAGCACACACGTCCAGAATAAGGACCAAATCCTCTTGTGTACCTCAGCCTACAGTTGAAAGATCACATATAGGATGCAGAAATAAGCTATTACTATTTTGCTGCTTCCTATTTGCTCCACAGGAGCTGTTCGTAGGAGTCCTTGTCACAAATAAACCACCACAACATGGGTCTTTACTGGCAGCCTTGGCACCGGCACCAGCTGCTGTCTCATCACCCAGGCAGCGCTGCTATGAGCAGTCAATCAGAGCATCCTAACCAGGTGAAGATAGACTCAAGTATCAGTGGTGTGCTTTTTCCATCCTCTATGCAACTTCTGTCGCTTGAGTTTGTGTGAGCTCCACAGCTGTAAGTACCAATTCCTGCGCCTGGTGCTTCCCAATCAGCCTTGCAAGCAGAGCAAGAGTGGAAGCAGAGGAAGAAAATGTTACAGAAAGAGGAGTCAAAAAAGGCAGCAGGGTGACCCACTTTGCACAGGACTGGTGCCTGTGAGTACACAGAAGCTGGCAGCGACAGGGAGACCATTGGAAACAATCAAAATGTAGCTCCTGCATGCCTGGCACTGGGATCAGTGGAGCTGCAGAAGAATGTGTTTTCCTGTCTCTGAGCTTCCAGCCCAGCCAGACCCCAGCAGAGCAGTTTAACACCCCAGCGTGGTTGGCATGAGCAGCCAGTGTTGGCCCTGAGGTGCCACCTCATGGTTTTGAAATGGCGCATCCTGAGAGGCCTCTCCTCTGAGCTCAGGGGAAGAACCAAGTATCTCTGTGCTCAAGGCAGGTACGTGTTAGTGTTTTACAGCTGGCCACCAGAACACAACAGATCAGGGCTAACTCAAAGTGCTTTTTTATGAAGCTGCAGTATAAAGATTGTAGCAGAACGGCTTCAGGACTTGGATGTGTGCACAGGTTCAAAAAAGACAAATGGAGAGTCAGGGCAGCAGCGGGTGATGGAGGAAGGTGTAACGCTCAGCCTACGGGGCCTAAGCAGCAGCAAGGAGCAGATGGAATTGAGAAGTGGAAATGAGGGGAGCTCTGAAAATCCTTGAGAAAAGACGGCTCACAGGATAAGGCATCCTGACAGATATGAAGAGTAATGGGGAAGCAGCCTCACTGCAAAAGCCAGGGGTGCAAGGGCAGGGAGGAAACTTCATTGCATGTTTACACAGAAGAGCTGATATGTTACAGACCACGTTCAGACATGATTTAAAGACGTAGATGGCAATTCTGGGTGCCACACGGAAGAGCTGACAGCCTGAGACACCTTCAAGCGATTCGACTGTTTCAGTTTTGGAAAATGAGACACCCGTAAGGCCACTCAGGTTTAATGTGCATAACCCCCTTCAAATTGCTACAAGCAGAGCCAGCCTAATGCTGTTTTCCTGAAGACCTTGGTCCCCATTTATGAAGTAAGTGGCTTGAGAGCGAGCTGTGGCTGCAGCTTGTAGTGGTCTGTATCTATTTTCACACAACATCTGGCCAGGCTCCACATGGACCCATGGACACTGCTGTAGCCTTACTCTCATCTCAGGCAACTCTCCTGAGGTGCCAGAGGCAGTGAAGGCCAGGCTTAAGCAATGCCCTGTTGCTCTCACAGAGCTATTCCTAGATCATTCACTTTGAACTTTCCCTTCACAGCCCTGTTAGGAGCACCCTGATTCTTCCATAAACCATCAGCATATTCCATGCAGCAGCGGACATGCAACTAAACCTGCATGAACCACATCCCGGTGCAGAGACCCCCCCATCTTTCTGCAGCTGGTAAGCGTGCACACACATGTGTTTTCTGTGCTTCCCATGGGGGTCAGCAGCCACAGCTCTGCAGGCTCCCGTCACAACGAGCCTCCAAAGACTGACCCCACAGAAGCTGTGCCACCCCACAGCTAATCTGACCAGGCCTGCAAGGGCTGACAAGCCGTACTTTGTTAACATTTGACCTTGCTTAAGCCTTGAGCTTGGGCTACTTTCAGCTGGCCCAGGATGATTGATAAAAGACCCCGCATAGCATCACTAATCTGGGGGGCAGTGCAAGCTCTATGGCTTCCCATGTGCACATATGGAAGAGCTTCGGAGTGTCAGATCTAATACTCAATCGCTGTATCAGCAAAGGTGTAATGAAATTCACGTTATTGCTCCTTGAATAGCTTAGATTTAGGATTGCGTAGAAGAGGGCTCAAGTCTCGGGGCCGCTATTTGGTTAAAAACTTGGAGAAGTAATTTTCCCGCTTGTGCCATTAAGCATGTGGTTTGCTTTATTTTGAGATCTCACTTTGCCTGGTATACATACATCCATATATCTCACAGCGCTTGTATGGAAACCATACACAATAACAAAATAGCCTTATGCACTGTTAAGGCTGGTTTTAAAATTTACAGGGTATAACCCTCTTTCTGTCTTACTTTTTTTTAACTTTTTTGTTGAAAAGAAAAATTTTAAAGCAGTTCCATATAGTTAATGTGGTGTTTGGCCTTCCATTAAAAAGATACTATTAAACCAGTCACAAAAACCCTAGCAAGTGAGCAAATGTTTAAACCACAAATCTCCTAAACTCCTAAGGGAAGGAAGGGGGTGGGGGGCTCTACCAGTTCCAAAATGGCAAGATCATATATCAGAGGTGAATAATAATGTGCAAAAGGTATGTTTCAAGGAATAACACAAACTAGGAGGGGTGGGAGAGAAAGGACTTTAGAGGATGAGAAAGCTTAAATCCAGGAAAGATGGAGATTCTAGAAGTGTAGGGGTGACCGGTTTGCTGAAGGAGTAGGGGGAGAGAGGTGTAGGTGTGTGAGGCCAGAAAGAAGAGCAAAGCAAGAGAGAAAGTCAGAAAGAAAGACAAAGCAAGCAAGCAAGCAAGAAAAGAAGAAAGAGAAAGAAAAGTGAAAAAGAGAAAGAAAAAGAAAAAGAAAAAGAGAAAGGAAAAGGAAAAGAGAAAGGAAAAGGAAAAGGAAAAGGAAAAGGAAAAGGAAAAGGAAAAGGAAAAGGAAAAGGAAAAGGAAAAGGAAAAGGAAAAGGAAAAGGAAAAGGAAAAGGAAAAGGAAAAGGAAAAGGAAAAGGAAAAGGAAAAGAAAAGGAAAAGGAAAAGGAAAATGAAAAAAGGTAAAGGAAAAGCAAAAAATAAAATAAAAATACAAATAAAATAAAAAAGAGAGTGTGAAAAGAAAGAAGTGTATGGAATGGGAGTAAAGTAGGAGGGTGAAAACCGTCCTGGCTGTAGCAATGCAAATGAGGCCTTGCTGAACCAGCATGCACGTAGCACAACTGTATATTCCATACACGAGACAGTTAAAAATTTGAACATAAGGTAGCATTTCCTTTATCATATCCCATAAAAATAGCAATTTGCTAAAGCCCTTGTAGCACAGTATGGAAGGTGGTGTATTTTACTGATAATGTAGAGATGACAGATAGTCCTATACTAGGAGGTTTCAATGGTGTCTTGCTGTATAGCATAATAAATTGTGAGGAGCAGAGACAGAGGACAGTGCAGGCACTGCTCCACCTCCAGTAGCCAAATAATTCAGCCCCGGCTCAGTAATTATGCTGTGTGAAAATATGGGATTAATTAGACTGGTACACTAACACACTGTAGTCTCATTAAAGGCTGAACAGCATTTTCATAGATACTGCCACTTGAACAGGGCTGCTGCTAATGTGAAAAGACAAAGTCTCCTCTTTTCACACTCTTTGCATATTATCTTACTTAAGGCCACTTAAGCAAACTTCCAAAGGCAGCCTGGCAGAAAGCCCTTTGTGGGATTTATTTTGTTATTTTACCTGTGTGCCAGGGAAGCAGGGTAAAAAAAAAGCCAAGGGGAAATGCTAACATTAGCAATAACTGCAAATTCTCCCTTTGCACCAACCAGACTTGCTTCTTTCCTTCCTTATTTTTCCTTCTCACTCTTTTGGGGAGGGAAGCATGGGGGATGGGGTGTGTGATAAAGGGGAGCGATGTCGCAGAGAGAATGAAATTTGCCCCCATTGCAAGCCTCAACTGTTGATTTCAATTTAAGGGGTCAGCCTCTCTGAGGGATTTGCTCAGCCTGACAAGGGGTGTAGGAGCCCCACACCAATGTTGCAGCCTGATGGAGGAGTGTTAGAGTAAATGAGACCTTTGTCTTTTGAACTGAGAGGTGATTAATGAGCCAAAAGACATAATTTATGCTAAATAGTTACTGTTCCACAATCTTTTATCTGCAGAGAAAAACCTCCTCATGGTTACTCCAAGCCACTGAAAAGGTCTCAGTTACCCAGCATGTACAAACGTTGCTACACTCACAATTAAATCTCTGTGGCTTCTTACAAACCACATGAAAAAAAAAAAATCTGATGTAGGAAGATGGCTTTGCAGACAATAAAACCACCTCCCTCAGAATCCAGCACCTGGGAGAAAATTGGTTTTGGAAGGGAAGTAAGGCTGTAACACAGGCTCCTTTAAACAAGCAGGTCTCCTCCATCAGCTCCCGTGGCTGCCGACACCTCATGGGTAAACACAGCCAGTCAATGGGTCTCTGGCATCCCCTGGGCTCTCTGCTCCCGTCTGTGTCACTCTGTGACTTTGACCCTGCACGGGGATGCTCGCTGAAGCTGGAGGGAGGTGGGAATCGGGACTGGCATCAGCCATAGGCTCCCGATGGAGGGCAGGTATGGTCCTTGTGTTCTTTAATTCTGGGTAAATGGTGGAGACACAGTCCACTGTGCGGGGAGCAGACTGCCACAGGGGTGTTAATATATAAAGCTTGTCCTTTAAAATTAACAGGCCTCTGTAAAGACCTGCTTCACCCTGCTCTCAGGAGAGCTATTAGAGCAGAGAGAGGTTTTGCCACATATGTAGGAAGGAAGAGGCTGGGGGGGAGAGGCAGGAGAGGAGCCAGCACATCCTGATGACAGAGACAATAATAGAGGTATCTGTGCAGAAATACTGTGGGCTTGGAGATGCCTTTGAAATAGGCAACTGTAATATTCAAGTCAGAGGAATAGCTGACGTTGAATAGACTGAAACCTGCTTTGTGGCTTAACAAAAGTGGGCAATAGAGAGGTTGACATGAAACAAGTCAGTTTGCAGCAGGCTCTAAGGTTAGCATCATTAGCTAAGGGGAAAAATGATTAGCAGTAAAAAGTGAGACATTAAAAAGAGATTTAAAAGGAGAGCTAGAGGGAGCTAGGGGATGGGGGTGCTTTATTTGTACCTGAGGAAAATGAAAGAGATTCCTTCCAGACACATTTGAATTCTCTCTGCTGCATTCACACACAGGAGTTTTATGAATATTTACCTTTCGTATGGTTTGGGGAAGGATAAATTCTTTGACATTGGTATTGAAATCTGAAAGCAGTTTCCCCTGTCCATTTGCAAATTGCTCATATGAAATCAAAGGCCAAGAGCATCCCCAGTAATGTCCCTCCTGCAGGTAAATGTTTTTTCCTTCATCTGCTGAAATGTAGGTGATCGACTTCCAGGGCTGTTGGACCCTGTTGGCCTGAGATAAGTTTGTCAGATCCAGCTTTAGCTTGGTTAGTGTGGAAACACTCAGTAGGGCCTTAGCTCTCAAGGGACAATGTCACTTTAAATAAATAGTATTCAGGCTCCTGAGTCTTGTAAGCTCTTTTGAAACCATTACCTCCTAACTCACTGCAGGGAGTACTTTAGGGCCTTCATTCTGAGATGGGGACAGCATGCAGCCATCAAGGTCTTTACACTCAGTCAGTGTTAGTAGTGTTATCCTGAAGACGTGGGAGGAGAAATTTAGTTTCTGGTGTCAGGAAGCTTTTGAAATACATCTTCCATACCATGAGGGTACTCACATTACACCACATTCACCGAGGCTGGCATAAAGCAGCAGAGAGGGCATGGAGGGGCTTGTGTCGCGCAGCCACCCATGTGCTGCTGCTCCGTGCATGTGCTCATGCACTGTCACCAAGATAGCGGCATGTCGCGGTGACATGTCAGGAGTCCTAATTCACCACACCAGCATGAGCCTTTGGAGACTACAGGTAAAATACTAATGGAAGGAAATATGGAAATGCAATTCTGACACACTGGCAAAAGAAAATGAGTGCTGATTATGAGAGCTGTCAGCTCCATCCTTCTCTCATCTAGTTGTGTCTATGTGAATAGAGAAATCAAATTAAAACTGTCTTGGTGCATTCAGGAACCCAAAGGGGAACATATTGACCTGCAGATAAGGTCAAATACACTCCCTCCAGTTTATGAGTAGGGGGGAACTTCAGATGTGTCTGAAAGAGGGAATGATTAACTCCAAGGCTGGCCAAAAGAGGACCCTCTCTGATGTTCTTTCTCATGAGAAATACCTTTCAAAAGTTGGATAACAAAACCCAGCTACTTGAACGTCTATAGACAGCACACCCTTGGGCAAACCTGAAAAGCAGTATCCTTCAAACTGCCTCTTATGAGTGGAGATGGGAGGAAATAAAAATGACAAGGATGTTAGCTGACCACAGCCTGGCAGGGCCATGCAGTGGTCCCTGCTCCCTGGGAAAGGGCCACTGGTGGACCTATACTCACATCTGTGGAGAGCAAAGGGGGAGTTGATTGCCACTTAAGCCAGAAGGAGTTCCGTCAGCAGAGTCTAGAATATCAGTTTTCTGAATGTTAAAATTTTCCCTGACTTCTTCATCAAATCTCTTCATCTCCTGAGAGTGTTCAGACTAAAAAGTTACTAAAATATCATTTTTCCTCTGTGTCCCTTGTTATGTTTGCATTTCATCTCAAGGCCCATAGCTGCTACTTAAAGGGAAGAAATAGACTTCTGACTGGAATAATGACAATTTGGAGGCCATCGTTTTGCTCTCTTGTGGATCTATGCCTTTTTTTGATATGCATGAATTCAAAGGCTGGTGCTTAGATCTCAGACAGGATAAAGCCAATGCTTGCTTCAGAAGGATTTTCTTTGGGAAGAGTGCATTTTTTGCAATCACAGAATGACATATTGCTCTGGGGTTATAAAGTGCATTTTATATTTAGAAAGCTATCTCTGAGATATGCGCTCTTTTTACTCAACTCAGCTAAGCAAAACACAGAGAGAGAGAGAGAGAGAAAGGGAGAGAAAATGAATTAGCTTGAACTTTTGCTGTGATAAATATGGCCTGATCTTTTAAATTCGGTTCATGTAAGCGATCGCACTGAAATCAGTGGAGTTTCACCCATGCACTTGGAACCAGACGTTGGCCCCATATGGCTTAGCAATAAAAAAAACATTTTCAATACATCAACTAAATTTGTCCATAGTTAGAGACGGGACTCAGTGAAATACCTGCCTCACCCGGCTCTCCACAGCTCCCTCTGAAGCCATGTGTTTTGTGGCTGTGCCAGGACTGGGTGCCCTGTGCGCCTTGTCCCTCTTCCCTGGCACACCAAACCCTGCTATTCACTGGCGCTTTTGGCAGGGCTTGCAGGAGCACCTGGAGAGAGAGCGGCTGTGGTGGCCATGCACACCAGGCTGAAGGTAAAGCAGGTCACCAGAGCACTCACCTTACCCAATTGACAATGGGAGATCACCACGTGGGGGAAATGCCTCCACACATTGCACTGGTCCAGATGTGTCAATGTTGACTTAATGCATACAAAGCAGCAAGGGACAAACTGGTCCCTCATCTGCCTGAAATTGTGTTGAACTGAGAAGAAGGGGAAGAGTGTGAGCGAGGGTGTGCACACCCATCTGTGCATACAGGGTGGGAGCATACCTCCCTCTGCCCCTGCCCCCATTTCTTTGCAGGGGCTTCAGATCATCTGCTGTTCACAGGCATTGAAAAACTAGTGGGAAAACTGAAGCCTGGTTGTGACTAGAAGCTAATGTAGTCTACATGCAGCAGACATCTAATATGATGTTATTTATTCCCATAGATCTGTTTATTTTGTTTTCAATTTACCAAACCCTGTGACACATTCCCAAAGGTGCCTTGTTGTACAATACGTTGCACACAGTAAGATATTCAGCCTAATTCACTCTTTGTTTTGTTTCAGTTCAGCTGCATGAGGGCACAAATGCGTCTGTGTTATATCTTCTCCTGTGACTGATGTTGCAGACTATTGCCATAGGGTTTTGTGAAATGGGATCTTAGTTAATCTAGGGCATTGTCTTTGTAGTGCTGAATTCTTATTTGCAAACATAATGTTCTGGCATTGATGCAACAG
Organism: Amazona ochrocephala; assembly: GCA_039720435.1. Lineage (NCBI taxonomy): Eukaryota > Metazoa > Chordata > Aves > Psittaciformes > Psittacidae > Amazona > Amazona ochrocephala. Next base: position 63,196,335 of record CM077876.1, on the reverse strand, counting down.
GGAAACATTAGTGATTTTTTTTTGTTTGTTTAGAATAGACTGTATGTATGTGTTTTTAATAAACTTCTATTCTAAAGCTTTTTCTCCCCATTCTGTGTTTGATCTGAGACATTTATAATGCATTGCATCATGTCACATTCATGTCTTTAGCCAGTCAAGCCAAATATCCATAAAACCCATGTTCCCAAACGGAAAATGTACAATGCTAAGATAAAAACTACCTGATATTTTCTATTTCTATATTTTTTTCCTTCCACAGGAAGGAATTTGAGCCTTTAAACAGACAGACACACACGTACAGAAAAGATTTTGAAAGTATTGTCTGTCCATAGCCTGTTCACAACCTGGAAGGATGGTATAACTTAGGAATCGATGGCTTTTCTTTGCACTTGGTTGAAAGCTCTCCTGTTTACACTTTTCTTTTATTCCAGGAACATGTTGTTATTTTGTATACTGAGGACCTGGCCTGAGGAGCTGATGCAGAATCAGGAATTCCAAATCATAGAATCATAGAATAGTAAGGGTTGGAAAGGACCTCAAGATCATCGAGTTCCAACCCCCCTGCCATGGGCAGATTGGATGACATTATAAAAGTGTGCTGCAGACAAATTTCGATGTAAACAGGATCTGGAAGAGATTTGATGAGATTGTGAAAAAATGAAGATGGGATGTAGATTCATTAATAAAACAGCTCGTGGCTAGTGAACGTAGAGCCTGATTGATCACAATTACTGCAGTTCATAGCTGGAAAACCAGACGTCAGAGGACATGCACAAGATAAAGCTGGTCTGACATCAGAACTGAGCCTCATGTATTTATTGGGTGGCAACTACAGAAACCCAGCTCTTGTTTGTGATGGGTATGTTTCCATAACAGCATTTAAAGTGGTTTAATTTTCACTTCAGCAAGCTTTCAGACTGATTATCAAAAGGGCTTTCTGAGGAACCTGCTTGTATGAAGAAAACAGATCTCCCACACGTGCCTCCCAATGTGCACACATTGGTGTCTGGCACAACAGAACTGGGCCCTTCACTTCGAATTAATGCCGACAGTGAGCCGCACAAGCAGATGACTTCCCATCACCAGTTATTACTACTCTGAGCTGTGCTCATCCCGTTTGCAGCGCAGGCAAAACAGGCCCCATGAGCTGCCACTTGCCCGATGGGTCAGCTCTCTCCTGCATGGCTGGGTGCCTGCAGTTGGTGAGCAACCACGGCTGGCAGGTCAGTTAAGGATCTCCCGGTAGGAACACTCAAAGCCTAGCTGTCCCCTTGGTGCAGGCTCCTCTACACCCAGTAGAGGCAACCCCATGTAGCATTGTTGCCTGTATGTTTAATATCCACATGAGCTCCTTGCTTCATATACAGAAATGGAAATTGGCTATTGCATATCATCAGCAGAAATCCCCACAGCCAACAGCAACAGTCAGGAGGCAGGTGAAAAGATGGGGCACAGCAGAGCAGACAAAGAAATGCTCTTTTCAGTCCAGTGCCCACATCAGCTCCTGGAATCTGTTTTGCAGGTGTGCTGAGCACACTCACAGTGGAAGACACCAAAGACCATGAAGAAGCATTAAAAGGGCAGTATGATGGTCACATATCAGGGATATCTCCCCATTTACCAAAGTCAAAGAGCTTTGGAAAGATAATGCTCAGGTGAGCTCCCCCAAATGGTTGGAGAACTTTCTCTGTACTCTGTAGCTGCCCATCTGTGAAAGAGGAAAAATATTTCCCCTTGATACTTTAGTGGGCCCAAAGGGAGACAAAGCTGTGATGGGTTGGGAAGAACTCAGTTACCCAAGTAACAAGTAGTAGAAGAAATGTCAGTAGGAAATAGACAGGCTTCTAGAGCAGACTTTCAACAGCACACAGTAAACCAGGCATGGGGCCACCCACTAAACCACCCAGACACATCACTGACAAGCTGTGTATTGAGTGAGATCCAGCACACCTCCCATGGCATGGCAGAGTGCAAGGAAGGACACTGGGGTCCAGCCAGACACCCACACTACAGCCAAACCATGGCTGTGCTGCTCAGAGAGGAACGTCACTTGTGCTGCTGAGGTGTCAAGTGGAGCCCAGAGGCTCCCCCAGGTCACTCAGAATTTCTCCTGTGGATCCAAACTCCCAGTTACTACAGAGACATGCAGCTCCTGAAAATTCCTGCTTCCATTTGCTGTGAAATACTCGCAGTACCTGCTGTCCACGAATTTATCATCGTAGCTCGCATATGGATTTAAGGCAGGAGCCTGAGCAGAAACACCCCAGACAGCGCCTAGCTGCTCTGAGCCAAAGCAAGGCAGCCATTCTGGTGTATTGGATGTATCCCTCTAGGTTTCCTTTCACCTGCATTCCACACTAGACTGCTGGCAGCTGACAGTGCCATCGCATTCTGTTCAACGTGCCACAGCAACCTCAGCCCCTCTTGCTGCCCTAGCAAGAGCAGGCAGTGGGCTTGGGACATACACATCTCTATCTGGGTCCTCAGGTGCAAACACAGCCCCAGGTTTCCCTTAGCTGACTTCTTAACTTTGAATTAAAGAGTAAATCAGCTGTATGGTCTGCTCTGCAAATTTATAGCCAAGGCTTAGACTGTGAGCAAAATGAGGAGAAGAAAGAGCAAGGCCGAGAGGATGGCCAGATGTCCCTAGCAAGTGAAAAATCCTCCTGGAGCTGGGCATCTGGATTTCACAGTCACCAAACACCAGCAGTCACCACCATATGCTGAGCAGAAAACACAAACCTGTTCCACACCCCCAGTGACAGAGGAACACATTGGCAGATTGAAAAAGCTTAGCAGGATTTGGGAGAAAGTCATGAAACTCTCTCAGCATAAGACATCCACTAGCAAAGACCTTATTTGCAGCAGAAATGAGTCCTTTCCTTCCCTTGGTGGCCCTCTGTCCTACCTGGATGAGACACGTGCCTCCTCCTGAGGGAATTTTGAGGTGTCAGAAGCCTATTTCTGACCTGGGGCTACCTGCAGTGCTGCACTTGTAACGGACATTCAAACCAGCCGCTGTCCTACATCAGGGACAGGCACATCAGGGTCAGCTGAATGCAGCTGCCAAATTGCCTGTCTGTGCCTTATGCTTTGGTAGAGAGGGATGGGAGAAGGGAAAGAGAAGGGGGGCTGGATTTGGGTTGTGGGTGTGTGCTGGAAAGGCAGGTTTTGTCTTCATGTGTTGTCTGCTCTCAGCTCTTGTATTTGTGGTTTTGTTATGTGTGAGCAATCATTGCTTTCAATTCCTGGTAACTCAGTCCTATTTCTGCTTTCAGGAGCTCCTTATCAAGCCCAGTTCCTAGCAGCCTGTCAAAAGCTCTGCCTCCTACCCTTGGATTTGCTCAGTCTTTCCTTCTCCTTTGTCTGACAGGGTGTCCGCTGGTGACACTTAACTTACCCAACCAGCCCTCCCAGGGAGCTGGATGACTTTCAAAACCTTTCTGTTGACCACTGCACAGAACTTGAAGCTCATGGCTACTTGCATAACAACGGCTGCAACCTACTGGAGGTAACAAACCCCTTCCTCTGTCCCCAGAATATCCAGGTGGGTCACTCCCAAACATGTCAAACTGGTGACAGCTGTGTGCAGGACCTCCCAGAAGCTGAACCAGCTGCAATAAGGAATGAAGATTCAGAGTAGTAAGAGTGAACAGAGGTTGGAGGAATATGGTAGAAAAGCCACCCCAGAATTAAGCTATTGCTGCCCAGGGGTTTGCTATTCTTACTAATCAGAATCTCCCAGAACCCGATGGTTCTCTGTCAATGATGACCTCCAGGACAGGGCTATGTGTTAAAACTGGTCATTCTAAGTAGTCTTGATAAATGTATTGCTGCTAGAGGACAAGAATACGTCTTAGACAAGGCCAGATGTCCTGTTTGCAGGACATAATCTTAGCTTGTGCACTGGTCATCTATCCCATTTTGATTGCACAAAACATGCTGGACCTGTCTGCCTGCCATGGATCCTCCAACACTGCTCCCAAATCCTTGGTCATCATTTAAGAGCAACCTAATAGAAAAATGGCAAAACTGCTTTTGTATAAATGGAGTTGGTGGAAGCTACTGGTATGTGCTCTTCCCAATCAAAAATTACTTTCTGATAGTGGTGGAAATCCCATCATATTCTACCATGTTTAAAAATAAAAGTTTTAATTATTCATTGTGTTCCTTTTTTTTTATTTTCCAGTTAAAGAAAAGCCTGGCCTCCTTTGTTGGTCATATTAAATACCTTATTTAAATAGCTGAAACCACGTAACCCTTTAAAGAAGTACTTAGCAGAGACAGCCACATATGAAATTAGTTAGTCTCTAGCCAAGGGCTCTCTATTAGCTTTATTTAATACATATAAAGGACTCTGTGTTGCTGTCCCTATTACAGACCCAAGTCAACAGATTCCACAGTGAACTGTATTTGGTCTTGCATGCCTATTTCGCCCATAGTTTTACTTACCATGCTTACAAAGCATAAACAGACAGGCATGCGCTTATATATTTTGAAGAGCACATTTCCTCATACTATACAAGAGATTTCTTTGAATACCCTTTCATCATTTGCAACAGTGCCCTTGGAAGTTTTAGCAATATTTGTTTCAGATAAGTTTATTTTTGTATGATTGATTGAAATCTCAAGCTGCAATTAAGAAAATTGCAGGGAGAACCATTAAAGGGATAGCGTCATTTTCTCCCCTTTCCACTAAAATGTCAGGTTTCAATGTCACTGCAAGATAACCCACTCGCGTGCTTGTACACCGTTCGCTCGGGCTGGAGTAAGAGTAAAATCGTCTGTAGTACTAATTACAAATGACTAGAAATAATGACACGCGGCAGAAGGAAAATGAAAGGCGCTGGTCCTTATTACTTAACCACTGAGGTGTGTGTGCGCGATAATGCGGATTATGGTGAAGCAGTCTAGTAAATACACAAACATCCATCCCCACTTGTAGATTAGCCTCAGTCCCTCCCCCATCTCCCTCTGTCTCTCTGCCCTTTCTTTCTCTCCAATTATAAACCAGCACCAGGTTTTCTCATCAGCCATCTCCATGTCTCCAAATGGCTTTTCAGTGTCAGGCCTATCAGGAAATTAACTCATCATGCAGTGACAGCTGCTAATTTTTTCCCCTTACATGTCAGATGGATCGCCTGCTGAAGCTAATAATGAATCACCAATCCCTGATTAGAAGGTGCTTCCGAAACATATAACTGCCATCTGAGCTAACTTTTTTCTTCATATAAAATGATATCACCCTAGAGGAGTAGAAAACGAATTGTATTCTTCAACAAGATGGAACAGGGGTAGGCTGTTTAAGTGAGCCGTGTGCTATCTTAAATTATGGGCTAATATTGCACAGTAAAATAAGTGAAAACTCACAGCTGTCTTTTATTTTGCCAAATGAATGACCTTTTTCTGTTACTTAATACTCTCACTACAGCTAAGCTTGTTTCAAATTTCAGGAGTGGTTTTGTCTTCATCCTTCTCTTTTTTTATTCTGTTTACAGCTTTTGTGCTCAGGAAATCTACTGAGCAAGGAAAGTTGGAAAAAAGCCATGTAAGTTGCTTTCTGAGGCCTGCATCTACCACAAGGCCAGCTCCTTCTGCTGGTCTGCCAGTAACTCCAACCTCATCTCTCATTCCCAGTGATTTTCTGAAGGGAACTCACCTGCATTTTAAGCACAGGTTCAGTCCAGGACTAGCCACAACTTTGAGACGCAGAGATTCCTACAGTGATTGTACAAGCTGAATCTACTGTCTACAAAGATCAGAAATACATTTCTTCCAGGACTCACAGCTAACATTTCTGGTATTAAAGCAGCATTTATAAATGACAGCAGTGCCTGCAGTAGTATGCACAATCCACATGTGCATACCTTAGCACATCAACTATTTGCTCTGGCTCATCTCACTTCCATAGTGAAGTAGAGCTGGTAGTCAGGCAGAATGGTATGTAGCTGTGGGCACTTTGGGTTGTGTTGGGGTTTGGGTTCTTTTTGTTTTGTTTTTGTTACAGGAAATATTTCTCTAAACATAGTTTCCAGCTATCTTCTATCTCCCATTTCTCCCCAAATATGGAGCCTGAATCCAGAGGCCAGGAGACACTGCCTCAGGAGGTGTATATCTGATTCTTACGAAATGAAGGGTGGAACTCTTGCCAGAAACATCTCTTCTTCCTCTGGCTTTGTTTTCATTTAGGGCTTTTTTTTTGTTCATTTTTGGTGGTTGTTGATTTTTGTGTTGTTTGTTGAGTTTTTTTCCCTACACAGTGGTTCAGTGCTTCCTAAACATTTTTTACCTGTTTGGCATTGTCATGGTATGATCCAACTTTGCTAATGCTAATTCAGAATGGATAACAAAGAGGAAATTAAGACAAAGGCTCTGGCAGTCAGAACATCAGAAGGCAACTAACTCATGCAGGGGACACTGCACTCTCAAAAACTGCTTCCATTACAGTGTAGCCCTTGATTTCTCTGGGAGACAGGTAAACAAAGGTGTTCAAACCAAACAATAAAACACACTTTTAGGAGTGAATGGCTGCTTGGGCTAAACACCTTCCTAGGCGCACAAGTTCTTATACTATGCTCTGATGGTGGACGCTACCCATGGCAAAGGGCTCCTGTTGCCCCTGAGATGCCATGTGTGCCTCACCAGCACTGCGCACGGCCATCCTGGGGGTGCAGGTCTCTTCCAGGTGCTGCTCTGACTTATCCCAGGGCAGGGGGCAGGGTAATGTTTGGCAGATCCACAGGGTGATCCAGCTAATCTCCTCCCAGTTTACAGAATGGCACAGCGCTGGGAGCTCAGGCATGAGAGGGAGACAAATGCCAGAGATGAGTTTCCTAAGCCCTGGGAGAGATCTGCTGCAGCCTCAACTTTTGGTGTACGGCAGAGAGCGTTTTAGCACGGGGTTGAGACAGTGTGTCTGCACCGGAATGAATGTTACCCTTGGCTTCTGATGCTACATTTATAGGGCACTAATAAGTTAACTTTAAAGTTCACATTAAAAAGAAAGGAAAAAGAGGAAAAAAGCCTTAGAAAAATATTATCTCTCTTGATCAGGCTGCACTCAGAGAGAAGTATCGTTAACCTGAGCTTCCAGGTAATTACAGCACACAGCAGGTTAGTGAATCCTTTCCAATGCTCCCAAGCACAGGAACACCTACCACTGTATTTTTTTTTTTTATGCAAAGGTCTGCTCTTTTCATTGTGCATACAATGTGATTGCTGGTTTGACACTGCAGGCTACACTGGTTTTATGAAGGATTAAATGCCACCTGAGACATATTTATCCTAAATAAATCACAAATGGTAAACTGCAGCATGTCAGTGTCAACACCCTGTACTGCAGCAGAAAGGTTAGCCATACAGGGCTAAGCACAGCGAAGAATTAGCATCCAAGCTGCAAGACCACAGGGCTACAGTTAACAGGAGAAATGATCAAGAAGAAATATTTCCACTGAAAAACATTCAGTTTTTTGAACATCTGTGAGAGTCTTGCAGAGGGCCATCATTTTGTAAAGGTCACCTTTTTCCTGATAACAAACGGGAGTTGATCCTGTCACTGTTTGCTGAAGACAGTATTTAAGAGTAAGTGAACAGCCTGTCACTTTTAAGAAAGATGAGCAAGTCAAACTCGGCTAATTATGAATCTCGATGTCTAACTTGAAATTTACTTTTTGGGGGTTTGACAAAGACACAACCTTAATTCCTGGAAAATAATGAAATTTAAAAAATAATAATAAAAAGATGAAAAGACAGCAGGATCCTATAGCCCTAGAATGAAGCACCTTTTCCCAGCAGCTCTATCAGAAAATGCATTTTTAAACGGTTGCTTCAGGAAGGAACTATTGTTTTACCTCACCCCAACTTTCTTACAGTTGATAATTTTAAGATATTAAACATGATAGGAAACCCAGTTATCTCGAGAGTCAGCATGGCTTATACCCTAAACACTTACACAATTATATTAAGCATGCATGAGGCACACTTCAGAAATTAGATTCTTTTATCTTTATCTATCTAGCAAGCTAGAGAAAGGAAAAGAGAAAATGCACAGACATAACAGATAGCATTTGTTTGCTCCTGCTGAATGCCAGTTCTGTTTATTGCTTAATATTAAAAATCATGATGCTTCATTTTAATGTTAACATTTTATTTGAAAGAACAGGAAAAAAAAACAATCCCCAAACCTTGCCAGTTTATAGTTTACATTGTTTTTAAAGAAACAAAAGCAGTTGTATCATGAAACAAATCTTTTCGACATGAAGTTGCATTGAACGATTGCAGTATATCCACAAGTAAATAACTGACATTCTGGACTAAGCAAGAAATACAAGGTCACCTTTTTTTTTTTTTTCTACTTGTTAATGTCAATGTCAGAATTTTCTTTAGAAAACCCCATAACATTTCAGAAGTCTCTCACAAAATGACTGCAAAACGGTATTTATATGAAGCACTATTTATAAGAAAAGCAAAACACTGACAGTGACAATATTTTTTCTCCAAAAAATGCACATTTCTTATGTAGGACTCTCATCTAAAATTGCGGAAGACACAGGCATCAAGTTCTTCATCCTGAATATGTATAATCAAAGAGTTTTCTGAGGTGCAGCTCTTGTTTAGGGAAAGTCCTATTTGATATAATGAAAGAGTAAGTTACTATGAAAAATTTAATTTAGGTGCAAAAAAAAATACTTATTTTTGATGACATATTTTTAGCCAGCGATATTTTACAGTAAGATTCTAGAAAGCAAAATGCCACGTGTTCCTCTTTCCTTTAAAATAAAGAAGGGCACTGATTACAGTACTTATTCACCTTGCTATTGGGGGGTTTGTATTTTTTTGCTTATTTGTCTGTTCACAAAATGCACACATACATTGAATTATTTTACTCCTGTGTTTATGTTAGACAAAAATGATGGAAGACAGGGAATTACCCTGAGATAAAATCTTTTAAAAAACCCAAACAAAACAACAAAGAAAGCAGTGAACAGAACAATACCTACTTTTGTGGGGGTGGGGGGGAAGAGCTTTTTATTCTTTTTTGTACTCTAATATGTTTGTTTTATAATAATCCATATAATAATTCTTACAGTTATTGTAACAAGAGTGTACTACCCTTTTCAGTGAAATCCTCCCAGTAGCTGACCTTCACTTCCCACAGGGTGCATATTTGCTACCTGACTAGGAGGATGTTGTGTTGAGAAGGTTTTACAGTAAATGTTCCAGTGCCTCCATGGATCCGTGAATTTCCAGCTTTGCCCTGCATTAAGCCTAGGAGATGAAAGTCTTCATGCTTCTTCTACTTTGTTATCATCACTCTGGCTCTGAATTACTTGTGAACCACCCTCTGTATAAATGACCATGCTTGTTAACTGTTCTGCTCTATCACAGTTTACGGCTTCTGCTTTTATAGCAGTACCAGCCTGCAAAATCTCTTGAGACCCAGCTGTCTCTATCACAGCATGTGAGTACACACCAGGCTCATCCTGCATGTCTGGTGGCAATTCTGTGACGATGTAGTGTGTTGCACCTTCAGAGAAGTTCCCATCAGAACCCTGAACCATGGCTTGAGCTATTTCTTCAGTGACAATAATCTGTGATATTTCCCCATCTGACTGGACTAAATCCATGTGCTCGCTCTGGACACTGAGCGCGTGGCTACCAGCTTCCTGCATAATTATTTGAGAACCTTCTCTAGCTACCATATGCACAGTCCCTTCCTCATTTACAATGACCTGAGTGACACCTTCTTTCATCAGCTGGTCAGCTGCAGCTGTATCACATACAGCAAACTGTAATACTCCTTGCACCATTTTCTCCAAGGCAGCCTGAGCTCTCTCCTGAGATGCAATTATAGCCGATGGGTGCATGACCCGCGTCACTACTTCCATAGGTTCAGTATCTTCCTGAGTCTCCTGAACTTCATGGAACATTTGTATTTCTTGTCCCTCTGTGTCACTGGGAATGCTGGGCATCTCTGGATTTGGCATTTGCAAGAAATCTTTGTGACTCGATCTGCATCTGTCAAGGAGTCCAGATTTGTTTTCCACTTCACCTAGCTCTGTTACAGCACACAGCAGGGCATCTAATGCTGAGGAGGAGTCTGGAGGATGCACTGTAGCTTCAGAAACATCCAAAACTTCTTGTCGCATTATCTGCTGCAGGACAGTACTACCGGCATCAGGAACCGCATCTATTCGAACAGCCGCCTCCATATCAGTTCCTGTTTCTTCAACCACTACCACCTGTGTTGCACCATCTGTTAACTGCTCAGTAAGTATCTGCCCTGGAACCACACTACTCACGCGTGAGCCATTTTGATCTGTAGCTATGACTTGCCCATCTTCTGTAATATGGACCACCCTGGCCATTTGACCAGCCATTGCGAGAGTCTGAAGGGTAGCCGCTGCTGTTTCTTCCATAGAGGCATCAATTGCAAAGTCACCATCATATCCTTGAATAATAATAACTTGCTGAACTTCTTCAGGTGACTGTGGCTGTCTTCTACTGCCCCGAAAGACCTTCTCTTTAACTGGAGAAACCTCTCCCAGTGCTGCTGCAGTAAAAGGGCTCGTAGTTTCCACAAAGGTTGCTCCTTGCCCCTTCAGTCGGCACTCATAGGACTTGGACACAATGCCTACAAGATAAAATACGCTGTTAAAATGGTATCATGGCAAACATCAATTCATTATATTAAAAAATTGGAGCTTAAGTGGAAAAAAAAATTTCTTGACAATTTTTAGATTTCACTGGCAGAAAATAGAGATAAAATGGGCAAGTGAACAAATCCAATTTGCATGTTTTCCAAATAACATATTTACAGGTTGAAATAATTGCTGAGTTTAACAATTCTGCAGCTTATTAACAATTTAAATGTGTTTTTTAAAATATGCTGTATGAAAAAGCCCAGATAAATACAGTATACAGTTAAAAGCCATTAACACATCTTTTATAGAAGATCCTACTGGTGATATTTCAGTTCTTCAGTAATGAATTTTAGGATCATATATTACATTAAACATATCTGGGTGTGAAAAACTGCGGCTGATCTTCTTAATACCCTCCTTTCGTTGGTGAGGTAATTGCCATGCTGTCATTTTGATGCCATTGTCTTCCCCTTCATTTCCCACCTAGCATCTTCTCCAGCACACCTGACTGACTCAGTTACTAGCTGAGTTACCTGGAGAAAAAACTCGGTAGATTTCTTACCCAAAGCAGGATATTCTATAAAATATCATCCAGAGAAACCTTAATTACACTTCTTAACTATTTCTATGTGAAATCAATTAGAGACTAAAATACCTGTAACCTTCGCATTCCAACTGCTTGCTCTGCCACTCGCTCTGATTTTGGGTCGCTGAAAGTTTCCTTCTCAGTTCTCATCAGTAACAATAAAGCTCCAGCAAAGCAAATGGTGCCCACAGGTGCACAAAGTCAAGCCCACCGTCCTTGAAGCATGGCCTCAGGATTGCCTTTGGCAGTTTTGGGAAGGCATAACTGAGAGCACCCTGTGAACAGCTTTATGGATGTTCATGGCAGAACAGCTCTAGCACTTGTGGTCTCCCTGTGGCAATGGCATCCTGAAGCACCCCTGCAGCTCCTGGGAAGTGAGCTTTGGGCCACAATAAATTCACACAGAGTGAAGAGTGGATCCCAGACACTGAGAATGAGGTGAGAGTGTAATGCCAGGTGGGCCTCGGAAAAGCCGATTAAGTCTATGCTGCTGAGACTACTCACACCCATGCTGTAGTTTAAATTCACCTATACAAACTGAAATCACATCTCTGGAATAACAGGTATAGTATCTGATCACTAACACACATAGATACACCACTGGTCGTTTAGGCTAAAACAAGCAAGAAAAGATTGACTTTTACAGTCAAATCTCAGGCTAGCACTGTAGTTTCCAAGCCACCAAGAGACTTGTAGAGAACAACATGATCCCTTGAACTCAAGGCCAAGAAAATTTTACTAAAGCTGCTCTAAAGAGGCTTTTTCACCCAAAGCATAGTGCTGTCAGGCCTTAAGGCCCACAGAGAACTAAACTGGGTTCTAAAAACCAGAGTCTCATTTGCTTAAGTTCACATTTAGGAGCTGATACTTGGAGACTGAGTACTTAGCATCTTGCAGCCTCTAGCAACTTGATACTCATATGAAGCTAATATTCCAATGTAACAGCAAAGCTTAAAAGACTGAGCTCTTGCTGGTATGCACCTCTCTATGTATGTATGTATGTATGTATGCATCATAGAATCATAGAATAGTTAGGGCTGGAAAGGACCTCAAGATCATCAAGTTCCAACCCCCCTGCCATGGGCAGGGACACCTCCCACTAAACCATGCCATCCAAGGCTATGTTTGTCTGTCTGTCTGTCTGTCTGTCTATCTATCTATCTATCTATCTATCTATCTATCTATCTATCTATCATGCCATCCAAGGCTATGTCTGTCTGTCTGTCTATCTACCTATCCATCCATCCATCCATCCATCCATCCATCCATCCATCCATCCATCCATCCATCCATTTCTTATTACAAAGCCTTGGTAATAATAAAAAAAAAGCTTTGAGAACTGTACTGTGAGCACAAGAAATAATTCTGTTGAGCTGAAGGGCTGCAAATCACCTTCAGAAGTCTAAACTGATGTTATACAACTTTCTCCATCTTAGTTTGCAAGGCAGGTTATCTTTGGAAAAGAAAATTAACAATTTAAACCATTAGAGTGTTTCCAGGTGATGCTGCATGATAGATCTGGCACATGCAATTGAAGTACATTTTGTCAGGCACAAGAGAGAAGGAAGCTTACAGTGGTACGACTGGTTCTTATCCCCACTTTTCCTGTGCTCTCTGTAGGCACTGACATTCACAAGACCCCCCAAAGAGCAGAAAAATAGGAAGGGGAAATCAACATAAAATGACAATTATCTTAGCTCCTCCACATTTTATAATAGAGTAGAAGTAATTAATTCTCTCAGGAATCTCGCTTTGTTGACATGATAAAAGAGGAGCCTGGCAGTGATGTGGCACAAAATCAAAATAACTCTACAAATCATCCATTTTTCACTGGATTTCAAAATCAAAATAACTCTCTGATCATAATTTTCACACCAGCACAGCAAAATCATGACATCTTTCCCCTAAGATCATGATAATTTATGTAGGGGACACACCACCACTGCACTGAGGAGAAGCTCCGGTCTGGGGAAGGGAAAGTAAAAGGAAATTCATCGTGTTTTCATCTCCTTAAATAAAGGCTGTACCTGTGAATCTATGCAACTCCAGTCTTTCTGTGCAATTGAATGGGAAGTCTCCTGGGTGAAGAGCTATCCAGTGAATCCCTCGCAGCACTGATAATTATGCCATTCTGACTGCTTACTTAATCTATTTGAATCCAGAGGTGAGTTAAGCTACTTCCTGACCATTAAAGTAAACTACATGGGTAAATACTGCTGTCACTAAGGGGAGTGATGAAGCTTAACTACACCAACATCTTAACCTCAGCTCAGTGCAACCCTAGCTATTCCATCACAGTTCATAAATGCGATTGCAGGTCCATCTTTTGATTCAGCAATTTAATAACTTCGAGTGCTGTCAGTACTGCTTTGAAAAATGGCTCCTATAAAATGTAACAGCCTCAATCAGATTGTAAAAGATTCACCCACTGAAGATTCTTCCATTTCAACTATAATGAATTAATGTTGAGCTGTGTAGAAGTTCAAGTGTCATTTAAACTAATGTGAATCTACTGTAACTTTAAATTTTAACGGGACTATGACCAAGAATTTACTGGGAACATCAACTTCAATTTTAGTGATTTTTCATGGTAAATACGAATTGCAGATTTTACTGGTTTTCTTTTGTTTTAACAGTGAAAAGCCAAGTAAGAAAGATATTTAGAAAACAACATTATTTTGAGGCTTAGCAGCTATTTCAACTTTGGAGCAGTACAATTCTATAATGGAGCAGGGCTGTCCAACACAATGTTTGTAGGAATTTTTATGTATTTAAGGAACGTGTCACATTATTGGACTGTATGTAGCAACAAATCATATTGTCCTAGTAAATCCAGCCTGCCTCTCACCCCTCTTAAAAAACGGGTAAAGAGAAGGGGTAAGCATTGGCTGACATGGCAAACATAAGCTGCAATACAAGCCCACATTAATATTAGGAAAAGTGGACTTGTTGCTGATTGTATGTCATTGCAAATTAAAAAGATACACAAATAGGCATTAAAATGACAAAATATAATGATACAAGAGCTCATATTCAGACAATTTGTAAAGAGGTGTTTCATATCTAGGGGTGCAATGATCACAGAATTGGTTTCTGTCCAAGAAGTCTGTCATTTCAGCAGAGCCATTATTTATCAGTCGGAGTCCTGAGCAACTGTTAGTTTTTTATTTGAAAATGTCAGGATTTTTTAGACATTAAATCCATATTCTCAGGTTATTTTAATTCTCGGAGACCACAAACTCCTGAAATAGGGCTAAAAGAAATGCTTTGATGTTTAATGTGCTTCTGCGAAACTACAAATAGGGTTTAGTACCTTTTTCCCTCTCTTTTACTCAATACCTGACTTTCTTTTGTGTGTCTGTTTTATTCTTCCGTTACTGTCATCATTTGCTCCCCACAGAATAAACACCTTATTCTTTTGTTAAGCTTACATTTAATTAAAATGTACAGGATTTGTGCAGTAAACTCGAATGAAACAAATAAAACAAGGGCCCCCTCTCTTGAAGGCATACGTTGTGAATGAAAAATGTCATTACAGACTAAAAAATTTTGCAGTAAACAGGGCCTACAGAGAGAAGTTTCCCCCGTAATGACATCCATAAAATACACAAATGGCACTTTTAGTACCATCCTGAATATGGCATTTTCTGTGCTCTACACACAATCTAAATGGTTTGATCATAGAGCATAATACTCCATTGGGTTTATAGAACAATCAATGTTCCATAAAATGATGTATTTATCCAATAGTAGGCTCAGCAGTTACTGGTGTATGACATTGTAGGACACTGGCTTTGTAGTGTTCAGCAGCACACATGCTGGCTGTAAAACTTATCTAACACTACTTCAACAACTTCATCTCATCTGTGTCAAGTAATTTGTTGAAGCCACAGCTTGGTTTAAAAAAACTTGTAATAAAAATTCATAGAATTTTCAGGAGAATGAAAGCTGATGACAATAGAAAGGTCACATTGTGGCGCCACTTGCAGGGTCGGGGGTCAGCCGCAGTTCTAAAACAGAAAGTAGATTTCATGCATCGTGTAGCAGATAAAGATGGCATTAAGGAGACTTGTCTCAGAAAGAAATGCGTAATGCGTTAGGAAAGTCTGGGCTAATATTATATGTAAAGCACTACTTTGCTCTCAGCCAGCAGCCTCTTTAGAATTCTAACCCTTCCCGAAAAGTAGCAGCAAGCGGCTGTGCATGGTGAGGCTAGGCTGAGGACATCCTTCACAAGGAGCACCTTTAGGACAAAGCAGTAAGTCATGAATGAAATAATCTATTACGACGACGGAAATGATCTGCATTTACACAGCAAGCTTAAACCAGCTATTTTTCCTTCCCTGCAAGAGTTCTGGGAGACCTGATTTATAGCACCCCATTCAGCAACACTTAATTTTTCATACTTTGGTGATTAGGTATGTTATTTATTGACACATACGAGTATTTGGTATATACTAAAATGCAATGAATATTAAATAACACGAATGCAAAGAAACATCTTTTCCTTCATTTAAATACAACCTTCCAGGAATTTAAAAGATGTAGAAAATTCAACTTATATTGGACATCACTTGAATGAGAAACTGATTTTTTCATTTGAAAAATTGTCTACATGGCAGTATAGTATTTCCAATGACATGGTAAGTCCACCATTAAAATTCATACAGAAATAATTTAGGCCTTGATCAAGCTCCAAATTTCTGCTCTTTTTTTTTTCTCTCTTTTTTTTTTTTTTTTTTTTTAATTATTTTTGTAATGATCACTTCTTTAATTCACAAAGTTCAGTCTAAGGACTATGGCGTAATGTCCTAAATTAGGACTTCCTTGATTTTTGGAGGCCATACTAAGAAGACATATTTTTCACATCTATGTTCCTTAGTAAAAACTGTTCTTTCACATTTGTAAGGTTTTCATGCGCAAGCAATGCATGGGCCAGCATTTTCTAAACCAGCTAGTTAAGCTGCTAAATAAGATGCTGTTAAGGCTCATTCATATCTTCTGCTGAAGGAAAGAAAATAGGATGGGTCAAATCAAGAAGCGAAATAAATCAGCAACCCAAAATGGCTCTGTCAGAACTATTAATGTCCACAAAGGCAGCAAATATTCGTAAAGCCATGCAAATAAGTATACCTATAGGGGAGTTAACCAGCTCCCTAAGGGACATAAAAAAAATCCACCAACCCTAACTATTCTATGATTCTATGATTCTATGACACAAAGTACATATATCAAGAAATACCAAGGCAGCAAGTTTGTTTGTTTGTTTGTTTGCTTTTCCTTTTAGTATATTGTTACTGTAAAAAGAAAATTAACAACAAAAACAATTTCCAGATAATTTTCATATTTCATTTTATACTTAAAAATCCAGTAATGTCATGTTTCAGTGCTGGAACTCAAAGCATCCTTGGCTTATAGCTTTTTCCTTAACCACTCAATCATGTTCAGAAACTTCAAGGTCTTCTAAGAATTGCTTGAATAAAGGATGAAGTTTTAACCTTTCAGGTATCTTGAACAAAGCAGCTGATGTTCTTTTAGCTTCCTTAAAATGTAAAAGGAAATACTTCTGTATCTTTTTTCTTTTGAAAAGCAGACTTAAATTCACTCTTTTTTTTTTTTTTTTTTACCTCCCCCACCTTGGAGGACTATGACAACAGCAACAAAAAGAAGCAAAAGAAAAAACAACCACCACAATGAATATCTGAGCCATTCAGTTAGGATGTATGGGCAGTTTGTTTGGTTTGGTTTAGTTTCCCTCCAGTGTCCAATTAACCTTTGGGAAAAGGCCTTCTCTAAGAAAAATTTCAGTTTCTCTTCTCCTGCACGCAAGGTTAAAAACGAACACTATAGAGCCCAGTGTTACAGAAGCTATGCAAATAAAAACATATACAAACTGAAACTCCCACTAATCACAGCACACATGTACAGTGTTAACGTGCAGATTTTACAACTTCCTAACCTGCACAGTAGCTGATTTTCCTGTAGACTGCTTTTCCTCTTTACCTGCTTGTCACCATACAGGCTCGTCTTTTCAACTCCTGTGCGTGAGTAAAAACCTCACTGTGGCATATACAGCAATTACCTATATTGGCAAGCAGCATTAGGAATGTTTTTGGAGTATTTTAGTTAGCTCTCCCATGCAATTTAGCAGCTGGAGATGAGGATAGCCAGCCTGGACATTTCTTGGCAGTCCAGCTCCAGTTTGGGAACGACTGACACTGATGTTACATGGAGGCACTTTTACTGTTTTATCTCCTGCAGTGCAACTGAAAAGTACATTTTTAGCACTTCTAAATCAATCCCAATTTCAAAAGATATCAGTCGTGCTTGCTCAAACTGAAGATTTCTGTTTCCTAGGCATATGGAACATATAAGATAACACAAAAAATAATATGCATGCTAATATGAGAAAATCAGGGGGAAATCCCCCACAAGGAAAATTATCTGGATTTCTGAAATAGGCATAGTCCCAGACAGTAACTGTTTTGTCAAAAAAAGCAAAAAAACCCTTTTGTCATTATTATCTCAGCAAGAGTTTTTGTTTTTCAAGAATATATACATTTAGATCCTGGTCTTATAAACATTTATTTAACAAGCGTACTGCTTACTGCCATAGTTAGCCTCAATAGTCTCAAAGGGACTAGACATGGTAGCTTGCATTATGCATTGTGTTTGCATAATCAGGCCCTTGGGATTAACAATTCTGAAAGTGGCTAGCCTTCCCTAACGTTTGATGTACATATATGCACTAAAGAGAACAGACACTTGTAAGGGACACCTAAAATAAAACATCATGTTATTAAATGATCAAGCAGAAATTATATTCTTCTGCATACCTATCAAACATGAGCATTGTGATTCCCTGTATTTATTTATTCTGATTTATGCACCCATTCAGGAAAAAGGAGCACCTGTTCTTTGCTCGAGGGCACGTCTCAACCCATTTGAAAAACGCAGCAGTTTCGGAAACAGTAAGTTTTCCTAGTTCTTTTTGTTAGTTAAGATAGAAGAAGCTACCAGGTCCAATGAGATAGTCATATCTGTATTTCATTTATAAATTCAACTATGTTACAGTGTATATTCATATCTTTCCAGAGTAAGTTGTGGGAAATAACCATTTGTCTTCATTGCAGACACTTTTGTATGTATAGTAGAAAACAAACCTCTATTCAATAACTGCACAGAGGCACCATTAAAATCAAATTTACAGTAAACAGAACCTGCAGCTGGGGTAAAACACTAACTGTTAGTATTTTAATTATCAGTGAAGCTTTTGGAGGTCTAACATCTGCTCATAGCCAAATGACAGCAGCTGCTTGTGTACACTTACAACAATGTGAATTTCTTCTATAAATATTAAAATGAATTGTATGTTGTGTGTTCATTGTGGCTACATTCCTATTCAGCTGTTTAAGTATATAGAGTATTTTGAACTTCTTTCTTGTGGCAAATTCATGAAGGGCTGACCTCTTCAAAAGAATGAGAGGCAAAGACAGCAGAAATTCTTGAGTCTATAAATTGAAAATGTTTCGAGACCATACTAGAGGTCACCCTCTGCCAAGACGCTGCTAGTAAATGCTAACAAAACACCAGAGCTAAGTTCTGATCATTGTGCACTACAGTAACTTCAAGGACAGGACTTCTCAGCATGCAAGGTGTCAGGAATCTACGGCATGGGTCACATCAAAAGCTAACAAACACTCATCTAATAGGTAAAGCAATTAATACATTATCCTATCATAAAAAAAAAAATGTTCTTTTTCAATATCCAAAGCATCAGAGGAGATGAGTGTACACCCTTTTGTGGACTTCATCAAAATCATAAAGGAATGAGCCCTGATTCATATGATTAGAAGTAATAAACTGTCAGGAAGAAGGAGCTATGCTGGGCCAATATGAGATCAGTTAATTTTGCTAAAAAGGGCGAGCTTCTTAACTTAAATCTGCAGCTTTTTATCTGGACACTGACATACAGTAGATCTTTTCCTTTTTGTCTCTCCCCTGCTAGAGAATACAGGAGAGAAAACTGGAGAAATGACATACACCTGGTCAAATGGTAGAGGCTGGTACAGTGTAAGAAAGAAAGCATTACAACCAGTTCCAGAAGAAAACAAGGGAAGGGGGGCAAGTTGTCAGTGGAGAAAGATCTATTTCTTTGCTTTTATAGCATCAAATGCAATGCCTATTGCTAATTATATTTATATATTTTGGCAATAGAGCTCCAGCTGGAAAGGAGCACCACGATCGTTTAGTCTGAAAGCTGTAGGTCATGCCAACCCACGGTCTGAAAAAAAAAAAACCCATTAGATTCTTCGGCCTTACATGTGTAACCACAACATAGGATTGACCACCAGCATAGCTATCTCCAGACTGGTACACTGTGTAAGATGAAGGCGAATTAATTATGCAGCCAGTTCCAAAGATTCTGACACCAGAATTCCCACCCCAAAAGTCAGTCTCAGGGCAAGGGATCTAACAACTTCTGAGAAGGAGGGAGTAGGACTGGTTACAGGCGGTCCTGTTACAATGCAAAGGCCTTCCCCTCTGCTGGCCCCTCATTCCTTCTGAGACACTGACAGCATCAGGCCTTATCTTGCCCAAAATGACAACAGTCAGAAAAGAGCTGAGTATTCAGCTCCGAGCAGCACAGGCTTAGTAGCAACTGTAAGATTACTTCGGAAGCGTGAAGCAGAGGTACATGCTGGTTCTGGGAGGGGGGATGGGAAGTAGACTCTGGAGAGATGGGTAACTCTTTCATACCATTTTCAAGGGTTGAGTTTGTGACAAAATAAGTGTTCTTTTCATGATTCACCTCTGGTGAAGGATGGAAGCAGCATGTTTCTAGCATATCTTCAAAGGAAGAGCTGTTCATATAATTGACCCTTCTGCTGACAGAAATATATTTTCAGTGCTACTGATCACAGAATCACAGAATAGTAAGGGCTGGAAAGGACCTCAAGATCATCGAGTTCCAACCCCCCCGCCATGGGCAGGGACACCTCCCACTAAACCATGCCATCCAAGGCTATGTCCAACCCCACCTTGAACGCCGCCAGGGATGAAGCATTCACAACTTCCCTGGGCAACCCATTCCAGGGCCCCACCACCCTCACAGTAAAGAATTTCTTCCTCAGATCCAATCTAAACCTCCCCTGTTTAAGTTTAAACCCATTACCCCTTGTCCTCTCACCACAGTCCCTAATGAAGAGTCCCTCCCCAGCATCCCTATAGGCCCCTTTCAGGTATTGGAAGGCTGCTATGAGGTCTCCACGCAGCCTTCTCTTCTCCAGGCTGAACAGCCCCAACTTTCTCAGCCTATCTTCATACGAGAGGTGCTCCAGTCCCCTGATCATTTTTGTGGCCCTCCTCTGCACTTGTTCTAACACTTCCATGTCCTTTTTATGTTGAGGACACCAGAACTGCACGCAATACTCCAAGTGAGGTCTCACGAGAGCAGAGTAGAGGGGCAGGAGCACCTCCCTTGACCTGCTGGTCACACTCCTTTTGATGCAGCCCAGGATACGGTTGGCTTTCTGGGCTGCAAGCGCACACTGCCAGCTCATGTTCATTTTTTCATCAACCCACACCCCCAAGTCCTTCTCTGCAGGGCTGCTCTGAATCTCCTCCCCACCCAACCTGTAGCTGTGCCTGGCATTGCTCCGACCCAGGTGGAGGACTTTGCATTTAGCATGGTTGAACTTCATCAGGTTGGCATCAGCCCCCCTCACAAGCGTGTCAAGGTCCCTCTGGATGGCATTCCTTCCCTCCAATGTATCAACCAAACCACACAGCTTGGTGTCATCGGCAAACTTGCTGAGGGCGCACTCAATCCCACTGTCCATGTCACCCACAAAGATGTTGAACAAGACCGGTCCCAACACTGATCCCTGGGGGACACCACTCGTCACCGGTCTCCAGCTGGACATTGAGCCATTGAGCACTACTCTTTGCGTGCGGCCATCCAGACAGTTCTTTATCCACCGAGCGGTCCACCTATCAAACTGATGTCTCTCTAACTTAGAGAGAAGGATGTCATGTGAGACAGTGTCAAAGGCTTTGCACAAGTCCAGGTAGATGACATCAACTGCTCTGCCCCTGTCCATCAGTTCCGTAGCTCCACCACAGAAGGTCACCAGATTGGTCAGGCAGGATTTCCCCTTAGTGAAGCCATGCTGGCTGTCACCAAGCACCTTGTTGGTTTTCATGTGCCTTAGCATGCCTTCCAGGAGAATCCGCTCCAAGATTTTGCCAGGCACAGAGGTGAGACTGACTGGTCTGTAATTCCCTGCCTCATCCATTTTCCCCTTCTTAAAAATGGGGGTTATATTTCCCTTTTTCCAGTCATCGGGAACTTCACCTGACTGCCATGATTTTTCAAATATGATGGACAGTGGCTTAGCAACTTCATTTGCCAGCTCCTTCAGGACCCGTGGATGGATTTCATCCGGTCCCATGGACTTGTATACATCCAGGTTCCTAAGGTGGTCCCGAACAAGATCCTCCCCCACAGTGGGACCAGGGTCCCCACCCTCACCGTCCCCGCGTCTGCCTTCCAAGACTTGGGTGGTGCGGTCAGAGCATTTGCCCGTAAAGACTGAGGCAAAGAAGTCATTAAGAACCTCAGCCTTCTCCAAATCCAGGCTAGCCAGTTCTCCCGATAGCTTCTGGAGAGGGCCCACGGTGTCCCTAACCTGTCTCTTATTGGCAATGTACCTATAAAATCCCTTCCTGTTATCCCTAACATCCCTAGCCAAGTTTAATTCTAAGTGGGCCTTAGCTTTCCTAACCTGGTCCCTAGCTTCCCAGACAACATCCCTGTATTCTCTGATAGAGAAGTACTTAAACGAGCTGTCTTCCACTTCCAGTGTTAGAAGGCACTATACGGTGCATAGATAAAACAAGACAGAAGACACCAAAGGTGGTGCTTTCTGAGCCACTGCTGAGCACTACTGATGCAGGAATTGCTAAGATGGTGTGTGTGCTAGGGCTGCATGGTAACTGCAGCTCTGCCTAAGTGCTCAGAGGCTCCTTACTTGAGATGCTTCTACTCAGCTGCAAAGTTGTGCTTTCAAGATCGGAATAATTTTCATACTCTGTCGCAGAATCATAGAATAGTTAGGGTTGGAAAGGACCTTAAGATCATCTAGTTCCAACACCCCTGCCATGGGCAGGGACACCTCCCACTAAACCATGCCATCCAAGGCTATGTCCAACCCCACCTTGAACGCCGCTAGGGATGAAGCATTCACAACTTCCTTGGGCAACCCATTCCAGGGCCTCACCACCCTTACAGTAAAGAATTTCTTCCTCAGATCCAATCTAAACTTCCCCTGTTTAAGTTTGAACCCGTTACCCCTTGTCCTCTCACTACAGTCCCTAATGAAGAGTCCATCCCCAGCATCCTTATAGGCCCCCTTCAGACACTGGATGCTGCTACAAGGTCTCCATGCAGCCTTCTCTTCTCCAGGCTGAACAACCCCAACTTTCTCAGCCTATCTTCATACGGGAGGTGCTCCAGTCCCCTGATCATCCTCATGACCCTCCTCTGCACTTGCTCCAACAGTTCCATGTCCTTTTTATGTTGAGGACACCAGAACTGCACACAATACTCCAAGTGAGGTCTCACGAGAGCAGAGTAGAGGGGCAGGATCACCTCCCTCGACCTGCTGGTCACACTCCTTTTGATGCAGCCCAGGATACGGTTGGCTTTCTGGGCTGCAAGCGCACACTGCCAGCTCATGTTCATTTTCTCATCAACCAACACCCCCAAGTCCTTCTCTGCAGGGCTGCTCTGAATCTCTTCTCTGCCCAACCTGTTGCTGTGCCTGGCATTGCTCCCACCCAGGTGGAGGACCTTGCACTTAGCATGGTTAAACTTCATCAGGTTGGCATCAGCCCCCCTCACAAGCGTGTCAAGGTCCCTCTGGATGGCATTCCTTCCCTCCAATGTATCAACCGAACCACACAGCTTGGTGTCATCGGCAAACTTGCTGAAGGCGCACTCAATCCCACTGTCCATGTCACCCACAAAGATGTTGAACAAGACCGGTCCCAACACCGATCCCTGGGGGACACCACTCATTACTGGTCTCCAGCTGGACATTGAGCCATTGAGCACTACTCTTTGCATGCGGCCATCCAGCCAGTTCTTTATCCACCGAGCGGTCCACCTATCAAATTGATGTCTCTCCAACTTAGAGAGAAGGATGTTGTGTGGGACAGTGTTGAACGCTTTGCACAAGTCCAGGTAGATGACATCAACTGCTCTACCCCTGTCCATCAGTTCCGTAGCTCCACCACAGAAGGCCACCAAATTCGTCAGGCAGGATTTCCCCTTAGTGAAGCCATGCTGGTTGTCCCCAACCCCCTTGTTGGTTTTCATGTGCCTTAGCATGCCTTCCAGGAGAATCTGCTCCAAGATTTTGCCAGGCACAGAGGTGAGACTGACTGGTCTATAGTTCCCCGGCTCATCCGTTTTCCCCTTCTTGAAAATGGGGGCTGTATTTCCCTTTTTCCAGTCATCGGGAATTTCACCTGACTGCCATGATTTTTCAAATATGATGGACAGTGGCTTAGCAACTTCATTTGCCAGCTCCTTCAGGACCCGTGGATGGATTTCATCCGGTCCCATGGACTTGTATACATCCAGGTTCCTAAGATGGTCTTGAATCAGATCCTCTCCTACAGTGGGCCTAGGGTCCCCACCCCCACCGTCCCCGTGTCTGCCTTCCAAGACTTGGGTGGTGTGGTCAGAGCATTTGCCGGTGAAGACTGAGGCAAAGAAGTCATTAAGAACCTCAGCCTTCTCCAAATCCAGGCTAGCCAGTTCTCCTGATAGCTTCCGGAGGGGACCCACGTTGTCCCTAGTGTGTCTTTTATTGGCAATGTACCTATAAAATCCCTTCCTGTTATCCCTAACATCCCTAGCCAAGTTTAATTCTAAGTGGGCCTTAGCTTTCCTAACCTGGTCCCTAGCTTCCCAGACAACATCCCTGATTTCTTCCCAGGCCGCCTGACCTTGCTTCCACCTTTTATAAGCCTCTTTTTTCCTTCGAATTTTGCTCAGCAGCTCCTTATCCATCCAAGTAGGTCTCCTGGCCCTCCTGCTAAACTTCCTTCTAGTTGGGATGCATCACTCCTGAGCTTGCAGCAGGTGATCCTTGACTATCAACCAACAGTCTTGGGCCCCCCTGCCCTCTAGGGCTGTATCCCATGGAACCTTACTGAGCAGGTTCCTGAAGAGGCCAAAGTCTGCTCTCTTGAAGTCCAGGGCAGTGAGCTTGCTGCACGCTCTTCCCACTGTCCTGAGGATCTCAAATTCAACCATCTCATGATCGCTGCAATCAAGGCTGCCCTGGAGCGTCACATTCCCAACCAGCCCTTCCCTGTTGGTGAGCACAAAATCAAGCATGGCAGCTCTCCTTGTTGGCTCCTCTATTACTTGCAGAAGGAAGTTGTCTTCCACACAATCGAGGAACCTCCTGGATTGCTTGTGCCAAAACTGTCAACAAAACTATCTATATTGCTGGTTAGCTAGATGTAGAACTTGACAGTTTTCAGATAGCATACAGAGTTAATACTAAATTGGGAGGAACTGCTACCATCATTATGAAGAAAACCATGATGTAACATAAGTAAATACAAAAATAACAATGCAAGATTGAACTTGTGCTACTGCACACTAGCACTTGAGAAGAAAGTAAATATGCAAAAATGACATTCAATAAGAGAGAAGTCCCTTGAGATCTGTAATGCTGAAGAAATTTAAAGAATTACAGTGTTCATCAAATTACATATGAGTTTACGAAAATGTAAAAGAGGAAAAGAGGCCAAAGCAATTTTTAATTGCATGTTGAAAGGCATGTCAGTTGCACATTGTTCTGGTACAGACACAACTGAATTATGTTTTGACCTCTCTAGGGGTGAGATCTTGACTACGGAATATTCAGAATAGTGAAACAAGAACTATTAGAAGGCTGACTTGCATGGAAATATTGAAGGTTTAAATGCACATATTCTGGCTACATATCCTGCAAATGCTGAGAGGAAGGAAAATTTTTGTCCCATTTGGATCAGCATAATCTGATTTTAAACACTAGAATATTCATGCCATACTGCAGGAAGACTTTCGACATAGTGAGCAATGGAAAGCCAATTCAGCCACCTCATCCACTTCCAGCTCCCAGATGGAATAAATTGATGGAACAGTAGTTAGAATATGTTTTAACCTGAGTCATCACCATTTGTACTGCAAATCCATGCTATTCCAGAACAGTTCAGTGAAACAGAGCACACAATTCTGCAGCAACCACTTGGTTAACTTTTGGAAACAACTCCATTCTGAACTAAAGTTCACCCAAGACTGTGATGCCTCATGTCTTAAAAAGCTGAAGAATTTGCAATGACTGTCAGTCATATGAGGCATGAATCCTATTCAAATATGGACTAGTAAACAAACCCTGCCACCCTTCAGATCATTTCATTAGTTTTTATTTTTTTCTTCCTGTGACCCAATTTAGACCAGTAAAAGAGGGAACGTTTTAAAACCTATTAGTGATCACATTTTTCTAACATATTTTAAATGCTGCTTAGCTCTTACTACATATATCACTTGTTCAAAGATTTATTTTATATATCCTTCTACAACTGAAGCCAAATACTGTTTAAAACCATGTTAACTAAATGATGTCAAGTGGTTTAAAACCACCATGGCTCCTAGTATACTTGTCTGTAGCATTATGCACAGTACCGTGAATGCACTTATTCTGCTGTTACATAGGACCTGCTACAGCATCGTTAGTGGTAACATTAGTGCACTCCAAGCACTTTTACTATTGCTGGAACATACTTCGCATTTTTCAGTGCAGTAGACAAGATTTCAGAGGAAGTTATAACAATTTTTGTGAAAGCAGTAAAGCTTGTGATACATGACAAGACAGAGACCAGACAACACCCCACCAAAAAGAACCCATAAGCCTGGAGCTGGATACCTGGAAGATCTGATTTTCAAAAACACTGAGAAACAAACAGCTCCTGCTGACACTTATGTTAAAGGATTCTTATTTCAGCTACCATTTTTTTTAATACTTCTTGTTCTTTTTCCAGCTACTGTAGTTTAGTGAACTAACAGTTTTCTGACTTCTGGCATGTAACAGACAAAATGCACAGGAGGACTCATTGTGGTCTGTCATTTCAAAGATATGCAGATTAAAGAGCTTCTGAGCAGCCCATGGCATCTCAGGTTGAAACAGATGCTACAAGTCACAGCTAGGGCTTACTAAGAGATTTCATAGATATATCTTTTGGTATATGTTCCAGTGCTCCAAAGCCCACGGAGGCTCACCATTTCTCCCAGCGTATCTCCAAGTACCCTGAAAATATTATTCAGGTGCTTCTACTAAAATAAAAAGACTCTAAAGCTATTTAAATTTTATGATTTTCTTTATGAAAAGAAAACCCACATGAAAATGTACACAGAACAAAAACTATCAGTGTCTAAACTAACAAGCTAAAAGAAGTTATTTCTTCTTCCACATGTTATTTGTCAGAGTCTCTTTCACAACAGACTGAATTTTATGCAAGATGTTTAGGTCTATGTGGCTGAAGCGAATTTCCGCAATGCAGAATTAGGAAGCAAAGTAAAATTGGCCTGCTTTCCACTAATGCTAGGCATAAGCACATTAAAATGGAAACTGAACAGAATGCATTTAAAATCTAAAAGCTCTTGTCTAACCATGTGCTTCTAAAACTGTATCTCCTGAATTGCTCACAATTAGTAATATATTTATCACTAAATAAGACCATAAAATGAAAAGAATTATTCTGATTTTCCAGAGAAGTGAAAGACAACAGAAAGTATGTTGCCAGGGCCACACAAGAATTGCCAGGTGTACTGAGTCCTGCTTTATGTCCTAATCACAGCATTAGCATTTCTTAGAAGAACCTATTGTCAACTCCAAGAGTTGAGGTACTCCATTTACCCACAGTGAAGCACTAGTCACATCACTGCAATTTTCCTGATAATGCCCTGTCAATGAATCAACCCCATGTCCATGAGCAGAGTGGAGTTCAGCGTCCATGTATCCTATAATGAGGAATGCTGGGCTGCAATCTCTGCTGAGATTGTCACAGGTGTCCACTGATACCATCTGCAATTACAGAATTTTATGAGATGGAAACTAGTTCATTATGAAAAAGACTCAAGTCTACCAGCTCATTTCACAGATGTCAGACGGCAGACTTCCTGATCATCACAATTCTTGCAAGTGCATAAGAAGAGGCCCATAGTTAGACTTTGGAAATAAGCATATAGCTAATGCTAAGCATAGGTTTAAATGCTTTTCTAAGTCGGACCCTCAGTTAGCCGAGTCCATGACATTCAAACCAGAGATTTAGATTCCTTAATTTCTGCTTTACTAGGGAAACACCAGCACACCTTGTTCCCAGAGGAAGGCAGTCACAAAGCTAGCTAAAAACCACTTTGGCCCCCCAGACAAATATATCTCTCTCTGGCTGATTTTAGCCTGATTCTAACAAAGCAAAATGATTGTATAAACACGTTCAAAAGTATCAGCTGAATTCCATTTTGAATTGTCACCTATTCAAATAAATGAATAAAGACATTTCCTTTTAAAAGTCTAAGTACATTATGTATAACTACATTTTCATAGGTTTTTAAGTATGTTCTATCAGAAAACACCATTGTTACATTTAAGAAGAATCTGTAGTGTGGAAAATGTTCTTGATAAACCTTTCTTCTCACAGAGTAATCCCTCTCATACATACATGTTTTTGCACTCTCAGACAATAACACATACCTTCAAGTCTACTATCAGCTTAAACAAACATCTTCATTTCAGACAATTCAGTTTATCTAAGAAATTAAAACCATTCTGTAAGCACTGAAAGAAGAACAGATTTATTCTGCAGCCATCAAGAAATGAAACACTGTTTGCTATAACATAGCCCCCTCCACCCCTTCCAAAATGACCCTGTTTCTGTTGGAGGTGAACCTTGCTGCATTTATTCATTCTCTTTTTAACAAGAGACCACAGAAAAATCCAAGCTAACAGTGTGTTTAGCAAGAGGGCTTAAAACACTAACCACAGGCCATAGTGCTGCTCAGCTCTGCATGAACTTTAATACTCTGCAGACCGCATAGAAGGTGCTGATGGCAACCTCTATCGCCTTAAATGTTAGGAAGCCTGCTTATCTGAGAGACTTCCTTTCTCCTTGTGCAACTATCTCAAGTGGCAGTGACAGACAAGCTCAAAGTGTGGTCTCTGGCCTTTCATATGTTCCTTTCACAGGCCAGTTTCCATAACAAAGATATACTCCCCCTTGGTCAATTTATCACAACCTCCCCAAGCACGTCCCCTCCCACACAGGCATTTGGTATCCCCTCTGCCTCATCATGAAAAAACAGAACAAAAGCCCACCAACCATACAGAAATTATATTGTAGATTTGTAGATTAATGGGCTGATTCTGGCATCTCAATTCAAATGGATTTACAACCACTGTGTTTAGCACTGTGTGATTTCAAATAGAATTACTTCTGATGAATTTGAATGCAAATTCACAAAGCATTAAAACAAACCATGTTTAAACTCATTGGTTCATCAGATGCAAATATCGTGCATTAAGCAGGGAATACCCATTTATGAAAATAATGAAAACTGACACCAATATAATAAAATCATTACAGGTTTATGGATTCTGGGACTTAAACAAGCCATACCCTTGCTTCTCCTAACTGATTAAAGGCTTCTTTGCAGTTTATGTTTGATCTGCAATTCAAAAACAAATTAGTTTAGTCTTTGAGCCCAGAACCCTGGAAAATTGCTAGGAGGTTCTACCTCAGATTTGTCTGGGGAGAAGGGCCGGGTAAGGAGAGGAAACTGTGGGGGTAGGGAAGCTAGCAGTGCAATTGAGAACAGACAGCACAGGAGAGGAAGCAGTCAGATAAATCGAGGCTTACAGACTCTACCGGCAAGCATTCATAAAACCACTGCGTGAATAGCATTGTGCAGAACAAAAGGCAATGATGATAAAATTGGCCACTTTTGTTTTATAAAGCTGGCACAGATGGGTCTGTCACACCATGTGCTTTGTTTTTATGAAACCTCAGCCACCTTCACTTTGCATCACTTGTAGACAAGGAGTTTGAGTGCACTAGGGCAATGGATTGCCAAATATTTCTGGGATAGTCCCATGGCAAGCAAGCAAATATGAATGCAGCCATGTCCTACCTGATAAAGTAGATCTCTGGAGTTGCATCTAAGTAGTATATATAGTGTGGGTATTCCATTAATCCCCCTTGTTTAATTATCGTGAGCAAATTTTCATTTTCAGTTGAATGACAACAGCCTAGCTTAAAAGTTCCCAGTAAAATCTTTGTACCTAGATATTAAATCCTTCTCATAATGATGAGATACAAACCAGCAAAGCATTCCTCACTGAGGCATGCAATGCTGATAATGCACTATTTTGCTGTACAATCTATGCAATATAAAAAGTTCTTTGCTGCATCATGATCTGCTTCAAATTGTGTATAAATAGCACTTGTAATAAAGGGAAATGTAACACCAAGTTTTACTTCAATAACATCTCCAAAAGAGGCTGGGAGATAATGTAGCTAACATATGCAAAAAAATATTAGAGGTAATTGCAAAATCTCTTTTCCAACATCATTTATTTCTGTTTCTTTTTTTTTTTTTTTTTTTTTTTTCAATCTACTCACACCAGCATAAAGTCTTTTAAAGAGTATTTAGAGATTGATATGTTGGGATGGTTTGAGGGAAATTTGGTTCACAGAATTCAGGTACCAACTAAATGTGCGGCAAACACCAGGAAGCCCAACTTTGAAAGTAATCTTCCCCATAAATTTAACTAGTTGTACCAGAAAAGCTCCTCCTCCTGAGGACAGAGATGCATGAGGGAAAAGACCTAAGTAGCTGTGAAGTCCTTAAGATCTACATTTTCAAATGTGAATGCCTTTAATTAGATACTCAAAGTTGTGTGTAAAAGACCATTAGGCATTTCTATGAGGCAACATGCAACACCACACTGACAATGCAGCTGACAGTGGGCCACAGGGGATTTGAGAAGCCTGGCTGTTCTAGCATTGCAGCAATCCAGCACCCACTGTCTCCATCACCTTTTATAAAGCCTTACCTGACCAGCAGATCAAGGACCTCTATTCCTGTAACAGCACTGAAATTTGTATCTATGGCTTTATTACCTCCAGCACATGGAACCAGTAGGTCAGAGGTAAAATTGTGGCTACATTCAGGACATAGACAAAATTCCAACTGATTCATAACGTGATTAGTACAATTTTGGATTAAACCACCACCAACAAAAAAATCTGTATTCTACTCATTCTTCATCATTTCACACCAGCTCTCCAAGAAGCATTCTGTCTTCCAACTGGCATTAAGACGCTGGTTAACAGTTACCTAGACCTGAATCATCCTGAAAACACAGATGCGCTGGGCAGGGCATGTCTCCAGGATGGAGGATCACCGCCTCCCGAAGATTGTGATCTACGGAGAACTCGCCACCAGTTGCTGCAAGAGAAGTGCCCCAAAGAGGAGATACAAGGATTCGCTGAAACAATGTCTTAGCCTTGGCCATATTGACTACCATCAGTGGTCCACTCTGGCCTCCAATAGGGAGATTTGGAGACACATCATACATAACACTGCTGTCTCTTTTGAGAGCACATGCAGAATTAGTCTTGAGGAGAAAAGACAATGCAGAAAGAACCGTGCCTTGCCTGTACCATCTAAGGAGACCTCCTCTGTGCATTTTGCAACTGGACTTGTCTATCCTGCATTGGTCTTTTTAGCCATCAGTGTGCTTGTAGGAAGCGTAGGTAAAGCCTTTCTCAAATCTTCGTTTGCAAAGCCAAGCCATGATGATGATGAGACCTGAATCATCCGGGATAGTCATTACATTTAACCCTGCTGCTCTTTCCACACTCTTCATGAGTGCATTCCACATAAATATTTGGGATGGACTTGTTTTGTTACAAAGAGAGAGAAATGTCTTAGGTGACATGGTTTTGTGTGTGGTGTCCCTGTCCACAGCAGGGGGGTTGGAACTACATAATCTTAAGGTCCTTTCCAACCCTAACTATTCTATGATTTGCTTATCAATTCAGAAACTGGTCCTGAAACTAGACTAAACCAGCTTCTGATTACAGGTATTTTCTGTGAACCATAAGGCAGGTGAGGACTTGTTTCTTCCTCATGACCTACTGGCTGAATAAGTTCTTGAGTGCTGCTGAGAAGCTGCTGTAGCACTGATTAAAATTTGCACTGGTTGAAGTGATATATCATGAAACCTTGGCTTTAAGAATTGCTGAATACCAGACTAGACTAGACTTCTCAGTACTACCTGCACCTCCTGTTTTATCTATTTATTTCTTCCCCCCCCCCCCCCCCCCCCCGGTATGAATGTGAGAGAAACACAACACTCAAGCATAAAGGACCACCTTAATCTGCATTAGAATGAGACTGTCCTGGTTAAACCCATGACAGAGATGTAGGGGTATGTAGTAAGTGCCAATCTGAGCACTCAGATGTGGAATTAGGACTTTGTATATAGGCACTTAGAAAGTGGATCTCAGAGGATATCCAGGGTGGCCCACTTAGCTTGGAAAACCCTGCTCCAGTTTTAAAAGCTGCTTGTCACTGCAGAGCAATTTTGAAGCAAAGTGGTACATTTGGTGGCCTCATTTACATGACAATACCCAGAATGCTCTCCTAACTCACAGCTATTTCATGGGCTGATGCATTCAAGCTTTGAGAATAAACCCAAATCATGTGGGTGTATTACCAATGCATATCATTTTAATATTTTGCCCCCCCAGTCCGTGTGTAAAAGGTGGAACTATTAAAGTGGGTGATCATTACAGGTAACTGAACTAACCAGTATATTTACTAGAAATCAAAACTACAAATGGTAGTTTGGCAAGTCATTGGCAAGTCACAATCATTGATTAGCTGAGCATCTCGTACTCAGGTATATATATACTCTCACTGTTGACATCAGTCATCAAGGTTTCTGTGAAGCACTGCCCCAATATATTAACAATCAATTAGAAAAACTGAACAACTCAGAACACAAAGCACAGGTACAGAATAATAGTTCATCAAGATAGACTTCACTCATCTTCTGCACTTCTCTCTCACAGCTTGCTACAAAAATGAATGCACTAGATCGACTTACACTGCAGTACAGAATAGCACAGTCTGCTCTATTGTGTGGATTTCACTGCTGAGAAGCTGTAACACTAATTGTCAGTTTCCCACGATCAAAGTAATTTGGTTAAATAATTGGTTTACATTTACTATATTTTATTTGCCTCACAAAAATAAATGCTATAACAAAGGATCATCTGAAGAGGAGGGAATGCTATGGTGATAACACCAATATGGTGCCAACATATGGGGAAATATGTGTGTGTTGTGCATATAAACAATGACATGAAGCTTCAGCTGTTTAGAGAACAAAGCTTTACACCTGAGTTAACAATATTATGATATGTGCATTCTGGTGTGTGTGCATGTGTGCGTACGAGGGGTGAAATTCTTCTGCTATTGGATTTTGGTACTGAAATTCAAGAATACTGTTTAAAATGCTGATTAACTGGGGATCGTTTGGAACATTTTTGATAGAGGATAAACAGTGGTGTTTCCCTTCTATTTACCAGTTTATACTCACATGCAAAATAATGACTTTTCTATACCTAAGATCAGGTTGATGACATCATGATAACCCTTCAAGTAATTCTTGGCTTTTCAGATGCATTTTCCTTTATATAATACGTGGATTTGACCGCAATTTTTACAGCTCCTCCCCAGATGAAGAAAGGGAACACAGTAACTAAGTGCCTGCAGCAGTCCACAGAAGCTGTTTCCTTTAACCTCCCTCTAGACTACCAGGCGTGAAGAACGGCTGAAACATTTTCCTTCAGCCGCAGGAGTAGCTCTATTTCCAAATGTCGCCAGAGCAGCTTCATTCAGAGGAGGCTGCCACTGAAGCACCTTCAAAATTCTGCCAGAATGGCTTAAACTCAAAAGTAATTAAAAGCCTCTGAAAAACTCATAAGTCAAGGGAGTGGCATAACACCCATTAATTACAGTGCTCAGTGATGTCACACCTGTGACTTATTAGAGGCTATCCTGAAGCAGGTCCAGAGCTGCTGTTCATAATTTATAATGGTATTTGAAGATTGCCTATTGAAAAGCAGTATCTAACCGAGATGGGACATTTAGTCATAGCTGATTGCATCCTATAAAGGGTAATATTGTGGCTTTCACTGTAAAACTATTGCATATGAACACAGGTTTAAATACCAAACACCACAACCACAAAATGGTGTAGCTGCAGTGGGACCATGACCCTGTGATACTGATCTAGTTTGACTATAGCTCTGTTAATTTCAGTCAACAGTTAACTCCAAGAACGACAGAAAAAAGGTCTTCAAATGACAAAGTTATTGGCTGGGTTTTTCAGTGGGTACTGACACTGACTGATTTTTTAATATGCTAATGCTACTACTAGAATCAGAAGGTCTATATACTTTTGCCCAGTTATGCTTGCCTGCACTTGCAGGATTGGTAAGGAAAGTAAAATCCTGAACAGTTTACCTCAAGTAAACAAGGGTAGGCTTATTTCCAGAAGTCCTCAGATGTTATTTTTGCTAGAATGTAGGATACATTGTCTACAGAACATTAAATTAAATTATATGGAACAATACTAAATTTTATCACTTTGCTGTAAAACTTGTTTGTATTTGATAGTCATTAACAGTAAAAAAAAATTGCAGTGTTTCTGCAATAGATTAAAACCTTCAATCTGCTTTTTCCCTATGTCTGTTTTGAGTTTAAATGGAAACAAACCTTACAGTATAGAATTGGCTTAAGGTCACCTGTCTACAAGGGATTACTGTGTAGTTCCTTTTATATTTTTCCCCCTACTAGTTTGAGGGACAAAAGGGCAGCAGTACCCTAAGGGCTTTTTCAAATAACCTCTTTAGCAAATAAAGTCATACCCTATGTATAGAGGCCATTTCATCCTAGTCCCATGGGCTGCCTGTAGGGTAAAATACTGTATTTTTCTGGCATGTGTCAGTGAATGTGAAAAAGAGGACCACTACTTATGGAAAGTTAAAGGCTGATTGAAAGAATGTGAATTTCCTTAATGCGCTAATTTAAAACATTGTATATCGAAGCTGAAAACATCAAACACTGAATGCATTTACATGAACCATACAGAGACTCACATACCAACAACTGATTTACTATGGCTTGAAAACACAACAGATTCAGCTTATCTGAGATCTTAAACAAACAAACAAATATCTTTTCTCTGGGGAAAATAAATAAAACGAAATTATGCCTTTTCTGTATGGATATAATCTTATGACTGTATCAACTTAACGTTACCATAAACATCTCCGAAACTAGCTGTCAAGAAGGAATCTGTTATGCTTGTATAAATTACTATTATTGTTGTTTTTATTGTTGCACTTTGCTGCACCCCACTTCTGTAATTGGTTAAGAGATAACGTGCAAAATCCCAAACTTTCAAGTATTTGTAAGGTATAAAATAATGGTTTTAAACGAAATGATTTGACAGCTGCAAATGCAGGATAACACCAAGTTACATTATAGAAACAGTGTGGATAATTACTTTTTTCAAAAGGAAAGACTCCATGGACCACGGTCCTGTCTGAATTTCCCTGCAGCTCAGATAATGTGCAGTAATACAAATCCTGTTGTCACCTCAACCTAAGTCTTTTTATCATCTATACATCAGTAAAAATGATGAGAGACGTCCCATGATTCTAACAGTCTTCCTTTGAAGGATCCACATGTTAATTACTGCACTAATTATGGTTTTTGAATAACCAAATGAAGTAAGCAGTCTATGGGAGGTACAGGCATAAACCTAAGACTGAGAAAATACTAGTTACTGAAGTCATCAGTGTAAACTGACATATTGAACATGTTTAAAAGAAGTAGAAGAAGTAGATTTTAAAAGACAAGCATCTTCAATAATTAGGGTTCCACACAGGAAAAAGAAATGTTATTTCTTAATGGCAAGTGCATTTAAACTGTTATCTAAAGACCTGAAGGTAAGCCTGCTTAATTCACTGCTTCTTCTTTTGTTATTAGGAAAACATAATTGTTCCAAATAATTAGCACTAGAGTACATCACAAGCTGACAACAAAATTATAGAAATCTTCATATTCAGATCCGTCTAGCTGGCTATTAGGAACAGTTTCTGATCATAACCCATTAGTTGAAGTGCTGTGAGTTCTTGATTGCCACCAAATAACCTCAGATATCTGCCTAAGTTAACAGCCTCTATTTATTCAGAGTTTTCTTGACAGTAAAAATTGCTTACGATTTTTACAGCTGCCACACAAAAGAACAGTA
This sequence comes from Amazona ochrocephala, assembly GCA_039720435.1. Lineage (NCBI taxonomy): Eukaryota > Metazoa > Chordata > Aves > Psittaciformes > Psittacidae > Amazona > Amazona ochrocephala. The sequence continues at coordinate 63,160,651 of CM077876.1, read as the reverse complement.
TCGGATATGCGCACTTGGAAGATTAGGTGATAAAATAATTGAAATGTGGATTTTAGACACAATTTTAACTCCTAACTTTCTAAATGAAAAACAGCTAAGGGATTTCAGTGTGCTACAATGGTACTATTGGCTTCCCTGTTTATTAAAAATTAAAATGAACACATTCCAAATCTTTCTAGTTGTGATGTCCATGCTAATTAAAATAAGATTTGTTTTCGGTGAGTTTTTTGGCATAACAGCACCACTTTGTCCTTTTTTTTCCCCATTGAACACTGACTAATCAGCTAAAGATTTCTCTGTATCTTAAAGCTCAACCCTTTTTGTTTTCTACTTTCTTGCGAATAATGCCAGGACATAAATGGCTGTTAATTCATTCCTTAAACAGCTAACTAGCGTGGATAGCACTGCAGCAAAATCTACCAGAAAGTGTGGCATATTTTTAAAAGACAGTGATAAATGACAGAAATCACTGCTATAGCTCCAAAACGAGAGAAAAAAACCCACAACAAAAACCAGCATACACATGGTGAGAAGGGAAGTGTACTCTTAGTTACTTACCCAGCTTCAGCGAGTGGATTATTGACAATGTAATATAGACAAAATGAAAACTTGTTTAAATTTCATGTCTAATACTTTAGTTATCTATAATGCTATTTGAAGCTCCTTTCAAAATTTTTTTTTTTTTGTGATAATAGCTTGGTTTATAAACCTACAAAGCTTTATGTCAAATCCCATGAGGGATAACTTTGATTACTGGAGTAATTAATGATGCTGGATAGTAATATGGATTTTCTGTTAAGATTTGAGTTTGAAGTTAATTACTCTCCACATTATGATTTGCTGATTAATTACAGATATTTAGTTATAAAGAGAGATGTTAATTATTAATCTAAAAAATCATCTAGTGTAATTAACTAAAACTTTGACATCAGCCACCACTCTCCTTGTATGTAACTTCCAAGGTGCCAGTTCTACAGAGGGAGGCACAGGCCTTCCCCAAAAGGTAAAAAATCCCTTCTGCTATCTTTTTTGTGTACACAGGATAGGGAACAAATTTTATTCTTAATTTGTGAGGACAAACCACCCAGTTTGAAGCAGGACAGTAACTTAATTCTTGTTAAAGCAGTCATCTTTCATCACTTCTTCTTACAATTTGCTCGTCTTATCACAAAAAAAAAAAAGTGCTATAAAAGAAATTCCACCATGAGTCTTAACTGGGTGCACTCTTGAAATCATGTCTTAGCCTCAGAGCTGTGATATTCTTCTGACTGATGGACTTTGTCAGTTCCCGTGCTAAACTCTGGAATGAGCTTCAGTGTTGCTACAGATATCCGTATTTTCCAGCAAAAGCAGCAGCAGCCTTTAGCAGTGCCAAGAAAATATTAGAGCAAAACTACTAATTACTGTAACAACTCAGAATTTGAAATCACCTTTTGTTTAAAAAGAAACCCCACCTTATCTTTTTCTCCCCTGCCTTCCCCCTTCCCTTCTCATCTGCAAGGAACAAATTTTACTGTTACTGTAAAGAGGAGGAGAAGGCAATTAAGAAAAAGGGTTAAACCAAAAAGCATCAGCAGCACACCAATGTCCTGGAATTTACCCTAGTAACACAGACTCTGAACAAGGATCTGTTTACATTATCTCTAGATCATCTTGACAATATTCATTCTCTATTTACCTAAATGAGGCAATATGATGATATTTATTGCTCAGAATGGCTAAATATAGACTTTTCCTGAGCACTCAGTATCATAGTGGGAGGTTTTGCTCTAATCTACATCTTTAAACTGACAAGCTGGAGCATTCCTAATGAATGCCTCTTTTCATCTGGATGTCTGTGTGTATTTGACAGTATAAATATTTAGCAATATCGGAGTCAGCTTGTGATTTTACCCAGATGGACTGATTGATGCCTTGGCTTGACGTTGCCAAAGACAATCCATGTAGTTATATAAGCAATTTCCCTCTTACTTCCTAAGAAGCAATTAGGTGGCCAAAGGCAGCAACCCAAAAATAGTGAGAATACTTCTGGTATCAGCTGACAACTCTGAGGGATAAATAAAATATGGTACTTAAATTATTACCACTTTACTTTCATGAATCATGGGATTAAAGCTTTCACTTCTAAAGTACATATAAATTGCAGGGTTTCTTATGTCTGTAATTTGCAAGAATCTAAGTTAAAATACCAGCTAATCAGTCAACTCACATTCACCTTGGGAAAAGTACCACCCTTCCTTGTCATTTTTGTAAATTGCATGCCTAAGCACCAATGTTATTTTCAGGGGGGAAAAAAGCGTGTTGTCAATAACATATATTGCAGTCTAGTTAAAACAACATTTGTTAAGGTTTAATCGCAAATGTAATCTGCTTTTAAGGTTTAGACAGAATGCTCAGAGAAATTCAAGAGACAGATAATAAATCATTTTCTCCTATCTTGGGTGTGAACAAGGTAGGCTGGAGTCTTGCAGGTGTGCTGCCTTTTTCTCCTATGTGCTGCAGACTGTGGCTGGCTTTTTCCATAAACCATTCAAAAATACAGGGATTCCAGCAGCTAAGAAAGGAGGCATTTTCATACTGTGAGACTTTCAAGCTACATATGCTGCACTTTTCATATTGTTAAATACTCCCAATAATTTTATTCAGGTTGTATCTTTGGCACACACTTTGTAATTCACAATGTGTCCGCGTAACAAATTGCAGCATCAAGAAGTTTTAGCTAAATTTCATGCACACACATATAAAAATATGTGAATACAAAAAAATCCTGGATACTGAATGTTAGCTTTACATTAGCTATGCACTGTTTGTCCATGTCAGTTTTACATGGTGTAAGATGCCTGCAATGATTATGTCATGTACTCTTATGCATGCTAGTGCTTTGGGGGGAAAGAACAATCGCACATTATTTTTGGCAACAGTAAAATTCACATCTCAGCTATGTTGTAGATTCCGCTCCCCTCCCCAAACACCTTTAGTTTCTTTGTTTTCTATTAACTCATCCCGGTCTTTGAATAACCCATGCAATAACCCAGGAGAAAGGGTGAGGAAGACATTATTCTTCTTGACACTAATACCTATAGATCCTGTTGTGCAGTGATACCTCTCCCTATCACAAAGTGTCTCAGCCAACAGAACCCTCCAAACTCAAGAGCTGGCACCATTAATATATTCCACAGGCAAGTGGGACACAATGCTCACTGGCAATCAGGCATACACAATGATGCTTCTCAGGCACCAACTGCCTCCTTGTAACATATAGGAGTCTGAAGTGCAGTATGCACCAGCCACAGTGTTTTCTTCTGAAAGGCAGTCTCTGGATCACCTATTGTATTATTATTCTGTGACCAGCTAAGTGACAAATAAAAATAAATGTATGCTGTTTTGTATTTATTGGATTTGATTAGTAATAAATTTGTTATTGACCAGATCCAGAGTGAGAAGGCCTGAGGCACAATCCAATGGTCTCTACTCACTTGATCATTACATCCTGCACTTTCAATCAAGCTGCATTGAATTGCGTTACTCTGTGGTTTGCTTTTGAATTGTCTGGATTGAGAACGGAGGGTGGGAGAGACAGAAGGAGAGGAAAGTTGATGTTTTCTAGCAAAAAAAAATTAGGAAAGAAAGGGAAGACTGTATTTTTGAAGTGGAAGATAACTACAGTACAATATCAAAAGAAATGTGGTGATAGAGTGCACTGTACATGGTACTATCCATTGCACAGGTTGATGTGAGAAATCACTAGGTCTGAGAAGGCAAAGTTTAGAATAAACTGCATTGTTTTACAAAATATGACATTGGAAAAAAATGCATTAACTCTAATCAGCCAAAATGGTGTGATTCATTGCTTAATTTCAGGGTACCAGGCTATAAATTACATCAGGCCTGCCACAACTAATTTTTGCTGTGGCATACTAGATGAAAAATGAAATGTCCAAGTGGCTACAAGTGAAAAGCTTCCATCTTTCTTCCACAGCTGCATATTACTTACTCTAATGATGTATAATAGCCTGCAACTACACTTAACCTGCGCATTAAATGGCAGCACAAACTGTTTACCTAGAGTTATGAAGAAGAAAACAGCAAATCAAGCAAAGGAATCTAGAGTGTGTACATTAACCTCCCACATGCCAACATAATTGTCCCCTACAGATGATGTATAACACTGACTCCAAATCATACTTACTTTTTTTCATTACACATAATAGCTTATGCTTCAAGTATCAAAAGTGTCAAAGCATGTGTGATAAATTGATGCCAAAATGTACCTAATTAATAAGTCTGATGATGTTTAGATTAAAACAGATGTTGGTTGTTAACGAAACAGCAGCTAATAAAAATAATTGCAACCTATATGCTTAAAACTGCCGGAATTATTAAAAAGAACAACAAAATCATACCGTATCTGAACAGTACAAAATGGTTAGTAAGCTTCTGGGGGCGAAAATGTTCTTTTATGTACAAATAAAAGATCTGTTGACCTAACAACAGATCAAAGCAATTAATCAGATCAGCAATACTAACACCCACCCGGTGTTTAAAATCCATAGCTAGGCTTTACATGGATCTCACTTTTACTGGTGATACTCTGTGTGCAACAAAAAAATATTGTAAAGCATACTTGCTACTATTCACTTAGAACAAAAGAGGTGAATTTTTGTTGATAATGTGGGAAAGAAAAAAAGACAACTCCAGAAAGTTTGTAAATGCAATGAAGTAATCCATGCTACTAAAAGTATCTTGTAGATACTATTGATTTTAACAGTTCAAATTCCACCAAAAATAAACTAGAAATAACATAATATTTTAAAACTAGTGTTAAACTACATATTAAATATCATAATAATTAAAATCTTTATTCCCCCACAATGGAAAATAATTGCTCATAACTTTGCTTCCTTTAAAAAGACAGTGTCCAAAGAGAATCAGTTGATGGAAAACCTGATGACAAAAAATTCTATCCTTCTGAAGCAAGTTTTGGAGAATCTGATTAGGTCTCATGCTGCAAAACTAGGTATTCCATTTTTGCCAAAGGGCCAGCTATTATTATTAACATCATTTGTCTGAATCATTACTCTGCACCTTGGTTCAGCAAACACTATGAAGATGGCATGGTAATAAATGACCGCAGGATTCTTTCCTGCTTCAGCCTGTTTTTATCTGCCACCTCTCTACCGTCAGCTCCATCTTTCTGAACCTCTCTGAATCCCCAAAAGGGACGGGGCGTCTATTTGTTTTCCACTAGGTTACCACTCTGTCTATTGTTGTTTGCACTAAAGGGTACGAATTCAATTCATTCTTGTGACATAAAAGCACTGATACAGTAAATTTTTTGCCCAAGAGAAAATACAAAGTTGCTGAATATGGGCTAAGATGTGAAGCACTTGTATGTACGTGAAGGAGCTTTACGAGACAGTCTTGCTCACAGAATATTGTTGTTTTTTTTTTTTTTTTTTTCTCCATCACAATCTAGACAATCACATTAGAGTATTTTAAACTTACACTAACCTTGCCAAATTGGTGCCTCTTGCAAAACAGTGACTGCCTAGGAGGGGTTACGTGATATATCCTATCATACCTATGAGCAAGAGAAGAAACAAAGGACTGGAAGGTAAAGTAGCCAATCGGTAGCTTCAAGATTAAGTAAACCAGTGCTTCTGTGATAACAGGGGTTAGTGGGAATAGCAGAGAACCACAAAAGAAACAACAAATAGCCAAGGAGAAAAGATTTAAGAACATTTAAATAAGAAAACTGGAATGAGAGAGAACTATGTGGAGAGCTATTTGGCTGTGAATGGGCATGTGAGCAATCCAGACAACTGCTTGACAATTGTAAGGTAGTGACCCACAGGCACTGAGGCCTCGCCTGGGGGTTACTAAAGTTCATGTACGTGCAGAAGCCTTGAGAAAGTTAGCACGGAAAGCTACTGAGAGATGTGCAGGAGGGAACTGATAACTGTAACCTTGAAACATATGCTGTAACCAATCATTAAACTGTTGCTAGCACTCTGCTAAGTGAAGTTAACCAATCAAGTGTTATCGAATGTTCTACTGTTCTGAAACTTTCCTATAAAAGGCACGATTGCGCACAATAAATTGTTCAGAGTTTGATCACATTGATCAGTATTGCGTTGTTCCTTAATCCCCTGCAGAACTACAGGGTGTTGACTAAACCTTATTTTTCAGCATGTTGAAATTCACACAAATTACCTTTATTCATACCTAAACACGGCAAAAAATAATAAATCTGCCATCTAAAGGAACTGATAAAAACTGAACAGAGCAGGAATAATGTCCAACACTCTGCAAAATAAAACCAAAACCTTTCAAAGATGTAACAGGTCTCATTCTTTTAAATAATAAAACTTGCCTATTTTCCTCTTTAGCAACAAGAAGTATTAGGGTTGGAAAATATTACATCAGGACCAGACAGATCTTCAAGATTTCCCAATTAAAAATGTCTAGTCTAAGGTTCTATCCTTTTGCAATATCATAAGGCAGATTTTATGAGAACGCCCATTCACAAAAGTAAATGTCAATGCCCCAATATATGTAAACATATCAGGATTTGAGGGAATTTAAGTCAGGTAAATTCAGTTATAAAGCATACTTAGGACTGGCTTTTCACAGCTAAGGGCATCTTGCTTTCCCAAATACACTGAAAAAAAGTGCCAAAGCTGGTAAACCCTACTTTCTTATTTGACTCTTACAGAAAGCTTAAAAATAATACTCCTAAATCTGCAATGTTATAACTGTTTACAAAACGTGAAAGGTTGCGATATACATACTTTCTTTGCCACTAAAATGCTCTACATTCCTGCCAGAAGTTAAGAAGTTATCACTTGAAAATCACCGGCTAATCTAGCTTGCGCTAAGATGGATTTTTAATGAAAGTTTAATGAATGATAAATACTTATTTCTTGATAAATGTTTAATTATGCCAATAATTACCAACTGCTGAAAACTACTGTTGTGTTAATAATGGCATTTTAGTACACAAGCAGTTTCATGAGTCACGATGCTGTTAAAGATCAGAATTCCATCTGTCTAATGCAAACTAGCAAAATAAAAGTCTAATTAATATTTTGATACATTTTCCCTATACACTTTAAAACTGATGTCCTTTTGTGAAAGAATAAATTTACTTACTCCCTTTTTGAAAGAGGAAATAAATGTCTTAGGGCCATTATATTATTAATCATTATTACTATTTGAACCTAAAAAATGAAAGGAAGAAGAAATCAAGCCAGATTTAGCATATGTATGAATACTTTTCGGAATAGGAGAGAATGGGCCATTGTGGTGACGATGAGACTGAGATTCACCCGAAATATTTTGAAACATTTGGGTACCACACTACGTTTGTTGCATTAATCTGCAGAGTTATCTAGAACTCTTTCCCTAATGTCAAGAAGACAGCAGACTGCAACCCTCATTATTTGAAAGTGAGGGGCCAAGAAACATCAAGTTGTCATGACATCTGCCATGGGACCAGATAAAATTGAGATTTTCTTAGAAGCCCAAAGAAGATAACAATATAGTTATGCAATAAATCAGCACAAAGTAAAAAGAAAGAAAAATATTGCTGCGAAATCAAGGAGACTTTAACTGACTTATTTGTTCCAGGATTCTTCTTAGTTTGAAAATATCTCCCATATTCATTGTACTCATGGTACTTATTTCTGTTGTGCCTCTGGTATAATTGCCACAATATCTGTGTATGGCCTAGCCAGGCATCCTGGATACATGCTATTCCATCACAGCACATAAGAACCTTAAGGTGTGCTCTGGTTGTCCCTCAGAGTGTAGGCTTGTCATTCGTGCAGCACGGAAGTCTGGTCTTGAAGATGGCCTTAGGACTGCCCTTAATGTAAATTCTAAAGGCCTGATCCAAATCCCACTGAAACAAGTAAAAATATCTGCCATGGGTAGTAAAAAATTTTCAATCAGGCCCTGTCTAAAATGTTAGGGTTACATCCATTATATAAGTGTAAATTCATTGTAGGCTTACTAATTAGTAAGGAAGTACTGCAACATATGTCAGCAGACATCTGACATTATTAATATATTGCTAAAGTGATACTTCAGTGCAACAAAAATATCCTCGCTTGTGATAATCAAAATATGAACAGGATAATACCATTCTATGAAGTGGAATATTAAAAAATATAAATATTTGCTGGGGAGAAAATTAAGCTTTTAATGATTGAAACACAACTGCTTCTCTGCATCAACTCCAATGCTATGATATATACTGCATCGGGATATTTAAAAGGAGTTGCTGATTCTTATAGATGTTGAGTTTACATTCTTAAAAATGTTGAGGTTTTTTTTCTTTTTGAAATTATTTAAAATTTCAATTTAAATGGATCTTTGCTTTTCACAGTAAAGACTGGTCAGAGCACTACAGAAGATATTTTATTCAGCAGTCATGTACCTCATGTGGGCTCGACTAGGGGATCCCATAAATTGTTTCCATTTCCTACATCTACAAGTCAATGACACAAATTTGTTTTCTAGATAAATGCAATTTATTTTTTGAGATGGCATTCTTATTCAACATTTATATAATCTCTACTGTGCATCAGAAAGTATTGGAGGATTTTGACCTCTACTTGGGTACCTCACAGAATACTGTGATTTTGAAACTATTCTTGTAGTTTTAAGAATTGCCTGACATCTTTGATTTATTTTTCAGCACGTTTTTTTGCAGATTGGCAGTAGTTCATACAAAAAGGCAGTTAACCACATAAACAGGCAATAAATCCAAATACTGAACCAAACAAACATATTAATGAAATATTAGAAACAAGATTTTCTTGCTGAAGAGGGATGGGTTGCTGCTATGGATTAGTACAGTGAGCCTGTTAACATCCATACAGTATCCACAATGCAATACAGAAGTCAGTGCAGTGAAACAGAAAACAAAGCCCATCCCGCCAAATGCCTAATGGCTTGCAACACTTCCTTCATGAGATTAACTTAGGAGAGTGAAGAACAAATGCAAAGGTACATTCAAGTGTATATTGTCAACTCTTCTGCAGTTGAATTAAGGGATATTGCTTTAAGGTTATAAAAATTACCTTGATTGTACAGCAATGCACAAGATTGTCAGTTATAACCTTTTTGCTGCTGTCATATAGTGTTTTGTAACACTTCGAATCTAAAGGCAGTAATTTATAGCTATCATCCTCCTCAATATCCTTTATCTTGAACAGATGCAAAACCCATGCATCTCCTATGGGAAATTTTACCCCCCAGTAGCCAAAACCATAAAGAAACTGGTCCTTTCGACTGAGTCAAATGGTTCATAGACCCATTTGTGGGGACAGAATCCTGCCCCATATGATGGTGGGATGACCAAGTAATTTCCAAATCCCACTGATTCCAGGGAGAGGGGCTGCTTTCCCTCACAGATCCGCCCAATAGAATCATAGAATCATAGAATAGTTAGGGTTGGAAAGGACCTCAAGATCATCGAGTTCCAACCCCCCTGCCATGGGCAGGGACACCTCCCACTAAACCATGCCATCCAAGGCTATGTCCAACCCCACCTTGAACGCTGCCAGGGATGAAGCATTCACAACCTCCCTGGGCAACCCATTCCAGGGCCCCACCACCCTCACAGTAAAGAATTTCTTCCTCAGATCCAATCTAAACCTCCCCTGTTTAAGTTTAAACCCATTACCCCTTGTCCTCTCACCACAGTCCCTAATGAAGAGTACCTCCCCAGCATCCCTATAGGCCCCCTTCAGGTATTGGAAGGCTGCTATGAGCAGATCAGCTAACCTTGCCCAAAAGCATTATAATAAATCATAAAAAAAAATACTTTATTAGTGAAGGAATACAGCAATTTACAAGAGTTTTTAAAGATAGTTTTGAGTAACTTGTCTATGAAACTTTCATTCCATTGCAATACTAGAGTGGAGTTTATAATTAAAATGCTGCTTACAAAGATCAATTATCTCTCTTAATCCCATCGCCCCCAGCCTTCATCCTCTATTTCAAATTCTTTGCAAACATTACTCCTCTTGAAGCCAATAAACCTAAAATGTTTCATCATGAATATCTCAGAAACAATTAAGTACATGCTGTGTTAATAATATTATTTTGGTTTTCTGTGCTTTTAAGGCTTGGTAACATACTGGTAAAAACTGCCTGTGCCTACAGTTGCTCTCATTACAGCTGGACTGGGTGGAGCTATGCTGACTGCAGCTGAAAGGTGAGAGATTTCTCCTAAAACTATGTGGTAGCAGCCATATATTAAAGTTTCATCCACGTAAATGGAATGTCACTCTTTTATAACTACAGTCCACTATGATAATCCTCTTGGAATGCATTAATTATCATCCACCAGATGAGTGTCAAAAGCTACATTCCTAAAGGATTATCAATTCCCACCCAATTTCTACTGCAGTTGAATGAAGAAGAAGAAAAGTTAGTGGAAAAAGAAGCATCATCAAGAAGCTCTTAGCCTTCCCAGTTATTCTTTGCTTAGATTGAAAATACAGCTTTTCGAAACAGCTCAGCCATTCATATAGCTTTCAACACAACCACACAAGTAGAAGAGAGGCAGTGACATGGTATCTGTGTTAAAATAGGAAAGATTTTGTCCTGTAGATTCTTTCATTACATAGCGACATTCTCTTTACAAGTCTTGGGAAAAAGAAAGAAATCCCTTCATTGCTAGAAGGCTTCAGTAAAGACCTCTACTTGGGTACATAAAATAACAGCCTTCTTCAAGTTAAGGCATTTTTAACCAGTACACAAAATAATTTTCTGCTGCATTTTATTTTTATTATAATTACTTTTCCTATGCCTTCACTTTTCTATCGTTGAAGAGAACAGAACTCAAACAAAACTCTCCAGAAGATTTCTGTGAACAACTTGTTCAACTGCATAGGCGGGAGAAGGTATAGTAAAGCCAAAGTGTTCTAAAGATAAGGAATGAGTCTAAAAACTAAATGCAAACAAAAATTGATTTTTGTACAAAAAAGTTATACAGATGCAGACCTCCAAATATGCACAGTTATTAAGATAGTGTGTTACTTTATTATAGGCTTCTGGATGTAGCTTGCTACTTTTTATTTAGGTAACCGCGTGCAACTCTGCCATTTGTAAAAAATTAAGTCCAACCAACCTTACAACAATAAATCAGTATGTAATCAACTGAGAAATACACATACAACCAAACACATGGATGGGTAATACCATCTAAACCAGCACCACAACTTGCTCTGTGGGTCCAATGTTATGCCTACCACTTCATTCATCTCAGAAACTGAGGTGGAGACTGGAGAGGACAATTCTACAACCAAGATAGGTGCAAATGCACAGGAAAGTTAGCGGTGAGCCTGCTCTTCATGCTGCTTTTGCCTCTGAGTTAGCAATGACCTCTGCACAGCAATAAATAGTATTAGTAGTGTTTTATTGACAATTTATATATTGTAATTGATCTTAGGACTATTGTGTCTGGTCCTGTACAAACACAGGAGCTGAGGGAAGCAACCCACTGAAATGGTTCACAGTCTGAAGACACAATGAGTGTAAACTGGTAGTACTGAAAGCATAATGTTGAACAACTTGCACACAGGGTCACAATACCATGGAATAAAAGCCCTTTTATTCTCCAAACTAGAATATTTCAAGTCATTAAGAACACTGACTTCTTACTACATTTGTTGCTATCACTGTGAGGCACCATGCAGTTGGAAATGCTGTGCAATTTTTCAGATGAGACACTTTGGGTAGATTCCTGCAGCACATTATCCAAAAACAAGGCTGTCCTGGTAAAATTCCAGTATTTTTTTAGTTACAGTATGCTTATCTGGGTTTCCTCTACAGTTTAAACTGAAAACGACATTAGTCATGTAATGCTGCTCGCTGTTGAAAACCCTACAAATTTGACCTCAGCTATGTCTGGTTTTCAGTGGGGAGTGAAGTCTTCTGAGTGTCCTAGAAGACTGTAATAGGTTTCAACATCCTTTAAGGCAGGAGATGCTACAGAAATTTTAGATTATTACAGCAAATCTGGAATTGCCCAGAGGACTGCAATGCTGATTTGCAAGATACAGTCCTTTCTTTCCAGTCAGGAGTGGTCAGTATTTATTAGCAGGCATCCATGGATCTGAGCTTAATTTGACTTCTACCCCACCTTGTACAACAGTAATAGTGGATTTTCCCACTATCACTGAAATAGGATGAGATTCTGGGTTTTGTTTGTTTAGCAGGGCTTTTTAAATGAAAACTTTGGGACATCTGTGGGTGCCTTACATTATATTAACACATGCACCTCACTGTCTCCTGTCTTAACAGTGTGTTGTCACATTTGCAGTTTGGGCAAGACAGAATTGCTCATCCTCCCCTCGCAGCCCATCTGGTTTCTCCCAAGCTGCTCAGGCGACAACACTCTTAAGAAAAAGCGATGTTATCAGGGGCACATACCAATATATATCACATATTGCAGCACGTTTTGTCATTTACAATGCTTCATAAAAAGTTACATTGCTTCTGACCTACAACATGATGTAATGTAAAATGACATGCTTACATTGAACAGCGTTATATTACTCAAAAATCAAAATTTAAAGAAATAAGCATTGGGGAGTGTGTGTGTCTATTTATTTATTTGGAATGCTATAAATTCTGACAGACATTAATTCAGCCAAGAAAGACGGGGAGGTGGAGTAACTAAATATTTAGCTGCATGGCTGCTTAGACACTTGCTAATGCCATTTTTACAAACAAAAAGAATTAAATAATACAGTATGATATCTGTTGTACATCTTTAATGTACATCTTTAATCTTTAATCACAGAAATAATACCAGTAACTTCCAAGGTGTAAAACCATAGTCAATTTTCTTAATGTTTTACTACTAAGTGAAACAATCAAGATGCAAAAATGCATTTTAAGTCTTTGTGTTAGATTTTTAACAGCAAGAGTGCTAAGCAGAGTGTTCCATACATTCCACAGATTTGCTTTTTAAGAATCAACATGGTGCACACCATGTGAACTGTCACATTAATAACCCTATGCTGATATTCAAATTTTCTGTCTTAAGCTAAAGAAAGATTGAATACCCTGCTGTTGTGTGGCCAAGATTGAAGAGGTGTCTCACTGACATTGTTCAAAGTTTATGAAAATATATGAATGCTCAAATGTCATTGGCTTTGCGCCTCCAACAGACTGTGGTTTTATGAGAAATCAGTCTTTTAATCAAAATGATTGAATACCTTAAGGTCGAATCCAAAGATACCAGTTAATATCTAGAAACGTGCTATTTCTGCAAAATTTGCCAAATTTGTGGTGCATTTTAAAGTGTTAATTTGTGCATTCCATATTGAAAATTGATCTTGAGTTTTAGTTTTTTGTCAAGCAAAAACATATGGTTACAAGCTCTATGCATTTTATGTGACGGCTGTTGAAGCTGTCATATGTGCAAACTTGATAACCGATGTGACACATACGCAAATAATTTGCTTGTTTAGTAACAATTCAAAGATTCATTATTCATGCAAAAAACCGTTGTTTTTTAAAAATGATCAGATGGAAGTAGTCTTCATTTTGCACAATCTAGTCTTATTGGTGTGCAAACACAGATAAAATAAAGCTGGAACTAAGTGGTATTAAAACAAATCCAAGAATATGGGTATTTTCAGATAATTATTGAACCAGATGGTGTTTTTTGTTAATTCTGCCATCAGTCTGAGAACTTGATGTCTTACATCTGCACTTGGTAAAATAAATTTTGCCACTGACATTCTTTCAGTTTTCTTAAAATATTTCAATCAGTTTTATGCCAAGATTTGCAAACATCTGCCATTCTTCATGGCTGTGAGATGAAATTATTTGAAAAAATTCTGTTAAGAAAACACTTACCCCAAATTTAACTTAGGCTTAGCACTTCTGCTGCTAAACTGCCTGAATTATTATTTTATGAATATTATAAATAAAATGCTAATTGTGTCAAAATACCGCTACCTTCAATTATGACATGAAGAATCTATATAAATTGCTGCCTTGGAACTGAAAGTCCCTTACTTTGCTTTCTTAAGGTTGAGATGTTAGAACTTCATTGGCACAGAACTAATGAAAACCACCTCCCTGGCTTCTGTAAGAGTAAAAAACTAAAAAATAAAGAATACTGGAATATGCGACCAATCTATTAATATCTAGTTTCAATCAACGGGTATAAACTTAATCTAGTCTTTTAACCTCCAGCTATGTTGTTCACCCTAACAGAACTCCTCATAAACATTATCACTCAAGTATTGTACCTCATAAACAGATGTGCTTAATCACTTATGTACGTTTGACACCATATATAGCATTTGGATACTTCCTTTCTGTGATCTAAATCACAGCCTTTCTTGAAAATTCAGCTGTAACACACAATAAAATTGTAGAGCTGGATTAACTACTTCAGTGCTCTACTTCTACAGCAAATCCCAAATCAGACCACTTTCACATATAATAGATAAACTCCCCTTTTTCAAGTAAATGTATGCTCTGTAATACAAGCTGCACCCTAGCAATCATCAGACTATCAGAAGCACCATGTGCAATGGCATTTTATTTATACCAAATATTGTAATCGTGTCAACTTATTTATGAATTCTACAACAGGTGTGGCGAAATCCCCACTGCTGTCACTAGTTGGTGAGGTTTTATTACAGTGCTTTGCCATGCTAGCACCTTGGTGTGGGTAACACAATCGAGCACGCCTGACCTGGCACATCAGTGAAAGCCTTCTGCAGTGTGCACTCAAGACATATGGGTTTGATTCCCAGTCCTAAACACCTGCTTCCTGGCCTGAGAGGAGATAGGAAGACCTCTGAGTAAGACTATTTAAGAGTAATGACTCTGTTTGCAGAAGAACTAGGAATCCTTTATGGAAATGTGCAGACTTTCTCTCTTAAGGATCTTTTACGAAAGCTTCCTTCAGTGCCTTTTATTTAATGAGAAATGGGAGAGATTGCCAAGGGCTGTCCACAAAAGGGAAATTTCTGGAAGAACTGGTATGTCCGTGTGCATGAGCATGTGAGGATAAAGGCTGTTTATCCAGAGAGAGATCCAAATCTCCTGAGGTGAACCTAGAGATAGATCAGATCTCCTGTGGTGCACTGATTTATCTTGCTGTAAGATGGGAAGTACAGCACAGTACTCCACAAAGGTGTTTTTACTCTATTTAAGCTGACTGACAGGAGGGTGCCACAACACGCCAGCATTTTGGTGAGTATCCTGAGTCCCTGAGCAGCTTCAATGCAAAAGTTGCTTTTGCACAAGAAACCAGGGCACTCTAAGAAGTAGAAGAAAAGGGGCATATGGGACTATATGGGCAGATATTCCCTGACATGCTATTGGGACACATCTAGGGTATTTGTGTCTGGAACTTAAGAAGTGCCCAAGGGTCCCCAGTTTACATGTAGCATTTGCTATTTCCCAACCGGAGAACAACCAAGTGGGGGGGTGAATTATAGAAACTGTAGACCTTCTCCTCAATAAAAAAGCCTGAATACCCCATCTTCCCCCAAAGCAGAAAATACTACCTGTTTGAATATTTAAAATCAGCTTTAAATAACTCACATGGACTTTTTTTAGGGTACACAAGCCTATGGTTGTTGACTGTTTGTTTTTTATGTTAGTCTTTCTTTTAATATTTTGGTTCTCGCTTATAGCTTGAGGCATGCAAGCTGTACAGAATTGATATCAATACATGCATTAAAAATATACTCAATATATTTTGAGGTAAATAACATTTAACTATCACTAGGTGGGTCATTTAAAAAATATACATATAAAATTAATTTGCAGATATTAATTGAATACTATTTTAATGTTATTCCTATCCGGTATTAGACAGTTGTTTTTTTTTTAAAAGTAAAAAGACTGTGATATAGAATGTCTTTTTTTTTTTCCCTTTTATAGACTTGGCAAAGACCATCAGTTTATGGCCTGTTTCGTTTCTTGCCAGTAGACAGCACTGAAAGTTATAAAACTAAAACAATTGCTTTCATTTATATCCTTCCCTGATTACTCTGATAGCTGAAATGTCTGAAGAAGTTCAGAATCTGTAAAGCCTGTCACATTATAGAAACATGTCTCTTTAAACTAAATGTGAAATTCCAGTAATTGAAGTGATAAATCTACTGTTTTTGCTGGGGTACTTTTGATGAGAACTATAGTAGTAAATTAGAAATTATTCTCTGCTGTTATATCATGGTAAAAGCCTTTCCATTATCTGTTGTCAGTCACTAGGTATGGGCAAATAACTCAGTTGTCAATCTAACTGTGAAACCTTAAGTTCTGGGAATAATCAATAAGGAAAAGAACCAAAACCTCTCTATTATCATCATGTAATTCTTTAGACAACTCAAAGTTGTTTCTTCCCTTTTTACTTCTGCACATCTCATTTATTCACAGATATATTGGATATCTTAGAATATTTCATTTTTTATAGGAAGTTACATGTCAGCTTGTTTTCAAATGGTATATGAGAGTTACATTTCAACATGGGTAAGCAGCTCTACCTGTGTGTCTAAATGCAATTTTACACATGATACAGACTTAATTAAATTAGCAGTAAAAGCCACCTACATTTTATTATTGATTTTCAGCTACACTATTTATTGCCTAATATTTCTAATTTTAAAGTCCATGATGTTCTGTTCTTTCAAAGATTCATGTAAACATGATTTGAAAGACCACAATAAATCTGAAGAGCAATACAAAGAACAAATATTATATATCGTATACTTACATTACAATCTGGATTAAAAAAAAGGCAAAAGCAATCACTTCCATTAATTATGTACCAAGATAAACCTTCACAGCCTTGGCGCAAGCAACGGGAAGAAGCAGCTTAAGTTCTTAGCTCTGACACTTACTCTGTGACCACTGCTGCATCATGCAATCTTCCGCTGCCTCACTTCATCAATAGGTAAAATAGTAGGAAAAAAAAACAAACCAAAACCAACCTCAATTCATGACAACCAGCTAGAGTGCTAAAAAGATTCAGCAGTGTTGGGAAACTGTACAGGGATGTGTGGCTGGAACTACCAGCTAACCATTTTTAACATTTCTAAAATGACACTGTATTACTTATTAAAAGGCAACTGGACTAAATGGCCGGAATGGTGTTGGAGAAATATTTTCCTGATCATATTTACAAGTAAATAGTTCAAACCCTTTTGATCTAGGATTAGCTCCAGACACAGAACTGAAATATGCAATCAGAGAATGTCTAAGTAGAGCATTTTTTTACCTCCTGATTTTAGAATATAATGTAAATGGGTGCTATTTGTGAAATCTTGATGCAAATTCAAAGTCCTGGAAATTTAGGAGGTTCAAATCCAAGATTCTTTATCAGTCCCGAATCTATTTTACATATTTTAGAGAAGAATTAGTTGCAAGAGATTAGAATCACTGTTTCAGCTGTGATTTTCAGTTTCTAGTATAAGAATAGGTGTACAAATGATGATTAAGATATTTGAAACTTTCACTAAAATCAATGAGAACCAAAAAGAAAACACAAAAACTGTGCTTAGCAATTTTCTGAGTAACTGCTGATAACAAACCTTAATGAATTTATATACTGAAATTTTGTGTGCTTGAAATAATGCTGTACAAGAACAACAAAAAAGAAAAACTGCTCATAAAGTAACAGATTCTTCAGTTGCTCCACCTTAGAGCCCCGATTCTACCAATTTAATATCGTACAGTACAACTTACTTTGGTACCAAGGAACAAAGTCACTGATTTACAGGATAAGGCATATACAGTGTGTAAAATATGAACTACTCCATGTTTCTCTTTGGACTTGCTTTTGAAGGGAGAGGGAAAGAATGAGTGGATGAGGAAGATGAGCTGAAGCAAAAATTTGTATCTGAAAACCAACTTGCTTAATATTTTTCTTGAAAAAAGGAGGAGAAAAAGTATGTGTGTGCTGATTGGTACAATGACTACAAGACCTAACATAGCCAACAGCTGTGGGAAGCACTTCTCACACAGTGTCTTGTTTCTACTCTCCTCACTGCACACTTGACGTACTGCTTCTCCTTCTGTCACTGTCATCTCTGCTAGTAGTCTCAGAGTTCTCCCTGTTGTGGCCTTGCCTTTATTAGCAAGTTTTATACTATAATTCACCCAGTTACAATGAAATTCATCTAATTGCACTAAATATTCCTAGAACACAGGTGCACTTGCTTTAAATTAGGTTTACACCAATTTAGCTATACATTGTAGATTATACAATCATGAAGAATAAAAATGAAAAAGGAGAGGCTGGGGAAAGAAGATATTCAGGTTAAAATAAACACAAACAATGAACATCCCTGTACAGTGAGGAGATAATTCTGATACTTCAGTTAGAGGCTGAACTAAAGGAAATGATAAACAAGTCGGCTCTAGAATGAAATTAACTGGAGAGAGAATTGAGTTTCAAAAAGGGAATGAAACAAACCAAGATGGGATGCATGAGCTCCAAATGCATCTGAAGGACTGGTTGGAGGTTCTTCCTTACTTCTTTCCTCTTTTGTTCTTAACCTTCTATTTAACCTTCCAGCAGTGGTACCTGGAAGTCCATGATGCTTTCTCGGACACAGCTGATAAAAAGCAAACTACCTTTTGTGGTGCTACCCCAACAAAACAAACAAACAAAAAGTCTTGCTAAATAAACTAGTCACTTATGGTTTTCATAAAGCTGATACAAAGCTTAACAGAAGACTGAAATCTGGCTACCCAAACTGTAGTCTACAACGTAATTCTGTTTGGCTTAGAAAGATATGTCCCATCACATAGCATGAAAAGGTTTTCTTGCCATCTGGCTCCTGACTAAACTGCTATAATATAACCTAGTGTCTGTTTGTCAAGAAGTTTGATAGTCTGGTTTAAATTATAACCTGTTTTCATTTTCTTAACTTTTTTTTTCTTCATGTTGGCTGAGATTTTCCATGACTGGGTCCCTGCCTGGTGATGCTCTCTGGAAAGTCTGAGAAAATCCATGCCAGCTACTTTTTCATCATGTGAAATTGAAAGAAGAATAAAAAGCCCTCATTGTAACAAAAAAATAAAAATACATAAATAAAAGAGTTAAAAAATCAGAATGTAATTCAGATGCAGCAGAATGCTGGAAATTGGCATGTATACACTATGCACCGTTAAAAATACACTCACTTTTGAGACTGCAAAGAAAGGTCAGAAAACAGAGGCATGAATGACTAAAATTCACCTCTCCATTGATGCCACAGTCAAACTAATGAAGTTCTGAAGTTTTTTATGAAGGAAAACTTATTGTAGAAAATGTTGCTGCATTTGAAATATAATTAATGAGTCATGACACCAAAAAAACAGAAATGCTCTTCTTGTAACACAGTATCAGCAATCATGTTCATACATCATAATGTAGGGATTGCACAGGTATTTGGACTATTAGAGATTAGAAAATGCACAAAACTGAGACCCTTGCATGGGGAATGTATTGAACATAATGTACAAAAGATTGGTTTTGGCACATTAAAGAATCCTTAAGATAATAAAATGACTGTCTCCTTATGGTGGCAGTAAACATGGCAACTTTCGAAATGAAAACATTAGCACCTATTTAAGCATAAGATTTTTTTTAACTGCACTAGAAAAAAACAATTAACAAGGTAATCCTTTTACAGCACATAGTTTCACACAAATAAATAAATCAGACTTGCTGAAACTTTCTGAAAAGCAGAAACCAGATGAAATCATGGGGCAAAAAGGGAAAAAAAATCAGCCAAAACTTTTGTGTCTCTCCATAGGAACTGAGAGAAAAGACACAAGACATAATATTCTGCAATAAAGACTTCACACTTCAGTCATCAATAAACAGAGTTCACAGTGGGGGGTTATGATGTTCATAGCCCGTGGTACCATAACATAGAATTAGCCCTTCGTAAGTCCAAAGAATGATTTAGGATGAATAAGATGAAATTCAGCATTGGAATGTAACTCATGGTTTGGCCTGCACTAAACTACCCTAAAGAAAAGTGGTTTTGAAGAAAGTCTCTTCCAGTCAGTATTAATAGTTGCTAAAATTCAAATTTAGTCACTTCAGTTCCATTTGTCTCAGAATTTGGTTTCTGATCCACTTCAGATGTCATTCATGGACAATGACTTTCATGTCAATGACTTTTTTTTTATTTACCTTCCTATCTTAATTGGAAAATATCTTTAAGGATGGGAGATTCTTATGCCGTAATTTACATATATAGTATTATACTACAGACCCAAGCAACAGCACAAAGCTTATGCTGTAAACTGAATAACTTTCAATCCCTGTTTTTTTTTTTCAGTTTAACAACTATAACATTATAGTGCATTATACTCAAATAAACTCATCTTCAGGGTAAAGAATATGTTTTATTTGTTCTTTTGTCTGGTGTGTAAAGAAAGTACATGAAGTTGCTTGTCAGTTTCTTTTTATTTATGGTGATTTTCTAGATTTTTACCTTAGACATAATATTAAGAAGGCCAAATTTGGTTTTTCCAAGCTTGGCTGTAGCATGATGGAAAAATACAGAAGGCAAAGAAGCCCTTTGCAACCCAGATTCAAGACTGTATCTCTTAGGGCAAAGTTGGGCTGTGGAGTCCATGTTCTGAGTTGAGGATGGTTAGGGGCAAGCTTCACACAATAAAATCAAAATCTTTGGAACTGTCACTCAGTCTTTGGGTTCTGGCTGATAACAAAATCACAGTTTTACGCTGGGGAGGGACTCTTCATTAGGGACTGTGGTGAGAGGACAAGGGGTAATGGGTTTAAACTTAAACAGGGGAGGTTTAGATTGGATCTGAGGAAGAAATTCTTTACTGTGAGGGTGGTGGGGCCCTGGAATGGGTTGCCCAGGGAGGTTGTGAATGCTTCATCCCTGGCGGCGTTCAAGGTGGGGTTGGACATAGCCTTGGATGGCATGGTTTAGTGGGAGGTGTCCCTGCCCCTGGCAGGGGGGTTGGAATTCGATGATCTTGAGGTCCTTTCCAACCCTAACTATTCTATGATTCTATGATTCTATGATTTACAAACCTACTTTTTTTGTCCTCTTAATCCCTAACAACAGATTATTTTTTTTTGAGAAGCCACTTTCACATTTTTTCTTACCTCCAAACAGCAGTTGGCAGAGCTAAATTTGACCCTGAATAAAATGAAGGGGCTTGTAAGTGCCTACATGTCAACATGGATACCTAAAAAATGCTCAACAGTTTTGACATAAGGGTTTAAATCCTTCTTTGGTGGAGATGGTGCAAATAGCACCTAACTAAGGCTCTAGTTAGAAACTTCACTGTGCAAATCACTCACAAGCCACCAGTTGATACTGGGAAAGCCAATATACTTACAATAAACCTCCAAAGGCATAACTTGTGAAGTGCAAATCACAGTACACTGTATTTTACGCTACTTAGATGCAGATTTCCCAGGTATATTTGGAAAAAAAATAAATGCCCAAAGCTTTTACTTACTGAAGAAATTAACACCTTCGCTTCCACTCACGACTTGAAAACATTAATGTACAAAGCAGACCCTGTTGTCTCTATGTCTTTTGCTGTATTTACCACAGAAAGAAATAGAAGGTTGTGTGATCTACCTCTGTCATTTAAACTGCAGTATTTTAGGTAAGTTGTGACACTCTTAGAGTTTGGTAGGGAAGTGTCTCTATTGCTCCTGGACCAAAAGACAGCACAATTTAGTAGCTAGGTACTCTCAAAGGTGAGGACCCTTATACACAAGTATTCTCCAGGGACTGTTTATCCACATGCCACTGGAATAACTAGTCTAAATGGACTTTTTGTAAGGTAAATCTAGCCAAACTATAGGAAGAGTAATAAAATGTGAACAAGTTTTTCATCAAAACTTTTTATACACACTTTGACGTTCTCCTATTAATAAGTAGCCTGTTCCTTTGTGAAATATAAACAGACCTGCCCCCTAAAAAAGGAAATGCATTTCTGTCTTGAGTACATATTAGTAAATGACATATTCCCCTTTTTCCTTATATACTTTGGTCACAAGTGAAACAGCTACTATTGACCACATTTATATCTTTAAATTATGGTAACTATTATAGTAATTATTATACATACAGAGACACATACATACATGATGAATAACTATAATCACTGGGTATCACTGTCTCATTGTGGTAGGCATGACTAGTTCCCTCTGTTGTCTTTCAGTTCTCCTGAAATTGGTCAAGTATCATACTATCAATTACACTAACAATTCATTTTTGAGGGTTTTTCCTCTGACACATGCAAGCTAGGAATCTCCTTATATTGAGCAACTAAATCAGGACATGTGAATTTAGGGAAACAACCCACATGCCTACAGAATGATCCCGGACCTGAACCCTGATGACCTTTTACCTATAAAATTGTGTATGAGGGCACCTACTGCCACCCGGCTCAGCAACAGTATATTCTTGCACTGAATTTTGGCCATATATACCACACTAAATGTTGAGCAACTATTGTTGAAGATACTGTTTTTCATTTGTATCTACTAGTATAAACAGGTTCCAAAGCAACTGTTTTTGCTGTTTATTTTTTTAACAAGAATATATATATATTGTTTTCTAAAAATTCTTTTACTTTCTTATAGAAAATCACTTAAAATTATTCTCTCTTTGGAAGTAATCATCTTTGCTATTCATCTTACTTTTTGAAGGAAAAAAGAGGAGTAAATGAAAACTGAAAGCTAGTCAGTAACAGTGACACTACTTAGAAACTTCTTTCTTGCATATCCATTCAATACCCTGGCATACACTGCTTCTGCTGAATAAAAGTAATGGTGCTTTTTTTTTTTTTTTTTTGTATATGCAGATAGGTGGCCCAAAAATCAGCAAGAGCACTTCCAGTTTCACCTTCTGAAATCTGGGTACCAGATGAGTGCAACAACATAAATTCAGAAACAATGAACAATCTTATCTCTCAGGTCTGCTGGTGCTATTTCTTCTAGTGAGACCAACACACTGCTACAGCAAGCCACAGTATTTAACCGTTGTTCAACTTTTTATGCTTAATGATGGTATAAAAAAATAAAGTGAGACTAGAGAAGACTAGGACTTTTACTAAGCTGTTATTGTCCCCTCCAGTTTGCTTCCAGGCTCCTCGATTTCAATCCATGTTGTTCTATTTTGAGGATGTTTTCAGATGCATTGAAGTGCACTCCAACACATCCTTGAAGCACAATATGGATTGAAATGAAGTTGCCTGAAGATATTAGTAATAGAAATCTCTGACACAGCACTGTGCATTGAGAAATTGCTTCATACTTATTAGAAAGCATCATATTAATACAACACTGTTAAAACAGAGCTCTACAAGAATGCAAAATAAAAATGATGGTAAAAGAATTTTCCAAATGAAGTGGCAGGTTTGGGGAAGGCAGAGCAGAAATGGGAAGATGAAGAGAGGGAAGTTCATAGGCATTCATAAATACATACTTTAACAGGCAGCAGCAATCCTCCTTCCTCCTGCAGTCCCTCAAACCCCAAAGCTCCCCAGAAAAAACAAAAACAACCCCTAAGTGCACATTTACTTCATCATTTAAATTTAACTGTTTCAGCCCCACCCCAAGACATTCAGTGAAAGAAAAGCAGGTAAAATGATAAAATATTATTTTTCCTGTTTCAGCGCCAAAATTCCAGAGAAATGGAAGGCAGGATAAAAAAAAATGAATAAATAAATTGAAAAGCATTAGAAAAATGTTTTTTTTTTTGTTTCTTATATAAGATTTAGGCCAAGAATGTTTTTAATAGCTAAGTCACAATTTTTTTCCTAGTAAGGAGGTTTATAACGGAAGTACAAACAGACCTTCAACTGTCACGGAGCAAATGGCGATACCCCAATAAACTTGGCAACTACTTAAAATAGCCTTATGGGATTTTATTTTAAAGAAAAAAGAGATTCTACCAATTATGGGCCCAATCTAACAGAGTATGCATTTCTCTTCCCTTCAGTAGATGATCTCCCTAGTAGGGATGGCAGGAACATGGGGAACACTTACTCTTCCAACTCCAGGGCATGGATGCCCTGACCTATGTAAGACACCACAGTATGAACACAGATGCATGTGTGCTGATTGATACAATTCACAACTACCTGTCTTTCTCCTCTGGTAGATTTTTTGCAATGGCATAACCAGCTGTAGCAAACAAATTCTTGCTATTTACACAGGTTATCTAGATAAGCAATAGTAGCAATGGAGTTTTGCTGGGCAGGAGGTGTCCATGAAAAATTATTAAAAAAATTAGCAATAAAAGTAGTCTTTCTGTGGACAATTTTAGGAGATAATGACTCAAAATTACAGGATGCTCATATAGCATTGCATGTACAGGAGACTGGCAGAGAATTTAACTGGTAGGCTTCTGCTGTTTAGGTGTTCTCCAAAGCTTTACTAACATAGCTCAAATGAGATTACTGATGATTCCCTACTCCTAACTTAAGCTGAATCCTAATATCGCAGAAGAAATTTGCAACACTCTTTTGCACATGGAAAAAGAGGCGTGAATTGACTCAGCTGCCCATGTCTATGGGCCTAGTGGCATCTGAGATGCTGAAGGCTATTTGAGAGGTCCACCTGGGGCAGATAGGCAAGAGGTGGCAATGGAGACTATGGCCTTCTGGAGAAGCAGCAGCAGATCAGAGGGCAGCTCAAATCCAACTGCATGTGAGCAGCTGAGCCTGCTGCCAGTACATAGGAGGTTAGCACAACTCAAATTGCAACCAGCTACTGGAATTCAGGCACTAACAGGATTAACATACTGTCTTATTTTTCCAGCTGTTTGAGTAGGCACATTTTTTACATTCGGATTGCTCTACACAGATCTCTGAAGGTGTTTTAATGAAGAACAGGAATTCTAATTTGCCATACCTAGGGACTATGGTAAATAGTACAAAGTCTTAAAATACATATTCTACTTTTACAAATAGTTTTCTATTTCTTTAAACTTCCTGTATTCACAATATTTCCCACCTATGATGAGTGGGATCTCCTAACTTGAGTCTACTCTATAGCTAAAAGTTATTTTCAAAATTGTTACTCTTTTGAGTCTTTTACAACATAAAGCTTTATTAACATATTCAAG
The DNA here is from genome assembly GCA_039720435.1 of Amazona ochrocephala. NCBI lineage: Eukaryota > Metazoa > Chordata > Aves > Psittaciformes > Psittacidae > Amazona > Amazona ochrocephala. The sequence continues at coordinate 63,135,536 of CM077876.1, read as the reverse complement.
ACTATACTCTTCTCCTGGACAGAAGAGATAGTGGGATTTCTCAACCATGGATACAGGAACTATCCAAACCTGGATAGTCCTCTTTTAATGACTAAAAAAGTAGCATGTTCACAGCTTTGGGAAGCTTCATATTATGTGTGGGAAGCTAAGCAGACTACCAATTAGAAACACTGAACAACTGGTATTCTTCAGCAGGTCATGGTCAGAAATTGCAAGTAGGGGAAGGAAATAGGAGTGTTAGAAGTGGTAAATAATAGAGAGGGCAGAGGCTAAAAACTAAACACAGTCATAGAGTAAAAGTGTAAAAATAAACCAGAATATGAGAAGATGGTGACAACAAAGAGGAAAAAAGGTAAGAAGAAATGGATTGGACATGTTGAACAAAGTAAAGGAGAAAGGCTGGAGGAACTATGAGCAGCAGGGAGAACATGCAATCAAGAGGACAGGAATAGGAAAAAGAATGAGAAAGCAAGTTTAAAGACAAAGTTAAACAAGTAAAAATAGAAAAGGTAAAAAGGAACAAGAAATGAACAGGAGGAAATGACAGAGGTAAGAGGAGATACAAAAGCAGCCCTGACAGAAAAGAAAGACTACTGTAAAAAAAGCAAAGAGAAACAGTTGGAGGATAGCTTTGCAGGAGGAGCCTCAAGGAAGAGCAACAGATGTGCCAAGGTGATCTAGGTTCCCCATCAGACCTCTTCATGGGACCTTACTACCTGTTTAAAAAACTAAAAAAAGAAAGAGAGAGGAGGCAAGCAATACTAGCAATAAGCAGCATAAGAAACCAAATTTAATCTGACATATTAAATCTTCTGCCCCTCTAGAAGTCTAAGAATCTTTTCTAGAGAGTTTTTACTGCTAAAAATATTAATTTTTAAATTTAAATTTCCCTGTTTTTGCCTAATTTATTAAAGGCTCCCATCCAATTAACAAAATACAAGCCATATTTGGCAAAGGACATGGATTAGTTTCTCCAAATAGAAACTACAGATGTACAACAGCTCCACATAAAATGGCAAGGCCTTTTGTCTTAAAGACCAGAAATGCAACAGAAACAAAATATAATAAAAAATGAAAATTCAGGTACAGGAATTATGTATTTCATACTGAATAATTATTTCTGTACTGCCCGTAAATCCTCTCTGGTAAGCTGTGCATCTAAAACTCATCGAACTGCCAAGGGGTAAACGCAGCTCCATCCATCACACAGCCACTTGACAAATACATTCCATAATAGAAGTTTATTTTTATGGGAGGCTGAATCAAGGACTTTCCCATGCATACAAAAACTTGTCAAAATTATTTATGAGTCTTGCTGAGACACACAATATGTCATATCAAACTCCTATTTTCCTTCCAAGCACAGACTGTCAATATCTCTGCTACTATCAATAATGTGGAACACCGCTGCTATGGGCCCTCAGGATTTTGAGGTCATTTGCCCATCCTAGCCTGCTGCCAGACGCTGTCTCTAGCTGCAATGCAGCTGAGGAGAGGTGTATTTACAACCTCTATGAGGTGTAGTTAAGGTATGCACTGGGGACTGCATTCAAAGGCTTTGCCAACATAAAATAAAATGGAAACATATGTTTGAAAAATTACGGTTGATTATAGCTACAGTTATGAAAATAATGAAAAAAATTGCATTGGCCTTTTTCTAAATTAGAAAATCCAAAAGCTTACCAGCATTCTCTGGCATAATTAAACAAATAATCACTTCTGATGAATACATTTGCACCTTTTTGAAACTATGCTATGGAAATCCCACACATAACAAGGCTATTATTACCCTTTCTGACCAGAAAGACAGTTTAAAAATCTCATGAACTTTGCTAATGAGGAAGAGAAACTCATGAAACAGTGTTTATTTAATACAACCTGTGTTATTTGCAAGAAACCACAGGAAGTCTTAAAGCAAATACCAGCATTTTTGCCAATGGGTCCAAGCACTTTGTGCAAAAAGCATTTAGCTTTCTGAAGGCCACATCCCCAGACCTTGTTCAGCCATGCTTTCTCTTTCAGCTCTATTGGTTTTCCTGCTGGCTGTTTTGCAAACACTACACAGTCACAGTATATCCTCTCTGGGGCAACAGTTCCACATATTTCTGTGGCTTAACTTGACTTACTAATAGTTTGAACTTGTTTGTTACCGGCCTTTTCCTCGCTATGCTGCACCGCCCCTTTCGCCACCCTTGCTGCAACCAGCTCTGCAGGTATGGTTCCACTAACGCACCTGGCTGCCCCCACCCACTTCTGTCTGCTCAAGTACCTCCATGCAGCACTCCGCTTTCAAGATTCATGATGCAGAAACACTCACGTCGGCCCTAGAGCCAGAATGTGTCTCACAGAGCTTGTGTGCTTGGGATACAACTGCCTCACCTGTAACGCACTCCTGCCTTGTCACTGAGGCATCTCACCAGACAGGAGCCACACACATCATGCAGAGAATCATAAGTATGCCTTTCTTATCACAGAGGAGAGAATCCTAAATTGTACTCTAGTCAAAACTCTCCATAGCGCAATGGCATTATTACAGAATACCCATAAACTTAGCTTACTGTGTTTGACCACATACTTGATCTTGATGTGCTTTGATACTTGATCAAAGCAATGCAGGCAAGAAAGGGCCCTGTTCCTAGGCTGTGTATGCCAATAGATTTCACCTTGAGGCAGATGTGCTCTGCTGTTCACCTACAGAATGATTATGGGCATGAAGGAGGAGGGGAGATTCACATGGTACGAGGCAGGAGGTTCTTCCTACAAAAGCAAAGTTAGAGGCTCATCTCAGCCCAATAACTTGGATGTGAGAGACTGTCATTTGGGAAGTCAGTGAGCCTCTGACTCCTGTTAAGTTCAGCTGCTCTTCCATGAATGATAGCACACACTAGGGATAAACTATCCAAATCCAAGAGAAAGAATTTCTTCAATGAAAGCTCACAGTGGGAGATTTATTTAGCTATTTCCTCAGACTCAACCATCATAGTAGAGATCACACTGACATTGCAATTAGCTTTGAAGGAGCTGGCTTGGGTATTGGAAAGAGTTCAGTGGCATAGAAAACTGTGGCAAACTCATGCTGCAAAGACAAAAGAGGTATGGTGCTGCCAGGATCACATTGCTTCCAGTACTGCATTCAGGACAGCAAAAAGTGCTGACACTAAGAGTGACTTTTTTAAAACCCCAGAGTCTTCAGCCATTAATATCCCAAGCATCAGTCCAGTGGCAGCATTGTTCCATCCTCTGAATTTGTTTTTTGAGCAGGTGGTTGGGAAAGTGCATAAGACACAAGGCATTAATGTGAAAATGCCTTACGGGTCCACTGTCATCAGTGCCATGTATACTTTAAATCTTATTTCCCAAAAGCTGTAATGCCTGCTGTGGTTGGTACAAATGGAAAGAAGGACATGGCCAGATGAGTTAGTTCCTTCACTGTTTGATGGGCTGACAGCTCCCATGTGCTCAGTTAACCTACTGCATGGTCAGTTTATGGATCTTGAGGAGCCACATATAGGCTGGAAAATTTTTCAGGAAGATAAAATTGGAGAGACATTCAAAAGAAATAGATGATGAGGTCTATAGGGTGACCTATAATTTCTTACAGCTCTGTACAATGCCTATCCCAGGAAATCAGAGACTTTTAAATTCTACCATCTCACAAACACTGACTTCTTCTAGTATAGAATATTGCTAAACCAAAAATATACAGTGAGGAACAAGACAATAACCTGATTGTCAAATTAGAGCTAACATTACAGAAAAGACTACAAAACCCATTTTTTTGTAACTTTTAATTGTCCCACTGGACCAGGCTTACATTGTCTTCTTCAACTCTGCCTGCCCAGAGGAATTTAGAGAAGGCTGTTTACAGCCAAGCAAAGGAAAAAAATAAAAGCACTGGTAGCGCCACGTGAACATATCCAAGTTTTCCCAGCAGATGCATTTCCAGTACTTAACTCTCTCCCTTCCCATACTTTCTTAAGGCATAAGGGCAACAGAGCTATTTAACAATTTTTGTTAGTGGTTTGAAACTGTCAGGAATCTGAGGTCTTTTAGTGGTATACTTTCCACATGACATAGGTACAACTCATTTTGTCCCTAACAGAAGCCATCATGCCTTTTACTCTTTGAACACTGCACTGCAAATGTACCTTTTAGAAGGAGAAAAATATAATCCTATTGATTTTTCTCAGCCCTAAAATGTAATAATTTCAGATTATTTTCAGGCATCAATAAGGCTTTATGACCTAACAGCTGATCACCTTTTTATACTTCACCACTGATTCTGATTACTGAACTCAGAATCTCGGCTCCTGTTAAAAGATATTTATAAACACAATCGCTTATTTAAGTTTAATGTCCCTGTGGTAAATCATATGCTGCTATGAAAGTGCTGTACTTGCTGTACTACTCTTGTCTTCTGAGATAGTGATGATGGTGCCAAAAGTGACTGAATAGGCAAGGAAGCCTAACCACTGTATTTTATACCTAGAGAGACAGCAGAAACTGATGCACAGCAAATGTCCTTTCACTTTTACCATTTTGCTTATTAGAAGAGGGAAATAAGTCAAAGATTAAAACATGAACAGCCTGAATCACCAAGGACTTGCATCTCAAGCAGCCATTAAACACTTGTGCAAAGTATATGTAAAACAGTAACATTACGACTAGCAGCAATTTGCATTCTCTTTGCACAGGTTTATATGACTGCACTAGAAAAAGAAGGAAAAAAGGAACCACCTTGCTGCATTTCAGCAAAAAAGCAAGACATTTTTAACAGCACTACACGTCTAAACTTGTAGCGATAGTTATAAGCATAGGTTTTCATGCCCTACCCTTAATTATTTTCTTTAGAAGTACATGATTGAAATGAGATGGTTTGGTTTCTTCCCTGCGCTGGTCATGTTCCTTTGTTAGTAAAAAGAATCACTGCATTTCAGTTACCTTTGGAGGAATTCCCAGGAAGGTAAGACACAAGAACACAGCTGCTTTACAGTAGTTGCTTTTTTCCCTCACCTAAGATGTGCTTCACTCCTGTAATGTCCTTAAGCAAACATTTCCTTCTCTTTCTGTCAAACTAAGGAACTTTGTTAGCAACACCATAGGACAGCAGATAACTATAGAGCTCTCTAATTGTTAAGCTCTTGCAAGGGTTGAGCCTGATCATTCACTGAATTGTTGAGTTGATGGGATTCGTGTAGCTGGTTATAAATTGATAATCTAAATTAATTCATTCAAGCAGAAATCGATTTTGTAACTCCTTGAGAGCTTGTAATAATGCTTACCTCCTACCGTTAGCTGCATTCTCCGTTTCATAAAGCTGGTCGGAAACAGCTGGATTCAGGTGACCTGCTAGCTCATTAAATCTGTTACATGTTCCTTCTGGTAAATGATATTAAGCTGAAATGTCCTTGCGTTGATTTTTTTTCCTTTAATTTTATGACAGAAATAACCTAATTTGTAACACAAAATAACAATCTCCTTGGATTACTTTGCCTTGTTAAAATATTTTATGCATTTTTCATTTACACGAAGGTAATGGAAAAACACTTAAACTATCTGTTATTTAAACCACAAGAGATATGTTACTGAAACTCTGATAGCTGCAAAAATGATTGCCTCTTCATAGTCTTTGCTTTATATCTGTAATAAAAGGCGGACAATTCAATTCATCGGTTAGTAAATAAAGTACGATAGTTTTTATTTTATTTGCTCTGCATTGTGAGAACTAAAATCAGATTGCTTTTCAAATTAATTTAAAAATGGGCTCATTATTTTCCTTTTCTACTTCTAATGCAAAATGTCTGGTGTCTATTTTGAGTGTAAAACTTTTTTTTTTTTAAGATATAAAGCAAATATAACCTAATTTTAAATGCCAGATTAAAAGTATAAATTTCTTTCATTGTCTCCTCTATAATTATTTAACTGCTGGTGACAGGATTGTCAGTATAAAGTGCTAGATAACTGAATCTGAACACCTCACTATAGATCTGATACAAAGCATAAACATTTATTTCTCAGGACTTGATGACTTGTAACTATCAACTTCTGTGACAACCATAGAACAAGTGTCATGAATTGCATTTCTGGAATATACTTCAACATAAAAGGTATGACTTTATTACCAGATAAAGCCCAAATTCTATCAAGTCCAGCAAAAGAAGCAACATCTGCTTAGGGAATGGGAAAATGTGATGTTGCTTTTGTGTATAGAGCATACTTCATGCCTGTAAAAGGATCAAGTAACCCTGAACTGAAAAGCTTAAACATGCCCTTGAACATTTCAGTTTACCATTTCCAGCAGACGTCACTATAGAGCAAGGATTCATGCAGGCTGAAAGAAGTGGCAACACTATCCAAAGAAATTATGATAAAAACGTTTAAGAAGGCTTAGCTATTAAGATAATAGTAGCTAAAATCAGAATTATTAGCTTATTAAAATTAAAGATCCATATAAAGATAAGCCATCCCTTTAATTATCAGAAAGAAAGAGTGGTATTGATTTCAAGCTTCTGGCAATAACAAAGCAAAGCATAGTACATATAAAATATGCCTATTTTTCAGGATGTATGGAACTCAAAAACATAACACTAAGCAATGTACATGCATAAAACCTCAAGCATCATGTTTTTTAACACAAAACCTCATGTGATAGATACTAACATGACGAGCCTACAGCCATATGTACTACAAGCCATAAAGAAGCAACTGCCTTTTCACTTATACCTTTTCCTGCATTTGTTATCACCAAGCAGCCTCTACTCATTCCCCTGATCATAGTATTTAACTGCACATCATCATCAAAATTCTGTCCAATAGCATTTTTTCAATAACATAAAAATCAGCACACAATAACAGTGAAAGGCAATGGTAGCTCTCAGACCATACTGAATGTATCATAGCCCTAACATGTTGATGAAATATCTAATAATTTTTTCCTCTTTAAAAGAACTACAGAAAATAATTCCTACCCACAGTATTTTGTTGCAACATTTACTACCTGAAGAATTAAACCCACAGAGTCCATTCTGTGCGGTGGTGTTCAGTCCTGACTGGCTGGAGTTTGTCTGAAAGACAAATGCTACTCAAGGTAGCGCAAGGCTAAATGTTGTAGGCAAGTCTCTGGGAAGACTTGTCTTTGAGACATAAATTTTAATGACAAAAAGCACATAAAGGGAACTTTTTCACTATACCGTACCTCAAACAATGTGTCCTGTTTTCTCTGTGAGCTTGGGCAATTTGGCCTACAGAGAAGAGTCAGGGCCAAGCTTTTCCCAATTTCACTGCTGCTTCTAATCTGATATTTGCATAACAAAGGAGCGTGACTTTTTTTGGTGTGATTCTTTGTTAATTTTGTTTAGAAACTTTTCTTAATGATTAATGGTTTTGTGGTGTCCCACATTGCTATGTCTCATCCTTGCACTGCAGTCCTGAACACGTGCCTTAAGTGCCAAGAGAGCATTGAACTTTATTTGGCTAAAAGATTTGAATGTATTATTGCTCTGGAGAGAAAAATAAGCTTTATAGTATTCTTCTTGGCTGACAGAGTAAACCAAGGCGCATTGCCTGCACCTAGATTTATGCATATATTCTGCTGGATATGAAGTATTATTTATGTGAAAACACATCACATGATTGTTGAACTAAACAACAGAAGCAAAACCCCACCAAATGAGTGAGCTGTTTTGCTTTGCGAGGGGAGGACTCCTAACGGTAAGGAGGAACTCAAACTGAAACAGAGGAGCACCTTGGGCAATGATTTCCATTGGCACTGTTTCTCTAGCAGTGTCAATGTTAACAGTAGGTTAGTGTAAACACAAACCACGCACAAACACAAATTACACCAAACAGTGAAGGCGTGAAGATGGAGAACATTGCACTACACCAGACAGAGCAGTCTTGGCAATTTTCCTACAGTCATCTTCTACCTTCAAAATAATTGTAATTCTTGGACAGTTTGCACTCTTCCAGTCATGTTGCACTGTATCAGTTATACTCAGGAACAATCACGTGTTATTACCAAAGTCAATCATTTACTATTTCAGAGTTCCACAGTTTACAGCAGTTGAACCTCTCATTTTCAAGACAATAATCAATGGCTGAATTGGTTTTTGGCAATAAAAATGTCCTCAATGCAAAAAAACAGCATTTTTTTAAAAAACCCAACCAATCTATAGATCATTCAGCAAAGGCATAGGTCCAATGCTAATACTTTTGTACACAAAAATGTGTATAGACTTTCAGAAGCATCTTTAAAACCTTGATTATAAATTATTTATTCATATACTTCCTATTAATGAAATATTACCAGTAGAACAGCACATCAGGGGATGTAAGTCTGCCTTTCTCTTGGTGTTGTATTGCTGAAGAAGACTGCAAAAGGAAAACATTGCCAAAAGCGAAAATCTTCCTTACAAAACCATGATCAGCAACTCCTTACTTTGCCTCTTAGCACCACCGTTCCTCATGCTACTTGCAAATGAAGCACCACATGCTCATCAGCTGCTGCCACACCCTTCCTGTTGCTAATCTGTCTTTTTAAATTTAATTTCTTTTATGGTGGCTTTTCCACCATTTAATTAGGCCACAGGGAGTACAGCAAGGCAGTCTCACTGTCCCTTCAGAGTTTATTTCACAGGCTGCTCCCTTCAAGGATTTTATTTCTGTCACTGAAAGCAGACATCCTCATATTGCTTCAACAGAGAAAATGATTAATACAATGAGATTGTTATGCTCCTAGCTAAAATGGCCTTCTTTCTAATGTGAGCTACAACAGCTTGAAAAGATGGGCACTGACACTACACTACAGATGACTTTTTTTCTTTTTTTAGGTATACTATTATTGGGATCTGTAATACTGTGTGACCCATAATAATAATCCCACCATTCTCCTCATATTAATATCATAAATTCTGCAGACATAGATGATATTATCATATATCAAATATGACCATAAAACCAATGTGATCTTAACACCTTTGGATTTATCTTGAAAAGAAAAATACTAGATAAAATCATTTATGCTGATATCACCAAGTCTTTACTGGGCTACAGCAACATGTTGAGATTACAATATATTTTTAGGAGGATAGGCATTTCTGACAGATTTATTAATCTGTTCCTTGAGTTAAACTTGCGGATAGTTAATTTGTATGTTATTTAACAGTCAATGCTTTCCATTCCACGTCCCTGGCCACAAGCTTGAAATTCCTCAAAAACTGAATTCGGTATAATATTCAGTGCATATAATAAATAGCCTGGTTTAAAGAAGCACTAGTCTGAGAATAATATTTTACAATATTTAAGTGGTACCTACTAGTGCCACTGCAGTTAAAGGTCTCCAAGCTAATGCAAACACATTGTGGGTTAAAATGGCATGCTCAGCTTTGGAGTGCTTAAAATGAAATCCATGGCATACAAATACCAAATTGACTTAATACTGGTTTCGAGTTATGTATCTCTGAGACCACTTATACTTCCCAGCGACGTGATCGCAGTGGAGGACTCTGGAATACTTAGAAGAATGAAGCAAAAGCTGAATTTAAAATACTGAAACCTTCAATTTTCCACCTCCTTCTTCCCACCTCTGCTCTCATCAGAATTAAAATTCCCAGACAGATTGTACCATGTGATTGCATGTTTGGACAACTGCTATAATAATCATAAAAAAAGAGAGAGCATAAAATGGCTGAGATGCTAAGGCTGCCAAAGTAACTGTGCCACATGCAAACATGATTATCCTTGTTTCAAGTAAAAATTCTAAGCGAAATTTACTTCAGCACAAAGGAACTATCCAGGGGCCTATATACCACTTATGCCTTCAGTCAAGAGCACCATGGCAGCAGAAGTGCTGTGCTTCTACTAAGTAATGATGGAACAATATTTGCAAGGAATTTTTACAGGGCACATAAACCTATGTGCTACCCTTTTACATAAACACTCTGCAAAGCACCAAACAGGCAGACTAAAGCAAACAGGCTTGCCTGGGAAAAAGGAGGCAGAAGCAGAACAAAAGAAAGCAACAACGAACAGCACAGCTTCAGAAATACAGATCAAAAGCTGCTTTATGGGCACTGGGAAGAGGATTCTTTCCCAATTTCTTGGCAGTAAATGTATTCAGGCCCTAGGTCCAGGCACTTGTTTTGTATGCAGTTGGCATGAGGCTTTGTCCCTCAAAGATCACAACACCTCTGTGAGAAATTATGCCATTTTTTCAAATGCCCACATCTCTCATGAAAAGCAACACAGGATGAAATTTCGGTATTATAGATGCCATTAGGAACCAGATTTCTTTATGGGCTGAACAGGCATTTCAACAGAGTAAACAAATTTTCTCTCACTGAGTAGTCATTAAAAGATCAGAGCCTCAGTTGAACCGAAAAAGCAGATGGGAGTAAGTAGGGAGGGAGTAAGCACAGTTCTGGCTCTACCTTCGAAGGCACCATTACACAGAATGGATAAAGAAAGGGGCAATGGCTGTCACAGTCAGGAAGAGTCATTCTTCTTGAAAGAGTTTCAACACTAGAGTGTTACCAATCATTGTAATCTTTTCAGAAGCTGTGTTAGCTCAGATATTTGAGGGTTTAATGTCCCAAGCCACCAGACTCAAATCCTTAAGTAATAACAGTTCCTTTTTTGCATTTTGGGGGGAATAGGGAAATTCAGGGACTTTAAATGCAAGTAACAAAGATGTGAAATTACTACCCAGAGAAAAAAAGACCAACTATGCAGCAATATGTGGAGCTGACAACAGCAACGTTCTGTTCCCTTCATTGTAACCAGAGAGCTGTTGAGGAACATAGTTTTGAGCAGACGATCTCCCCATACAACCCAGACTTGCAGCTGTGACTATATAACACAATCTACTCCTTGATACACAAATTCCCTTTGACACAGATGACTTTAATGGCTTCTTCTTTGTAGCTTTATAGTCTATTGTATAATTAATTCAGGAATTAAAGCTGGCTAAATGTATTCAGACACAATCAAGACACTCTTTTGGAGCTGTTGCAATATATTTTGTCAATAACCCTAGTTCAAGGGTTGCTGTTGCTACACATCAATACAATAAGAAATGTCTACTCTGGATATTTACCAGTTTACAGTATCTGTCCTATGGAGAGACTCAAATTTTTAAGGCTCCTTAACTGTTCATATTTTCATGGGTTACTTAAAATAAAAAAAGTAATACCGATTTAGAAAGAAAAAGTTTCCAAATGAAAGAAAAAGACACGGAATGTTTTTACTTTTCTCTGGTAAATATGCCCCCAGCATTTAAAATCAACACCCACCCTCCTTTTTTTTTTTTTTTTTTTTTTTAAGTGTAATGAACTATGTGAGTTTTTCCTTAAAAAATTTTGCGTTCCTCTTGAGAGTATCCAAAAATCATTAAAAACCCAAAGAAAAATATACATGACAAACTGAAAGGTCAGAAAGGAGACTGTAATTGATTTATTTTCCTCAAGGGTGAAAAAAGAGCTGGGTGGAGAGAGAAGGGGAGGAGAAAGGGGTGGACACAAAAAAGGGGGGGAGGGAAACAAAGTTAAAATTGCCTACTTTCTTTTTTAATTCCCACCTATTTCTTTAACCATGGAAATATCAGGGATGGCTTTAACTGGCTATGCTAAGTATCTGCACTAAGTATCTTAGAAGCCATTAATTTGGAAGCATCCTCTTACCTCAAAAACCCAAAGCATTGCTTCTTTATGAGGAACAATCAGCTGAGATGTCAAAGAGATTTATTCATTTTTTGAGTTTTGGGTTATACCAGTCACAATGAGGTTTACTCTGACTAAGGAAGGTTGGCATTATCTGAGTTACACAGATGACTTACTTAGAAGACTGGTGATAGTTTTCTCTCCCTCAATACTAGCTGTCCCAAGCATGCATGTGGTACAATTTTGTACAGAAATAAATATGCGATTCTCTCTTTTCAGTGCCTTGTATGTATTCTCACACCAAAAATACAGAGCCCTTTTTTGACAGCAGTATGTTTGCAACATAAGAAACAAAATCTGGAAAGCAGAGAAAAGAGCAGCATTCTAACTCCTTGATAGGAATATGGTGTGACAGGAGGGATGAATAATCAAATATAGAGTTGATAGTTTACTGTTAAAATAAATTAACCAATCCACTGACAAAAAGTCTTGCCTACTGTATTTTATGATATGGCTCTGACATATTTTGATCACAAACAGTTTCAAAAGAGGATCAGTCTGCCAGCTGGGCTGTTCTTAAACAAAACCTCTATGTTTTGATCCAGGAAACATCAATCATCATGTCTCGAAAATCATTACCATTTATTGAGCATCCATTAATATGCTCAATACTAAATAAAGCAGAGGAACATGCTGTCCTTATTCACATTTCTGATCATCTGTCCTTTAGTTTTGAAGTCAGTTTGGCTCTGTATAAACTCAAAAGTCTAAAGTAAACAAACACAGAAATATTTTGGTGGCTATGTATTACACTGCTATACTTTCTGCATGCTCATTTTATCTCTCACTTTCTGTAAACATAAAATAACCCCATTTCAAATGCAGGGAAAAAAAAAAAAAAAACACTAAAATTGAGACTCTGCAGGATAAACATGCTTGAAAAAGGAGTTAGGCTGCAGATGGGCCACTAATTCAAGGTGTGCTTTGGGAAAGTGAGGACAGAGACCTGAGCAGCCACAGAGTTGCTGCAGAGAGCTAAAGATGAGGAGAGTATCTCTTCTACAAAGAATTGCAAGAGGAAAGGATTTGGGACGCAAAGTGGGATAAGGGGATTTGAACATCAGCACTGACTAGAAGATGCGTTGCCTGCATACAATAGAACCTGTAGCTATGCCATGTTCAATCTCTATGATGTAAATTAAGTACCATTTTATAGAATCAAGCTCTTAAATAATAAATCATAGTAATGGCTACCCACAGGAAATCATAAGAGCAAGTATGTTGCTTCTGAAGAAAAGACAATAGCCATTTTATTAGAGAAAAAACTAGAGCATCCCCCCAGAAAAAAATCAAACCTTGAAGAATTAATAACAAAGGCAAATATTGAGAAGACTGAAATCTATTTCAGGTTCAGCTTTTCAAAAAAAAAATACTGTACCTGAACAGCCTCAGAGATCATACTATTAGCAAAGTATTTGTTGAATTTTGATCATGTAAAACATCCAAAAATTGGTGTAATTCACCACTTTAGAAAAGGAATGAATATGTATCAGTTGAATGCTCTTACAGTTCTACCTACCTGCTGTGTTAGAGAAGAAATAAAGGTGATGTTCATAAAGACTGATAAAATTTCCTTCACTTAATAGGCAACTCTCTGATTACTGGCCACTGGAGTATTAGGTTGAATTGCATCACTGATGAATAGCCAAGGGACTCAGTTAACAAAAATCAGTGCTTTTAAAGTCTTTAATGATCAGAACAAAATGAATGAAAGCATTTGTCAAGATTATGATTGTCATTAGAAAATGCTAATTACATATTAGTTTAATAATTACCACACGATCATTTACCAAAATTATTAAATTTTTTTACTTACTTGGAAGAATTAACTTTTTTTTTTCTTTTTTTTTTTCTTCAAAGTGTTCACAATAGTGCTTTTAAAAGCTAAAAGTTTTAAGATTACAGAGCTTCTGAAGCTGAGCTGGAGAAAAGACTATTGGAAAACACTGATCTGAGTATAATGCCAACCCACCTGATTTCGCTCACTTAAAGATACATATTATTACCCTCTTAAGGAAAGTTACAGAAGAGTAGAACTCACAAAGTGAAGGTAACTTTCCCACAAAACCAGCTGTACAATGAAAAGTTTGACTTCGGCAAAAAAAGCCACTTGTTAATCAATGCACATGTGCTAGGCAGCATCTATCACTTGCCAATACTGAGGTGAGATCTGACGCAAAAAATTATGGTGTTGGGCAAGTTTCAAATACATTTGCAAGAGGTGTGCCACCTGGACAGCACAACTGAGGACTATACCACCAGCATTACAATAAGATTGCTTACTTTTGATAAAAATACAGTTATAGTTTTGTGCATATCCGTGTTACACCAGTTCTACAGTTCAAGTTGCATCAACAGCCACTAACCTGACTACAGTAACAACAAAAGCATCAGGCACTAAAGTGAACTCAAATGGAATTTTTGTCTTCCAGTGAGAGTTTTTACCATTCCAATCAAACCTATGACAATGCAGTACTTAGGTTCTTTCGCCCATCTGCAAGTAGAAAATCTCCCAATAGAACAGTTTTCTTATTCTCAGTTTAAATTTTACGTTTAAGCAACTAGTAGTACCATACTTCCTTTTTAGAGAGAGCATAATTAAACTGCGTCCAATAGTACAGTTCTAAAAATAGACCCAGAATAAAACCTGAAAACTACAGAAAATCTTTCACATGTTATTTCTCATCTAAGATCAACATTCTGGCTTGAAACAGAACCCAGTGACAATGTGGCACATCTCTGCATTACTGCCCTTAAGAACATCTTAATTCTATTTAGCAATGAAATAACTAATTATTACACCGTCTTGTTATTCATAGTAGTCCCTACTCAATATGGGCAAATTTATATAACAAGACAATAATTTTACTTGACCTTTGCAAAAAAATAATTAAGGTTGACTACTTTAAATGCATGCTAATTCCAATCACAGTGTAGAAGCGTAAATGGCTGCCTTTGACTCTACAGCAGAGGGGCAAAGTCAGCTTTGAGAGAAAGCAGACATGCTACTGCCAACCCAAAGCCCAGTGTATCCAAGCCTATACAATTAGTTAAATATCTCCTGCCAAGCGCAGTGTAACTTACTACTGATCAGACTCACTGGCAGAGAGAGTCATGGGGAGGAAGAGGCAAAGCTCAAGAAACCCTTCTCAGGATGAGTTTTCAAACCTGGTCTTGAGGGCAATTATTTTGATTTCTTTGAATTAAAAGAAATAAATGAGGGACTGATCCTCTGAATAGCTGCCTGAGTTGCAACTGAAATGCAACTGTATGTGGACAGAGTATAAAAGCTCTCAACACTGGCTAGATCTAGTCAGGGAGCAAAGGGGAATATCATGTCCAGATAACAAACCACTTTGGGACTTTGGCAAAGAAATGTGGAAACCTTCACATATACATCACATGTTTTGAATCTTGGCCAGGTCAGTGGTTACTCAAGAGTGTGAGCTGTCCCTATAACATCAGTCGGCAGTTCTGTCTGACTAGTTTTCAATAGAATATCACCACATTTGCCACTCTTGTTGGCAGTTTTAGTCTAAGGAGTGAATGAGGAAATAGACTGAACTATTTATGTCAAAAGGTGGTAGCTACAGATCAAGGCTAAGACATTAGCAGGGCCACATGAGAATCCTGCACTGTACTTGATCTGTGGAACAGAGGTATTCAGTCTCTGTGCCTGTCAATCTGGCACTTTTCAAGAGTACTAAATTCATTTAAATAAAAAAACAAATTTAGTGTTTCAACTTGTCATTTGGGTAAGATCTGTTTTATTGCTGCAATTTTTGCTGTAGTATGTACAAATCCATCACAAAAGTCTCCATGATGCAATCCCTTTATAAAACTGTTAACTATGTAGTTTCTTCCAAAGAAGTCTTAGATGCTGTGACAGTGATAGCAAACCTACATCAAAAAATGATCTTAAAAAAAAAAATAGTAACTGTAATGTTTTGCTTTCAGGGAATTTTAATAAAGCTTACTTTCCAGATCCAGGCACATACACCAACTTCCACGTTAAAATACATTTCAGTCATGTAATAAATGTTAAAGATACCAAAAGTTAAAGACATTTGACCCTTGAAAACCAATCTCAAAGCTATTTTTTTCTGTTACTCATACATTACTTTTATAATTTTTTTCTTTTATAAACTTTTTTGATGAAAAATTCAGGGGAAAAAACATTGCTTAATTTGGTACGTTAATTTGATCTGTACATTTTGAAAGAAACAATTATTTTCATAAGAAAACAATCAGTGCATCCACCGATCGTAGCAAATAAATACTGCTTGGATTTGCATTATGGTGATGTGTAAGAGTAATACATATCTGAAATTTGTTTTATACCTATATTTTTATCTAATACCACTGACAGACTATGTTTACTTTTAACAGGAGAAAACACTAAATATGCTATCAATTTCTTTTTGTTGTGCAACCTGATTTAGACAAGGGAATATCTATCTGGAAAATTTATTCTGGAAGAACAATCAAGTTCAGAATATATGCTAGCATCCAAATAACAGGAAGACCAAGTTGGGGCAGAATGCTACACTTTTCAGGAACACATTTTCAAGTACACTTTATGTTATCCCTTTATCTAACACCACTACTTTTATAGAAGTGGAGGTGACGGAGATACAGAGAACTAGCAGATTTCTGACTCTTTACGTCAGCTTAGAAGGGGTTCCTTTACCTTCAGCATGGAGATGGGTCTGAGGTGCAGAAGAATATTGGGGAAAAGACATTAATTGTTCCATTAAACTTTTTCTTATATTATGGAAGACCTCACATGCACCAAAAGTTGAGGCTACCTCCAAAGTAGTAAGGAAATAAACACTTTCAGGTTATCAAACCCTGGTAGGTTTTCCACAAAGAGCAGTTTCAGAACCAGCAGAACCAACAGCCTTCTTACTAAACAGTTTCATCCTGCACAAACTACTCAGCATGGCTCCTGTCATGTGTATGAGTAACATCCAAACCCCATCTTTTTTCTTTGGCATGGTCATTAATGGCATTTTCCTGTAAAATCAATTTGAAAATGACAGGAGGTGGCAAAGTTATTTTTGGCTGAGGGAGGGAGAAGTGACATGTCGGCAAGCAGTCATCAACAGCACAGTTCTCAACACCTTATTTCCAGGCCCAAAAAGGGAATACACACTTTATTAAAACAATATTTATTTCATGTATAGAGGATAGCAGAAAGAAAGAGTCAATAAAACAAGCTCTGTAAAAATACATACTTTCTCCCTCCTTCCTCCTACACAGCAGGAAAATTTTTATCCCTAGCAGGACCTCATATGAAGAACCAGGCAATACTCTGCAGGTCACATACTCCCACTACACAACCCTTCACTTCCATTGATACACTCCTCGATCCAAGGACTAATCTTTCTTCCTCTGCCCTTCTACCACCAGAGACTGTGCTTACTGCCTCCAGCCACCAGAACGCCAAGCCCAAACCAACTCACTCTTCCCCCAGAAAAGCACCCTAAAGTTTCCAGAGCATAGAGCTAGCTGTGGTGACTGTTCTGCTGTGACATTCTGATAAAATTCCAGCTGTGCTTCCTTCATCATAAAATATGCCAGAGATACTATGGATCTTTTAGAATTCTTTCCCTGCCCCAAATTCATAATGTCATTGATATAATTAAGAAAGGAATTTATAAAGCTTATGATGGAAGAAAAAAATAAGAAAACCAATAAGACTGTGCATGTGTGAGAGAATAAAAAACTAGACAAGACCTTATGGATGGCAAAGGAAACATAGAAATACACTTCATAAAATACCGCTCTTTGATCTCCTGGGGTTCATTTACACAACAGTCTACCTAGTGTGAACACTGCCTTCTCCCCCATCTTCTGTCCATTCCTTTTAGATTTTCTTGCCTGCCTGTCAAAAGTGTAATCTTTAACTGCAGGTATAGCCCCAGTAAAGGACACTACAATTAACTGTACCTTAGTATTTGTTAAAACATCTCTGAAGTTGTGCAACACTCCTACTCTATTACTCATATTGCTTTACGCTTATTAACCTTTTCACTTTAGAGCAGGACTTTATCAATTAATGCCTATTTGTCTTATGGAAAACCTGCTTCATTTGGCATAGAAATATCTTTTTGGTGTTTCCTACTAATCTATGTTAACCTGCTTAGGAATCCATGACAACAAATTTAGCTAAAAGCAAACAAATGAACAAACCCCTGATGACAGAAAATGTCATGTAAGGAAGAACTCCTTTGGTAGCCCTAACACTCTTTGGGGTTTGAACAATATATCAAATTGATTTGCAAGAATCCTATTTTGAACTGTGGCTTGATCCCATTCAATTGACATATTGTTGAGAGACAAAAAACCATGCTTAATACGTTGTTTAAAAATTAAGAGTCAGGAATGATTAGAACACAGTTAAAATATGTTCAGTCTGTTTTCCCCTCTGATATGGGTAAATGAATTTGAGAATCAAAAGTTAACCAAAGAAGTGCAAAATACAATTATACTGTAACACAAATACATTACACTCCAGAGATATCAAAATATCAACAACAGTATTAAATTTGCCCTGAAGTGAGAAGGTATGAGGCAATTCATTACAACAGAAGACCAGCTCATCCTGCAGCTAACAACTGCTAACCTTTTTTTTCAGGAAAAATCTAACTGTATACAGTTTTAATCTGACTTAGTTTATATGTAGATGCAGAATGTAGGATTTGCCTTCAGATACTCACACGATTTGGGGAAGGGGAAACCAGCAGTGGAAGCTCAAGATTCAGCGGCATTTTCTCTTCATTTCCTGACCGCTCTTGGTTGTTAGATTACTGTGCATGATCAGCCAAATGAGATGTACTGGAGAAGCAGTTAACAATGAATGGAAATGGAAGCAAACCTAACAACAGACTATGGAAAGGCTTAGTTCTGAAAACAACAATACCTGAGTGTTGTCTTATCTGACTATCCTTAATACACATTATTGTGTGGTAGCTAGGTCTTTCCACTCAGTCTGAAAAACAGATAAACGCAGGAGTAGCTGCAGTTCAAGATGCAAAATACATTTTTAAAATTTACTTTTATTTTTTAAATTAAGTAGTAACAGAATCTTTTTTTTTTTTTTTTTTTTAATTGAAAACAGTTGCTGCTGAAATTTCGGAAGTATTGCCCACAGAAAGAGTTTTATGGGAGAATAAGGCACAAATAAAACATAATAAAATTAAACCTTAAAAAGTGTCAAATTAAAAGTAAAATACAAATTAATAAAATCTAAATATTTCAAATGTGTTGGATAGAGTTAGGGAGTTACAAATTATCTCTGAAGAAACCTACCTAGGCCAAAATGTCATCAATTTAGAACTTGAGTGGGAGAGGTCCTGAAGCAGAAGCACATTCAAAGTTTGAGTGAGTAGATATCTACAACAAATCTTTCTAGTCATAAATTCTTCATAGTCATACTTAAAGTGAAGCTGTGTCCTAACATGAACCTTCAAACTGATTTTTGACCTGTGTGCAGGTGTTACTGCTTTTAGCATCAAACTCACTAACAACAACCACAGACTAGCAAATTCGGTTGGTCCTCAGTTCCAAAACATAATTCAGGCTATGTCTCTAAATCTAGCTCACATCCACAGATAGAAAAAAACATCAGCTAATCCAGAAAGGAGAGAATGGCTAAAACTTAAAGCAGAATCATTTATCGGTTCCTAATGCAATCACTGCGCAGTGTGCAACTGCAATTTAAAAGCCACCAGTCCTCCAATACTTTTCTCCAGTTTTCCTCAGGTGTCCAAAAGGGGTTAGTTTTCTTGCACTGCAAAAGAAGCAACCATTCAGCAATCATTTTTTGGGTACGCTTCTAAGAAATGTCTAAAGAGTCTGTGACACATTGTATAAAAGCATCCTCTTGGCTATAGGTGCATTTGGCTCCTTCAGCTTAGTTCAGCTGTTTTAAGAAAATGTGAAAGATAGCACAGGTACTGACAGTGAAACCACTAAGAGAACTTATTCCTCACTTAGGTAAGGCTAATTCCAGTGCATAACATGAATGTAGCTACCCTTGTAGGTCACATTTTTGACTGGGCCTCAAAATTATCTTAGTTTTGTCAAGTATGGATTATTTTGTAATGGACAATAAATAAGCCTCAGGCAATATCTTCCATGAAAAGTATTCCACTGTTTTTCCAAGATGAACCTAACCTAGAAAGGATAAATTGCAATCAAGCTGTAATGACTATTCAGTGTCTGAGACACACCTTGGTGGGGGATCACAGGCGTCTTCAGAAACACTTTTCTGTGGCAGCTCATTACCTTGCCATTTCTGAAAAAGTTGAATGTAATCCATCCTGACTATATAATGGATCCAATAGTGTGAAAGGTATCATAAATACTGAGTCTTCATCGTCCTCTCTATAAGTTTCCATGAGCTAGCCCACACAAAACATGGCTGCTTCCTACAGGTTACCGTGATATGCCAAATTCCTTGTTTCAGTAACAATCACATTAGCACTTTTTACACTAGAGTCCTTAATTGTTGCAGTGCCCACACATTGTAAAACACTTAAATCTTTGTCGTACGTTGCTCTTAGTAAGATCATCACTCTCACAGTGTTGTTCCTGACCCCATTAATGCACAATCACAGAATCACAGAATCACAGAATAGTAAGGGCTGGAAAGGACCTCAAGATCATCGAGTTCCAACCCCCCCGCCATGGGCAGGGACACCTCCCACTAAACCATGCCATCCAAGGCTATGTCCAACCCCACCTTGAACGCCGCCAGGGATGAAGCATTCACAACTTCCCTGGGCAACCCATTCCAGGGCCCCACCACCCTCACAGTATAGAACTTCTTCCTCAGATCCAATCTAAACCTCCCCTGTTTAAGTTTAAACCCATTACCCCTTGTCCTCTCACCACAGTCCCTAATGAAGAGTCCCTCCCCAGCATCCCTATAGGCCCCCTTGAGGTATTGGAAGGCTGCTATGAGGTCTCCACGCAGCCTTCTCTTCTCCAGGCTGAACAACCCCAATTTTCTCAGCCTATCTTCATACGAGAGGTGCTCCAGTCCCCTGATCATCTTCGTGGCCCTCCTCTGGACTTGTTCTAACAGTTCCATGTCCTTTTTATGTTGAGGACACCAGAACTGCACACAATACTCCAAGTGAGGTCTCACGAGAGCAGAGTAGAGGGGCAGGATCACCTCCCTCGACCTGCTGGTCACACTCCTTTTGATGCAGCCCAGGATACGGTTGGCCTTCTGGGCTGCAAGCGCACACTGCCGGCTCATGTTCATTTTTTCATCAACCCACACCCCCAAGTCCTTCTCCGCAGGGCTGCTCTCAATCTCCTCCCCGCCCAACCTGTAGCTGTGCCTGGCATTGCTCCGACCCAGGTGGAGGACTTTGCACTTAGCATGGTTGAACTTCATCAGGTTGGCATCAGCCCACCTCACAAGCGTGTCAAGGTCCCTCTGGATGGCATTCCTTCCCTCCAATGTATCAACCGAACCACACAGCTTGGTGTCATCGGCAAACTTGCTGAGGGCGCACTCAATCCCACTGTCCATGTCACCCACAAAGATGTTGAACAAGACCGGTCCCAACACCGACCCCTGGGGGACACCACTCGTTACTGGTCTCCAGCTGGACACTGAGCCACTGAGCACTACTCTTTGCGTGCGGCCATCCAGCCAGTTCTTTATCCACCGAGTGGTCCACCTATCAAATTGATGTCTCTCCAACTTAGAGAGAAGGATGTCATGGGAGACAGTGTCAAAGGCTTTACACAAGTCCAGGTAGATGACATCAACTGCTCTGCCCCTGTCCATCAGTTCCGTAGCCCCTTCATAAAAGGTCACCAGATTGGTTAGGCAGGATTTCCCCTTAGTGAAGCCATGCTGGCTGTCACCAACAACCTTGTTGGTTTTCATGTGCCTTAGCATGGCTTCCAGGATAATCCGCTCCAAGATTTTGCCAGGCACAGAGGTGAGACTGACTGGTCTGTAATTCCCCGGCTCATCCATTTTCCCCTTCTTAAAAATGGGGGTTATATTTCCCTTTTTCCAGTCATCGGGAACTTCACCTGACTGCCATGATTTTTCAAATATGATGGACAGTGGCTTAGCAACTTCATTTGCCAGCTCCTTCAGGACCCTTGGATGGATTTCATCCGGTCCCATGGACTTGTATACATTCAGGTTCCTAAGGTGGTCCCGAACAATATCCTCCCCCACAGTGGGCCCAGGGTCCCCACCCTCACCGTCCCCGCATCTGCCTTCCAAGACTTGGGTGGTGTGGTCAGAGCATTTGCCCGTAAAGACTGAGGCAAAGAAGTCATTAAGAACCTCAGCCTTCTCCAAATCCAGGGTAGCCAATTCTCCCGATAGCTTCTGGAGAGGGCCCACGGTGTCCCTAACCTGTCTCTTATCAGCAATGTACCTATAAAATCCCTTCCTGTTATCCTTAACATCCCTAGCCAAGTTTAATTCTAAATGGGCCTTAGCTTTCCTAACCTGGTCCCTAGCTTCCCGGACAACATCCCTGTATTCTCCCCAGGCCGCCTGACCTTGCTTCCACCTTTTATAAGCCTCTTTTTTCTTTCGAATTTTGCTCAGCAGCTCCTTATCCATCCAAGGAGGTCTCCTGGCCCTCCTGCTGAACTTCCTTCTAGTTGGGATGCATCGCTCCTGAGCTTGCAGCAGGTGATCCTTGAATATCAACCAACAGTCTTGGGCCCCCCTGCCCTCTAGGGCTGTATCCCATGGAACCTTACTGAGCAGGTTCCTGAAGAGGCCAAAGTCTGCTCTCTTGAAGTCCAGGGCAGTGAGCTTGCTGCACGCTCTTCTCACTGTCCTGAGGATCTCAAACTCGACCATCTCATGATCGCTGCAATCAAGGCTGCCCTGGAGCGTCACATTCCCAACCAGCCCTTCCCTGTTGGTGAGGACGAGGTCAAGCATGGCACCTCTCCTTGTCGGCTCCTCTATTACTTGCAGAAGGAAGTTGTCTTCCACACAATCGAGGAACCTTCTGGATTGCTTGTACCGGGCCGTACCATCCCTCCAACAGATATCAGGGTGGTTGAAGTCTCCCATGAGAACAAGGGCCTGCAAGCGTGAGGCTGCTCCTATCTGCCTATGGAGCGCTTCGTCCAGCAAGTCCCCTTGGTCAGGCGGTCTGTAACAGATCCCCACAATAATGTCACCCATCGCTGTTCTCCCTTTAACCCTGACCCACAAACTCTCTGTCGACTGTTCACCTGTCCCCAGACAGAGTTCCATACTCTCTAGCCTATCCCTAATATAAATAGCAACTCCCCCTCCCCGTCTGCCAGGCCTGTCTTTCCTAAAGAGCCGGTAACCTTCCATTCCAACACACCAGTCATAGGTGCCATCCCACCATGTTTCTGTGATGCCTATGATATCATACCCCCGTAGATGTGCACACATCTCTAATTCCTCTTGTTTGTTCCCCATACTACGGGCATTTGTGTAGAGGCATTTGAGCCGAGATCCAATTGAAGTTGGGTCATTGGCTGGAGCAGCTGGAATATCCCTACATTGCTCCAAATGTTTACTATAAGTGCTACCAACCGACTGGGTGTGTTGGGATGGAATGATGCCCCCCTCCCCCAACACATCTAGTTTAAAGCATCCTTGACCAGCCTGGCAAGCCTCCTACCAAATCCACTCTTCCCCTTGTTTGTCAGACCAGCTCCACCAGCCCCCAGGAGACCTGGCCTACTATATTGAGTCCCATGGTCAAGGTACCCAAACCCCTGACTATAGCACCACCCTTCTAACCATTTATTAACCTGCCCAATCCTCCTAGCCTTTTCAAGGTCCTGCCCTGTATCCTGGAGAATTGACGAAAAGACAATCTGAGCTCCAGAGCCCCTAACCACCTCTCCCAGAGCCCTGTAGTCCTTCTTTATAGTCTCCAGGCTACTGCTATGAAAATAATGTTCTTGTTATCCTCTTCCTTGCCCCCCTCGGACCACAGAAACACCACCAAACATTTAGGGATCCCCAAATGAATTTCCAATTTCTCACATGAACTGCTTATGATTTTAATAAACTGTTTTTGCTCTGCAGTGTTCCAGCCTCTACTTTTGCAGAGAACAATATAATTCAAAAGAAACCTCATCCCCCAATATAATCCTTCCTTCCCAACGCTATGCCCAAATCATGTCTATATAATCCAAGTCTATATGTTCATTGCCAGATCAGACACAGCAAATAATTAGAACAACTAAACTAACACTAAAAATATACATTTGGGTTTCAGCCACAGATATGCATATATCTACAGCTGCACAAGCATGTTCCCAGAGGCAGAATTATAGGCTAGATATGTGAATCAAGCAATGGGGAGTGTCTATTGCACAGCTATCTCCTATTAAACTGACTGCAACAAGGTGCTCAGAAATTCATCAGTGAAAGTGTAAAAATAGAACAGGGAACTAGTTTCTGGTAAAAATGTAATTGAAAAATAGATTTTCCCAGGTTTTTTCAAATCATTTCAGTTCTTCTATTTGTACCACAGTTATGAAAAAATAGATTCCTTATAACAGCTTGCAAGATGTCTACAGATTTATATATCAGGAATAATTAATAAAGAAGGCAGGAAGTATTCCATGATTTGAGTACATTGCAGGCAGCCAATAAAGCACTTATTTGTTGGATAGTTTAGGTTGTTTATATGAATAATAAACATCTAACTTACAAGTATTCACTTGTTATCTTGATTTTTTTAACAGACGCACTTCAACCTTGCAGAGATGATAACACTAATTTTTTTCTGCTTGCAAAGATATTTGACTATTGAAGTAAAAGATGCAAACTTTTCTCACAAAGACACAGATGAATCCCTGTCTCTGCTTTCTTCTTCTCATGGATGTCTTTTGTCTGCTTTTATATGTCAGTGGTTTTTAAAATAGCTTTCCTAGTCATTACCTGAATTGACAGGAAAGGCACCAAATACATCAGAAATAAAACAAGTTAAATTAAAAAATACATAAAAGCAGAGCTTTAGACAACAAACTGATCTGTCCAAAACTTAGAGGGCATCAAGAAAATAGAGATCTCTCTGTTTCCTGTTCACAATAAAAACAGAGCCCAATTTATGCAAAATTGATCAAGCAGTTTCTTTCTTTGTATTTAAATATTTCTACGAAGAGTTCAAAAGTGTTGTCCTGGCCAGGATAATGACCAGAAGGGGCATGGCAGAAGGGACGAGGGAGCAGCTCTAATTTCATTAACTATGAAATTCTAACTAATTTGCTATACCCTTCTGGAAGAGTACAAGGCACGTAGGTGACAGAACGCAGGTGTGGGCGTCCATCATAATAAAAGCAGTTTGGTTGAGCGCAGCGGAGTGGCGGTGAACCTCAGCGAGAGATTACACACAGACCTATTGGCAGAACATGGCAAGGGAGAATGTCAGATTTCATACTCGGCAGACATCTACAGCAAGTGATGCCTTGTAGTCAAAGGCTGTTAAATTACCTGTGAAGGTTACTGGCAGCCCTGAATGCTTTTCTCATTGTTTATTTAGTTCCAAAAGCTCTTGGTCTTTGTGCTGATTGCCCTAACTGACAGCCCAGGAAATCTGGACTTTGTAAACAGGGCACTGCTGTATTGAATTACAGGTAACAAGTGTGTAATCAACCTGCTGCGGCTGGACCTCTGCAAAGAAATCTTCGGTATACAGACAGCAAGAACAGGTTTCAATAAGGGGGAATCAATTACATGAGCAGATGAGTATAAAGAGAGATCAATTTAAATCCTTTGTGCTTATTTCCTATAGTATATTTGGAAGAACAAAAGACCCTGACATGGTGGGAAGGTAATTAAATACTTTATTCATTGTTGCAATAGTATTATAGAAATTAAAGGCAAATATGATGTGAGGTGCCCTCATTATAACCCATAAAACCATATTAGTTAAACAGTCCTTAGCCACAATATGCTTTATAAAAATATAAGGAAAATGCTTGCAGGGTCTTGCTCCTGAAAGAAGAGTTTCTGCAGTCAAATTACATAAACTGAAACAGAGACCTACCCAAAATGAAGCAGTCATTTTTGATCTTCTAAAAGGTAAAGAGAACCTCTATAAAACAGGAGACTAGTGAAATCTAACACTGTGATATTTCTGCATACTAAAATAACATAATAAAGTTGAACAACCACCCCCCCTCACAGACCACAGATTTATATGAGGTATTTAAACTGTAATTGTTAATTAAAAAGCATAAATAAAAATTCAGCGGCAATCAGTCAACAAAATAACCCTATGCCAGGCAACAGTGAGTCACTGAGTACAGGAAAGGAAATATTTTTTCCTTCTTTTTCCTCTTCTTCTTTTTTTAAATCATCAATACAGGCCCCTGTTCCATCTGTGTCTGTGGCCACCATGGGCAATAACATTCACTTAATAAAGAAAAGCTTAACAACAAAGATTTCAAAATACGTTAGCATCAGACAGTATTTCCAATCTGAACATCATTTATTAAAACACATACTGCATGCTATCATCTTCTTATGCCCCAAAGACTTGTTTTTTGCAGTTTGAAATTACAAGAAAAACAAGGTTTCATTAGTGTACTCACTGATGATGATAATTTTAGACTACTTGCACTATCGGAATTTATGCTGTGCTAAACAACTGGACTCATATTGCTAAATATTGTTCCCTCTAGAGAAGCAGCTCTCTATTTGGGCATCCAAAACTTCTTTTATGTGCTTGAAAAATATGTTATAAAATTCACTTTTATTTCTGTTTGCTCATCTGTGGGTATTTATGTACTAATATGTCCCTAATAATTGAAATTCATGACCTACTTGGGAGAGGAAGGTTATTTTTTTACAAATATACAACAATATATACAATGCAACCTTTCCTGGTCAGAAAACCTTCCACTGAACCTTTGGCATAGAAAGAGAGATGATGGCAACTGACCAGGATTGATGAAAGCACTAGAACATTTCTCATCTGATTCAAGATCTAGGCTCCAATAGACATTTCAGAGGAAGCTTCAACAAACTTTCTTCAAGACTGTTAAAAAGGTTTTGGTCAAGAGAGAAAGTCAGTTAACTTCCATTGTCCGTCTATTAGCAGATACACCACTTGCCTGGCATACCCTTCCTTCCTAGCTAACATTCCTATAAACACTTGCACTTTTAATGCATGCCAAGATTTTCAGGGGAAAACCGACATCTTTTCCTAAGCCTTCTGAAACAGCTGGTTAAGGATTTTTTAAACCTGACTCACAACAGTAATAGCTTGTGACAGTGAGAAACACTTGTCCAGTGTTACACCATGTAAATCCACACACGTTTCTGTCTATTTAAAATGTACCACCTTTCAGTGGTATTGGAGATCTGCCTGGTTTTGTCTCATGAAAAGCAATTGACAGGAGCATGAATTCACATTTTTCTACAGCTCTTCTTTGAGATGCTCACTTCCCATGTGCTTTTTGACACACTTTAGATAGTTATGATGACTAAAAACTCATTAGCACTGAAACTAAAGTTCCTATCATGTAAATATTAGCACAAATATTTAAGGTCTAAATATGTCTGAAGGTCTAAACTGACTTTCTTAAAGTCAACGTTAATAATTTAGTTGCACACTTTAAGTACAGGAACACTAACATTCATGGGTAAGAACTGGACATCTACTTAGCCTTATATGGCATACAAAAATGTTAAATCTATGGATTCCATTTTTTCACATTTTTTGTCTGAAAAGACGCTAGGCATTCTGTGATAGGAACAGCATGAAATCTAACACAGATTATATTATCTAATCTAATCTAACTCAGATTAGATTAGACCTATCACAGTGGCTGGCCTTTGCACTGTAGGTAGAGAAACAAGTAAAAATTCCAGCTTCTCTTTAGTTTTTAATCACCTGAAGCTCGCTTTATAAGTTACTGTTTTGCTCCTCTCTCTCTCCCTCCAACCCCCCCCTTGTAAAAAGCAAAGATAAAAGACTTCTCCAGAATTATTTGCTATACTGAGGCACTATTAAGTTAGACATGGACATGCTACTCCCCCTTTTCAGAGTACTATCTACCTATCTAAAACACAAATACAAACAACGCTGAATATATGGCTCTAGCATTTCTTCACAAGGACAAACACTGTTTGTCAAACCAACTGGAAGTGCCTATCTTCCAGAACAGTCTTCTGACACAGAGCACCTATCCTAGACACATGATGGCTTTTAAATCCAAACCCACAAAACAGAGCCCATTGTTCCAGTACAATGAGGCACTGCAGCCAGTGCTGTACTCTTAGTTTCATATTGATAATATATAGCTATAATTCTGCTTCAATTAAAAGCATATTTCAGCAGAAGCCCAGAATATGATAGCTGTTCTACGAATTTCAATAATACAGATCAATGGTGTCAGAATTCTACTTTACATAAATAAAGACTGATCATATTAAGACAAAATCCTGCATAACCTAAAAGTATATTAATAGCAGCAACCTAGAAAGTGATTGCAATCTTTACACTCTAGATAAAAATCAGTAAGCCTATTTCAACTGAGTTGAGTGTTTTGAAAGCAGAAGTGTTTTATTCTCTCCAGGAAAAAGAAAGCATGAAAAAAACACCCAAATCAATACACCATACCAAACTCTAATGAAAATACTTAACTGGTTCTAAATATTAGCATAGAAGGAACATGCTATTACATGTTTTTTTGTAGCTACTGAAGTCAATTTAATTTACCCTGCACTTAAAAAGTTAACACAGGAAATGCAAAATTCTTATTGCATTAGAAAAAAATTCTGGAAGACTAAAATATTTATCCTTGATTTTCATGTCCTGCAATTTTGTTTTAAATTTAGAAGTAAAAGATTAACCACCACACTATGCATTTAACACAGGTTTTCCTAGGAAACTGTTACTGAAAACATGCATATATGCCTCTGAAAATTTCAGCATCTGGAGACTACATAGATTAATATTTAGTGTTATTAACGAAAATAGGAAAGTTGCTATTACTTGTGGCTCAGACTGTGGGATATCACTAGAATGGACCAAAATAGGTAGCAAATGTAACCTGTGACAGTGTGAGTATTCTGAAGAAGGCACCTGGTTTTATTTATGCCAGTTCCAGCATTTCTAGAATGTTAATGAAAACATTGCTGCTCAGTATTAAAACTACCCATATAATATGTTAACTGTCTGACTTTCAAGTGACTAATTGTGATAAGCTAATGCAAAGACAAGTATAACACTACATCAAAAGAATACCTTTCTTGCATCTAATTAACCACAAGGGGTAGGCAACTACATTTAACTGGAAGATGAGTATCAAAGTTAAAACAACTTAATCTGTTTGTCGGAGGATTAAAAGTGTAGGCCACTTATGAAAGTATCTAACCCTACTGTAAGGGCACTGACACATTCTTAGCATCAAAATGAAGATCAAAGGTACACAAAAGAAGCAGCAATGTGTATGTGCAAAGCTCTCCCTAGAAATCTTTAACACGCAGTATTCTGCTCAGGCTTTTGTTAAAGGCAGGAGCATCATCCTTTACAGTTTGATTTTGACTTCTACTGTTCTTGTTCAAAACATGCATATACTCTGCAAAGAATTAAATCAGGAATATAATATCCTGGAATTATTTCTCTTCTACTTGAAAATACTGGAAAGTATTTCTGTTCTACTGAAGTCATGGACCCAGGCTTTCCTGACTGCTTACAATCTGGGCCAAGAAGTTTCTTGCAAGAATTACTGGATTTATTGAACACATTGCTGGTAATCCTTAATTTGCTGCATTAAACAGCACAAGTATTCCTTAATCAAGGAATTGAAATTAGAAGGTATTTTAAATGCCTTGCTGAATAAAACTAGGGTTGCATAGATACAAACATGCAGATACTTTTAGATGAGTAGACAATATAAACATGACTGCTTGGAAAATACAGTTTTACCAATGAACAAGTATGGGTATAAGCTCTTATGTTTCAAGGGAAAACTGCATTACTTATCCTTTTCAATAACAGAAATCAACAGATACAGGTATTAGGGAAAAAAAGAAGACAAAAGAGGCTGAGCAAAGGCTTGTGCAAAGCAGCCTGTAACTTAGGTTTCACTACTGCTTCAGAAGTCAATCTTGGCTTGTAAGAATCTAGCAAGAATTCAGCTAGATCAATGACAAACAAATGAACAAAATCACTCCAATGTACAGCTACCAGACCAGTTTTATAGCGTTAACAGTGATAAAATCCTCATGACAGTGATCTGGCTGGTATGCTTTTAAAAATTTCCAGTTGACTTGGCTGATAGAGGAAAGAACACACCTACACCACTTTAAGTAAACACACATCGAGGAATGTTTCCAGAATGCAACTGCAGAAAAAAACATATCCCCAACTGAAATAGGGAAACTAGCATAGAACTTGTGCAGACCCAAAGGAAAACTGCTAACGAGTGTCAGACTAAATAATACTCATTTAAAAAAAGAACAGTAAATAAACTGAAGCTTTTTCCAGCTCATAGAAAAAAAAATAAAATAGAAAGTCATTGATAGGAATTACTTAACATAGAAAGAAGATCCTTTGAGAAAGACAAGGGGATAGTTAAGACTCCTTGTATTAATATATCATGACTTTTTTTTTCTCAAAACACCTTGACTTAAGTGGAAATGAGATATGGACGAGAATTAAGGCTATGGTCATGGATTCCTGGAAATGATCTTTCTCAAGTAACTTTAACTCAGTTAGAATTGATTTTGAGGCTACATCAAAACAGCTGGTCTCCATTCTCTCAAGCAGTTAAAGTAGCAAGCTTTGGTTTTGGTCACATATCCGGTTTGTTCCTGTGTTTTCCAAATGACTTGGAATTTGTTTAGGTAAACAAGTACGATTCCTGCAGACATGTTTTGGACTTTCTGGTTTCAGGGAGAAGTGAAAATGGAAGAAGATTCTCAACAGCACATGCAAGCACTACCAGAAGAATTCAAGAATCAAGAATCAGCTGCTAAACTTTCATCTGTCAAGAGCTCCTCTATATATACATGGATAACACTCATAACACTTCTACTAGTTTTGTTTGGAAAGGAAGAGGACATGGGGTGAGGGGGGAAAAATCAGCCCAAACAATTCAGCTAAAAGTATAATTCTACTGCAAATAGAATTTAAATGCTTCAAAAGGGAAAACTAAACACTGCACAAAGCCCACTAGAGATTTTTTTTTTTTCCATTCTTATTTAATTTAATAGGGGATGTTGTGGTGGGTGAAAGCATAAAACCCTAATGACTTGATTACAAGAGATTAATGGCATGTGTCAGATGACAAAATTGTATAGAGCACCAACTATTTCACTTTAAGTCCTCATGCAGAACTGCTGGTATACTATAAACTCTTACCCTGGCTTACCACACACCTTCTCACCTGAACAAGTTCTACAATAAATAAATAAATAAATAAATAAATAATAAAATCTACTTAGTCATTTAGTGGCGGGTGTCCCTGCCCATGGCAGGGGGGTTGGAACTAGATGATCTTAAGGTCCTTTCCAACCCTAACTATTCCATGATTCTATGATTTTATTACCTGCTTAACAACACAATACAACTCAAACAACATATAAAAAGCTAACATAGCAATTAAGTTATTTAATTAAAAAGATGCTGAAAACAAACTGAAATGCAACAATACATAATTGCAGTACTAATGACCAACTAAAATGAGGAAAAGGCATAGCATAAATCTGAATGGCTCGGCTGTTCGAGCAGGTACTATCAGCATGCTACTGGGGTGTGATACATTCTGCTTTGCTCAGAAAACTTCAGCCACCAAAGATATCAGTATGCTTTAAGTCATGTGCCTATCAAAAGTACAATTACTCCATACATAGGTTAGTAGAGTTCAATACAATAACATGTATTGCAAGAAAATGTTGCAACTCAATCTAACACATGATGAATAACAGGAAAAGAAGTCATGATACACAATGACTCATTAATCAACAAGGCATAAAAATATCCACAAAGCTCTAAAGCAAGTTTATGGACCATGTTGCACTTACGTCCCAACTAAAGGGCATAAGTAAATTAAATACTGATTATTAACAAAACTGATCTTTCCAAGTGTCTTTGAAAACTTGGCTAATAACAATCATAAATAGCTCACCTATGTTCAGCAGTGATGAAAATATAGGACAGTGTACAACGTAATAGTATCTCAAAATGAAAAACAAATTGCATTGCTGCACTCAAAGCTAATATATTGTTGAAGGTAGTTTACAACTGAGTTACTTGCTTCTAATGTTTTTCTAATAGTTCTCCAAATACAGAAATTAATGTACCCCTATGGAGTTCTGTCTGATGAAAAGAAACACTCTCCTGGAATAGCTAATGGATGCAAGCACAACTCTCACATTCTGGAGCAGTATGCTTCTCCATTTTGGAACAGCATGCATGCAGTAAGTCACGAAAAGTTATTTATAATTGCTATCTAACTCCAGATAGAAAGTTTATCAATCACTTCTCAAAGCCGCAAAAAAGTGTAAGTCTAGAAACATAGTGGGATTTAAAGCAAAGAGAAGAGCCACCGTCATAGCATGTCAAAAGTAAGAAAAATACTGAAGATAGAACATGAATCTCTACTTAGTCTTTATTGAAGTGATAAATGCAATTGGAGCAGTCTCAGCAGACTTGGATTATGGAAAACACTATTTGAGACTGGCTGCCTGGAAAGTACATTAAAACTGCTGGTAAACTCCATAAGGTGAAAGTTTCTCACTGGTGCTTTTTCTACCCAATTCAGCATCACTGGTAAGATCAAACAATGTTGTGTTTGTATGCCAAATGTACAATGCCTGTCTTTGCTGCAGTGTCAGTAACATAGAATCATAGAATCATAGAATAGTAAGGGTTGGAAAGGACCTCAAGATCATCGAGTTCCAACCCCCCTGCCATGGGCAGGGACAGCTCCCACTAAACCATGCCATCCAAGGCTATGTAATATATCTGAAACAGCCACACACAGCAGTTTTCTGTAGCTCCTATACCTTTAACTTAATCAGACACAGTGTGACTCACAAATGTCTGAGATCATTTCTTTCTGCTTGTGTGAGCTCAGGAAGACCTGTTTAATTTATCACCAAATAAAGGCACAAATTGCTGGTGCTGATGATTCTGGTATCAGCCTGTAGTTGCAAGTGTGAAACTTTTTGGTTCATATGACATTGTCTACTTTACAGTGTTGCTCTTTTTGACCAAATAATCTTTGATAGCTTCATAAAACTCTCTTAACATCATCACCGGATCAAGCCAAACGCTGAACACTGTTTGTTTTTTCACTTGGCTTCATTTGGCTTTTAGAAACCTGGATATATTGCTTACTTCCACGGCTTAATCCTGACAAGTTATCCACATTCAGTTTAGATTCATTATGTATATAAAAGCGAGATATAAAATTCAATGCCATCCCATACTTAAAAATAATTTTTGCCACACCATACTAATGAAAACATAGTGTCACTGTAGAGGACACACTGTTTGGGTGAATGACAATACAATACCTATGTGCATCCTGTGTAGTCAGAAAATACTTGGCAGGGATTCATGAGGAGGACAAAGGAATTCTTTCAAGGACACGTGGCAAAATAACCTTAAGTTATGAGACGAAAAGACAGGACTAAACAAGACCAATCTGGAATGGCCTTTCTCAAGCAATGGGAAAAAATCAAACACATTCAGAGCTATAACCCTTCACTTCTTTTTCACCTCTGGACTTGATATTTCATAAATTAAAGCTAGAATTTGCCACTGTTGGATGAAATCTACAAAGTGCTTAAACTGCAGGGGTGTAGTCAGTGTAA
Organism: Amazona ochrocephala; assembly: GCA_039720435.1. Taxonomy (NCBI): domain Eukaryota; kingdom Metazoa; phylum Chordata; class Aves; order Psittaciformes; family Psittacidae; genus Amazona; species Amazona ochrocephala. The sequence goes on along the minus strand of CM077876.1, from coordinate 63,101,990 downwards.
GAATGATTATACGATATGGCCTGAAACTTAAGTTACCTTTTGATTTATTTATTTATTTATAAAAAATTTTGTAGTTCTATCTTTTCACTGATGAAGTGGTTTACTGATCACTCCTGAATTTTTAGTTATGCTATGTTTAGGACAGACAGGACGAAGAAGGACTATGGATCATGGGATGAGACTTAAAACCAACTCCAATTGGTTCACTCTGACAAATGTCATAACAAAAAAGTAATACTTCCTAACTGATGTAAGGTTTACTTCAGATGTTCACTATCATTATAGAAAAGGATTAAAAAAAAAAAGAAATCACATGCAAAGGTCAGATTCCATCACTATTATTCACATTAGGCACTACCTTAACATGCCTCATGAAATACTGAAGTCAAAATAATCTGACACATTATGGCAAAATGCCCTTTATGTAGCTCATACATCTATGAACAGGCACTCCAATAACCACATTCATGCTTCTAACTTTATTGTTAAAGACAGCGTAGTGGACACAATTCTTTCATTCTTTTCCAGCAATTTTAAACTGATCTTATTTATTGATCTCAGATGAACTGCTCCTGACTTGTAATGGTGAAGGACTACCCTGGATCCAAACATATACGCGTAATGTTTAGGAAAATACTTCTAACCACTCAAGAGTACTTATCTGAGAAATGCTTTAATTGAATAGATTATACTTCTCAACCTAATAAAGTAAGCTTTCTCAGATGAACTAGAATGATGGTTATAAATGTTTAAATTATAACTTGGACACTCTTCCTACATTCTTCCGATCTGAAATGTTCAGCATAAAAGCAGTAAATATTGTCAGGTTGTTATTTTAGTCACTCTTAAAGTATTGATTTTATACTAAACATTAGGAAATTAAAACCTTAAGGTGAAACCAATGTTTTTTCTCAAGTTTACAGCCAAGTCAGTTGAAGGTTTGTTTAAAATATCATTCATAGTATATATCGACATTATCATATATCTGTTAATGATCAAACACAAAGGAAAATATAAGTGCACTTTACTACATATGCACATAAAAGAATATTATACATGAGTGTTTAAAAATGATACGTTTAAGTGCCGAGATATTAAACATTTAATAATTTGGCAATTTCTTTCAAAGACAACTATTAAAATTAAGGGAGAAGAGGCCAAATGTCAGCTCTGCTGAGCTCATGCTTTTTCCAGCACAGAAAGTATGTATGGGGAATGAGGACTAACCAATTTCTCCATTTTCTTAGACTCAATGAAGGTCAAATGTCTCCCACCATAAGATGGCTAAGTTTAGAGCAAATCAAGCTGAGGTCACCTGCATCTACTGATGCTTGCTGATAAAAATCTGCTGGAATACTCTATATCCTTCCTCCCACCCAACTCCTAACAACAAATGGTGCAGTGTTAGGTGCTATTAAGACCTGACATTTGCCCTATCTTCTGAGCAATTTCAGACAATGAGGGAAACTCCATCCAAGCTCTCTCATTTGTGCAATCTGCTGTTCTTCGGTACAAAGGTTGAAGCAGCAGAAGTTATGCAAAGATTCACTATTCCCTGCTTAAGGTGATAGACGTGGTTCCATATTGGTCTCCAGAGCACAAAGAAACTGAGGTGGCTACTATGAACTACACCTTTATACCTTTACATCATCCGTATATTCAGAGCTATTACCAGGATTCATACTGGCTAGCACGTATATCTCATTCAAATGAAGGCTACAGTATTTACCAACAATGATTACTGCAAAAATGCTGTCTGAGATAAATATCCTTGACTAGTAAACCTAGGTATGAAATAGCACAGTTAGGCAGAATGGAATTTTAGATTTGACTCTGCTGCTCACCAGCTCTGCTAACTGGACTTACAGAAGAGACTTTCTAAGGGAATACTGCCATCAGCAACAAGTTGTGCCAGCAGTGAGAGAAACAATCTGCTGCTTCTCCCTGAAATACAAGAGCACATTCTGTACATGTCCCTCTACTTCACTCCTAACGCATGTAGCTGGTATTTTTTTGAAACAGGGGCCTATCCAGCCTTTCCATTTCGTTTCACCACATTAATAAAGGCAGTGCATATAACTTTTAATTTATATCTTCACAGTAGAATAGATGTCTTTCTAATTTTGAAAAAGATATATTACAGGAAGAATAGCCCTTTGGGAGGTTGAGACTTTGGCTGGTGGACCTTCCACAGACTCCCTATCAATGCCTGAAAGAGGCCTCATATACACAGGCATGTCTGAACTGAGGGTCCAATACAATGTTGGTGGGAAGCTGGACATTTAAAAGGTAGTATGCAACATGCTTACAGAACTAGACTTTAACTTCCCTGGTCCTCATTTCCTCTCTTTACCTTGCTATGGATTAAGATCTGAAATGATCTAAATTGCATAATATCACTTCTCTGATCCTGAAGCACACTAAAAAATGAAAAAGGGAAGATTAATAAACTAAAAATACTCATGACAATTTCATAGTTCCACCATCAAAGTCTACTACTTTTGTCCATCAAAAGTTCAACCATTTATCTTAAGACCCCTATTATCAGAATAATCTTACCTTTAAATTTCTATCAAGTTTGTCACCAACCAGGATTTTATTAATAAATGTGGGCATGCGCACACACACAAAGTAAATTCATTTTGCAAAGGCAAGAAGTTAATTTTCATTTTGCATTTACGACAGGGACTTGTGCTCTCAGTTTGGTATGAAAGCTACAGAGTATTTTCCTTAAAATTATATATATTTTTTTAAACTTCATAACAAAATTTCAAGGAATTATCTGTAGATTAGTTTATGAATTCCATTTATTAAAAACTGCTTTCTTTGAGAAATATAACCAGCTCTTTAGCACGTGTACCAATCTTTTTTCTGTCCCAAATGGTACTCAAAAGGGAATAAAGCATACTTTTACCAGTAACCTTGCTTCCACTCTGAGAACATAAACAACAATTTGAAACCTCAGAACACTGATTGCAATTGCTCATCATCAGCAAAAATAAAAGCTGGTTGTATGGGTCAAAATTCCCAAATTGCCAGTGATGTTTTAATATTTCATGTTTGCATATTAGCCTGACTAGTCAATAATTTAAACATTATCCATAAGACTACTGCCTTGACTGCACTGCACTGCTGAGAAAAGTAAAGATGATGACATGAGGGGAACCAGAACGCATCACCTGGTTTATGCACACCCCATCTTAACTGTGGTGAGATCTCATTAACAATAAGTTAAGCCATAAATTGAAGGAAATATTCTTAAGTACCACATAGTGAATTGAACTAACATTCAAAAGCTGCTGCTGAAAAAACACAATGCATAAGTAAATTGCCCAGAGAAACTGATACTTAAAAATGTGTCAACTGACAGTCCTTTCTTTGGGCTTAAATGTCTATAGACTTCTGAATTTTAAGCAATTAAGTTTTTACAGATAGAACAGCTGGGAAGAAAAAGTTGTATTTCAGCATATTATGTATTAGTTACTTAAATGACACTTTTAAACACAGGGTTTTGTATTTACTCAAAAATCAACAAATATTCTTAAAGCTGCACTTATGAGAAATCTAAACTTACTACATAAGTAAGATAAAGTTTATTTATCCAAAACAATTACTCCTCTTGTAACAAAATCAAGAAAAAAGATAATCCCAGAGGAGGAACGGGTGTAAAGTGCACTTAAAGATCACATTATTTGATCAGGGACCATAAATACTAATATCCCAGCTTCAATCACATATAATATATATCATATATATCAAGATATAAAAATGAATTATAAAATCACGCATTTTGTGCTACAAAACAGTAAAAGCTAACTGCTTTGTAACATTCCAGTCAATATAGGAATGCAGTCAAATTTATAACTTTAGAAAGAAGGATCAGGAAAGGCTGAGTAAATTATTTCATGATATAGCAAGAAACACTGAAGGAAAACAGTGGATAAATAGAAATGTAATTGATTAACTAAAGAAAATAACAACAAAGATTATTAAGAATTAAATGTCAGAGCATACATATTCTACAGGTCTGTGAGGGCAGATGCAATATTTACCTAGCAGCAAGGCATCCTTATACCCCATTTGTGGGACTTTGTGCACCCCAGCAGAAGAGACAGAATATGCAGGCTTATGAGCAGCGAGCAGGACTGTGTGGGGTTGGAAAGACTTCTGTCCATTTCTCACCCTGTATCAGCACAAGTACCTCTTGTGATCTTGTGGCATTCCAGAGAAGGCACTATTTTCCTCCAATCTAATAACTGAATAATACTTTGGAAGTTCCAGTAAATCACTTCCAACAGAACAGTCTCTCCTTCGAAGCACAGAGACCCCCAGACCCCGCACTTCCCTGTTGCATGATGGCTTGGCCAGAGGCAAACCCACTCTGATGCAGGAGACATGTAGCTAGCTACACTAATGCAATACTGTTCCCAGCTTCTTTGGGGATGATTAGTCCAGGCTAGCCCCTCAGCACTGCTGCTTTGAAGTTCACAGGCTCTGGTTTTAATAGCCTGGATTCAGCCTTCACTAGCTTGGTGAAATGAGCTCCTAAATTGAGCCGATTTGTACCAAGGGCAGGAAGAGCTGACACACAGACACTGGCAGTCAGACTTGCCCCAAAAATCTACCCACAAATGGCAGTAACACTGTAACACTAATGATCACCAATGCATTTTCATGCTCCAAGTGGAGCTACACTGCTGATTATTAATAAAATAATCTGCTACTTTATGTTTTTTTGTAAATAGAGGTATGGTGATTTCAATAACATTGTTTTGTTTTTATACCTTGACTCAGATCTGAAATATGATGTTATAAATCCTGGCTCACAGTGACTTTTTCTTAATGAAATACAAGCAGATACTACGTTTTGTGCTGCACTTCATCTTGGAAGTTGTAGACACACACTGATTCTGAAGCACTGCTGGTACCATGCACAATGTATATACAGAGGTGCTTAAGGCAGTATTACCACAGATGAATCCTAATCCTAACCTGTTGGACCATTTCACATCCTGTATCTGAAGATCAATCAAAAAACCTGGGAATTACAAGTAGAATTTGAATTCTAAGAAGTTTCAGGGATCTTAATTTTATTTACCATCTCACATAGGCACAAGGAGGGCACATTAGAGTGTGTAATCATTCAGTGAGCTGTAGTCTCAACACAGCTCTTTTCCTTATCCCTTATTTTTATATCAAATTTGTGTGAGCAAAGTTAGCAATAAATTAATTTTATTTACTTAGTGAATGATAATTATTTAAGCAAAGGCATCTTCTCATGGTTACACAATCTAAAATAAATATATGGCTTTGGTTATGTATTGCTGGGCTCTAAAGATGAATTACATTATGAAATAATAATTCCCCAAATCATTTGTTAAAATCAGCTAGCAACATATCAACCATTACCTAAGGTAATAACCAATTTTGGGGTGAAGGTGTTGCAAAGTACAACAAATAGTTCATAGCAGTGATATTTAATATAAAAAAAATGAAATAAAGTGTTTGAAAAACCTTCTGTCACTAAGCTGCCACCCAGAGATGTAGCCTGGAAGTCATAGAGCCAGGACGTTGTTGGCACCTGGCTGTACTGAAAGTTAAAAACATGAGAATAAAGGGGTAAAAGGGATGTAAAAATGCAGCCAGAGCAAGCCGCTGCTGAATGCGTGCCATTTCAAAGTCATAATTTAAAGTGACCAGAAGGGGGGAAAAATGAAGCACAATAAAAATGGAAAATGTTAGATTAATGACACAGTCATTAAAATAAAAAAGGTGGAGTTCTGTGAGGAATGGATCTTATTTGAGTTATTGAAATTAAACAAGTTATTGTAACAATCATTTTAAAAATCACATTTTACTAAGCTCAAGGAAGGAAGACAAAAAATAGAAATCTTCATGGGAATATTTCAAACTGTCAGTGGCTTTAAAAAATGATTTAAGATTTTCTCTTGTATCTTCTCTTTCAATTTTAGAATTTTAGTTGCCATATATTATAATGGTATTTTAGCTATAAAAGTAGGTTTCCACTCACTCTTCTCTTGCCTTTCAAGGAGACAAACAGTTTTTCTTTCCCCTAAATGAGCACAATAAAATGGGTAAGCTGTCTGGGGAAAAAGAACCCAGACAAACTGGTGGTATAAAGCTCAACAGAAAAATGTGGTACAGGGAAGATGCGATCTAAAGCATCTTTACTGCATGCCATGCAATTTATTCTACTCTTCAGGTTAGAATAAGAATTTCTTAACAGCTGAATTATCGTTAGGTTTTGCTGAAAACCCAAACCCATTGTTACTGTTGTTCCTGATGCTGAACCTTAAAGAAAGTAGGGGAGAAAAATTTGCATGCAAAATTGTACCATAAAAATACCTATTCTGTCATAAATATTAGAGAAACAGGGGTTCTGAAAATCTGGGGCTGGATCCTGCTCCTATTTCTTACAAACCTGCTATATGTATGTCTACATATATTTTAGGAGGGTAATTTTCAGCACTTCAGCAAACATTCTTCCATCTTCTTGAAAACCTTCCGGAAATATCAATAGAACTATCAGTTATGAAAAAGTTGATATCAAGAGTCAGCTAAATGAAAAATAGAATAAAAAAGCAAACTACAGATGGATTTAGAAGAACCAAAGCTTCACAGGATTTTCCTCTCCCTAGTTGAAGTAGGCAAACCAACAGATTGTCTTTCTGTCAGGCAAACCCTGATGGAGATAAATGTAAAGGCTGGAGTGCACGTCTAATTTTTACATACAAGCTGCAACCAGACCATGGATTTATGCTTCAAGGCAACCAGATTTCTCCTTGTGTACACTTAAACACTGCTGTTGCACTCAGTCCATCTTGTTTAAATGCCTTTAAAACCAAACACAAGCTCTGCCCCCCTCCTCCGCTCCTACTAATTATATACTTTTTTGTTTGAAGAAGCAAGCCCTTTATTGCTCATAATTTCAGCTATCACTTGCTTGGGCACCTTCTACAGATCAATAGCACATAGCTAAGTGGATGAAAAGGCTAAATGTGATTGTCATTTGCAACGCAAGGTTGTGCGGTTTTCCCCTCCTTAAACTTTAAAGCGCTGCACTTGGGTTTCATTTCAGAATACTAAATTCCTTTTGCAGGTATACAGTAGCTGCACATTCAAAGCCTTTTGTCTTAAATTAAATATCTGTCATTTTTTAAGGCCAGAATACTGGCATAGGTTATAATAAAAACTAGCGTCCAACCTGCAGTTTTACAGATTCCATTGCTGGTGGCCATACATCTTTGATGGCAAAACTACATTGGTTGTAGTGCCATAAAATCAATAAATATTAACCTTTTCTGACACTTTCTGCACGGATGCTTTATCAGTCGCTGTCACGTGACAGAACAGTCAGTGATGTACTGTATTTTTCAGCTCAGAATCCATACCAAACTAAGAAATCAATGCAGATTAACAAGCCTTTAAATACAAAAATTGGCAATGAAATTTTGGTTCTATATGATAAAAATTAAACCAAATCATGATACTACAGAACCGTAAATTTATCACAAGTAGTTTTAACAATGTGCAAAATATAAATACAGTATTCCTATGGCAAAATAAGTGTGCTTGAATGACATAGATAAAATAAATTCAGTTTTATACTTCATGACATATCTATTTCAGCTTATAACATTGAAAACTTGCCCAATTAGACAAATCCCATCTTTCAATATCATTTAGAAACTCACAGTTCTTACTTTGCTGAGACATTTGTAGCAGCTAAATACATTTAAATCTCTATTTCTAAACAATATAAAGCAAAAAGAAAAATTTACTGGTAAGTGCAAATATGCCACTTAAGTTATCTTCTACCACATATATCTGTAACAACAGTGTTTAAATCTAAGCATCTTAGAAGCCTAAGGCCTTTAATTAGTGGAAAACATCTTGCTATGTACAATCCATACTGTAGCAAGGTACAGCATTTCAGCATAACAACATACAGACTGATAACTTGAATTAGTTCCATTTCTCCCTGTTCTGAACACTGCAATTTCTTCTACATAACACTGCACTTGTTTACTAGAGCATTGGAAACTATGTTTATACATAACTCATGTGAAATTTCTTATTAAAATATGAGTTACTCTGACAACCTGGCCTTTCCAAAACACTTCAGGCTTCTTAAAAACTACCATAACATCTTAAAAACCTAGGATATGTGCTATCATACTTGTGCAAATACGGAATCTAGGAGTAAATGCTTGAACAATGCTGGTAAGTGTTAAAATGAGTCTATTTATATTCAGAAATTCCTGAGGACTGTTACTTGGCTTCGTTCATCCTATATGGTCAAAGTCTACTAGAAATTATCTGTGACATTCAAATCACAGAATCACAGAATAGTAAGGGCTGGAAAGGACCTCAAGATCATCGAGTTCCAACCCCCCTGCCATGGGCAGGGACACCTCCCACTAAACCATGCCATCCAAGGCTATGTCCAATCCCACCTTGAACGCCGCCAGGGATGAAGCATTCACAACTTCCCTGGGCAACCCATTCCAGGGCCCCACCACCCTCACAGTAAAGAATTTCTTCCTCAGATCCAATCTAAACTTCCCCTGTTTAAGTTTAAACCCATTACCCCTTGTCCTCTCACCACAGTCCCTAATGAAGAGTCCCTCCCCAGCATCCCTAAAGGCCCCCTTCAGGTATTGGAAGGCTGCTATGAGGTCTCCACGCAGCCTTCTCTTCTCCAGGCTCAACAGCCCCAATTTTCTCAGCCTATCTTCATACGAGAGGTGCTCCAGTCCCCTGATCATTTTCGTGGCCCTCCTCTGCACTTGTTCTAACAGTTCCATGTCCTTTTTATGTTGAGGACACCAGAACTGCACACAATACTCCAAGTGAGGTCTCACGAGAGCAGAGTAGAGGGGCAGGATCACCTCCCTCGACCTGCTGGTCACACTCCTTTTGATGCAGCCCAGGATACGGTTGGCCTTCTGGGCTGCAAGCGCACACTGCCGGCTCATGTTCATTTTTTCATCAACCCACACCCCCAAGTCCTTCTCTGCAGGGCTGCTCTCAATCTCCTCCCCGCCCAACCTGTAGCTGTGCCTGGCATTGCTCCGACCCAGGTGGAGGACTTTGCATTTAGCATGGTTGAACTTCATCAGGTTGGCATCAGCCCACCTCACAAGCGTGTCAAGGTCCCTCTGGATGGCATTCCTTCCCTCCAATGTATCAACCAAACCACACAGCTTGGTGTCATCGGCAAACTTGCTGAGGGCGCACTCAATCCCACTGTCCATGTCACCCACAAAGATGTTGAACAAGACCGGTCCCAACACCGATCCCTGGGGGACACCACTCGTTACCGGTCTCCAGCTGGACACTGAGCCACTGAGCACTACTCTTTGCGTGCGGCCATCCAGCCAGTTCTTTATCCACCGAGTGGTCCACCTATCAAATTGATGTCTCTCCAACTTAGAGAGAAGGATGCCATGTGAGACAGTGTCAAACGCTTTACACAAGTCCAGGTAGATGACATCAACCGCTCTGCCCCTGTCCATCAGTTCCGTAGCCCCTTCATAGAAGGTCACCAGATTGGTCAGGCAGGATTTCCCCTTAGTGAAGCCATGCTGGCTGTCACCAAGCACCTTGTTGGTTTTCATGTGCCTCAGCATGCCTTCCAGGATAATCCACTCCAAGATTTTGCCAGGCACAGAGGTGAGACTGACTGGTCTGTAATTCCCTGCCTCATCCATTTTCCCCTTCTTAAAAATGGGGGTTATATTTCCCTTTTTCCAGTCATCGGGAACTTCACCTGACTGCCATGATTTTTCAAATATGATGGACAGTGGCTTAGCAACTTCATTTGCCAGCTCCTTCAGGACCCGTGGATGGATTTCATCCGGTCCCATTGACTTGTATACATTCAGGTTCCTAAGGTGGTCCCGAACAAGATCCTCCCCCACAGTGGGCCCAGGGTCCCCACCCTCACCGTCCCCGCTTCTGCCTTCCAAGACTTGGGTGGTGTGGTCAGAGCATTTGCCGGTAAAGACTGGGGCAAAGAAGTCATTAAGAACCTCAGCCTTCTCCAAATCCAGGGTAGCCAGTTCTCCCGATAGCTTCTGGAGAGGACTCACGGTGTCCCTAACCTGTCTCTTATCGGCAATGTACCTATAAAATCCCTTCCTGTTATCCTTAACATCCCTAGCCAAGTTTAATTCTAACTGGGCCTTAGCTTTCCTAACCTGGTCCCTAGCTTCCCGGACAACATCCCTGTATTCTCCCCAGGCCGCCTGACCTTGCTTCCACCTTTTATAAGCCTCTTTTTTCCTTCGAATTTTGCTCAGCAGCTCCTTATCCATCCAAGGAGGTCTCCTGGCCCTCCTCATGTTTCTTTTTAACAATGCAGCTGGAGTGTTTGTGTATGAACAACAATTGCCTTCTCCTGGGAATACCTGAAATACTGATGTGAATTAGCAAAACTTAAAAAAAAGTACAGATATTAATATTCCACCAATATTTAGACATATCTGTCCAGCGAAGACAGTAGGAGGCGCACAACATTATTTGGAGAAATAGGGAACCCCTTTGAGAAATGTAATGTCATGCTAGGTTATGTAATGAAAGCTAAATTCAAACACTCTAGAAACTTTAGCAATATAAACTTTAATTTTTAATCTGAGGTACAATTTCACATTTCCCATTTCTTTTTATAATATCTGCACTTTTATATTAGCCAAGAAAGGTGTACTTCTGCCAATCAGCACCAGGAGCACTCAGATTGCAAATTCTGCAGTGACTTCCCTTAAAAAAATATTGGCAAAAATAACTTCAATCAGCTCAGTTTGTCTGCTAATGTTAATATGAAAGGATTTGCATTTATTTGGAAAATCCTAGTTAGGAAAAGGAAAAAAAAAAAAAAAAGAAAGAAAAAAGCTGAGAGTTTAAGCAAAGATAAAGCCTACAAGATAAAACTAAAACAAAAAAAATAAAGTTAAGAATTTGAACATTCTTAAGAGTGTCTCATTGTCACAGTAGGAACATCAGATTAAGGCATTATTTCCGCATATTGCACAGCAGACTTGCTGCAGAAAGCAGGAAGTGACATTGCAAACTGGATGATCTTTAGTTTGTGAGCCACATGTGCACCTGCACAGCCACCTATTGAAACCTGCTTCATGCCTGAATCTGAGTTACCTTATACAAAAACATCCCCTCCAGTCAATCATTTTTTCCAATTTCGGTAAGAAGATGGCAACAAAGTTAAAGTACTTTCAAAATGTGGAGTCCTACTCTCTCCATCAAAGTATTATTTGTCCTCTGCTTTCCCAAGATCTTCAGGAATAGTGGTTATACTAACATATAACCATTTACTCTTTGTGTAACAGAGATGCATGGCCTAGTATCCCCATTCTGACCAACACTCTCAGAAACAGGAACCTCTGTTCCGTTCTTCTCTCAGAAAATTTTTTGTTGCACAGAAGCTGTCAGATATGGACATAACTTTATTTAACAAAAATACTCCAGTTTTGCCAATTTTTAATTCTAGGATTCTATAATTTTGTCTTAAAATTGCTAGCTCAAGACATTCCAAGAAATATACTGAGATAGTTTGTCACTTCCATAGCTCAAAGGTTTGCAGGAAACAGAATATGCAATGAACCCTGCACAACTACAACAGAGAATAGAGGATCGCGTTCCCTTGCTGTCTTAGCCTTCCTGATCTATAATACAAGTAAGGCTGTACTGAATTACAGATAACTGAGATTTCATGATTTTCATATACTGGTAAATCTATGACTCCATATTTCAGGATTTTTACCCGAGCACGTGGAAGCCAGCAAAAGTAGCTCAGCAAATTGTAGTGACAATTTTGACAGTGGCTGAATTTGCTCACAGGAAGGTGGATTATAAACGAAAGGGTCAACAACAAATAAAATAATACTGAATATTATTGCAAAAGTAAGGATTAATAGATAAATCCTTAGCAGAAGAGACTAAATTGAACTGATTTGAAGCAGCTTTATTCCATGGGCATTTTGTGGTGGGGGCAGGCATTAGTATGTGAGGACTCCAGACATTTCACAGCAGCTCCTCTTTTTTAATTTTACCTTAATCATACATTCCAAAAACTATTGAAACAATAACACCTAACTTCAAATTCTTCAATTGCAGTTCTGAATTTCAGATATATATGCTGAATCTAAAATCAATGTTAAATTGAAAATGTTTGCCTAAAAGCTTCCAATGTCTCTTGAAATAACTAGATAATCAGGGGTTTATCTTTTTTTTCTCTATCAAAAGATGCTTTCATTTTATGTTTCCTCGAGATACTATTACTTCAAAGTAGACCAATTCTTTCAAATCTTCTACAAACTGTGTTCTTAGAACTGTTATCTGCTGTTACTTCCTGGACTTTGAATAAGAAATACCATTTTGGCAAGATATAAAAGAGGCAGGGTCATAGCATAGCATGTAATATGGTAGTTATCTTAATGCCTTTAAGTACATTAGACATAACATTCCAAACACTATATAGCAACCAACTCTTTCTTATAGCTACTGTACAAAGACCACTAATGAAAAGCTCTTCAGCAACAATAATTTAAGTTTCTGAAACGTTATTTAAGCAGGGATTGTGATAAACAGTAACTGATTTTCTTCTTCAAATACCTGAGAAGTCCCTTTAACTACACTGCAGAAACATCCAGCAACTTTGCCTCTAGTCGCCAGACACCTCCTGTAGTTCCCACACCCAAGCCACTGGAATTGCACCCATTTAAACCAGCATAACCTTTCATCCAGACATGTGGAGGCTGAGTCAGTGATTTGTATTATCTGAAGCCCAAAGTTTTCATTAATGCTCAGGTTCCTATGCAATTTATATGAAAACTGCACTCACTTTAAGGTTCCTTTTTACTATAAGAGAATATTAGATGAGAATCATACTGTAATGACCCGTAGAATGAAAACATCTGTATGAAATCATCAGTGGTTTCTGTAATACAAGCCATTTCTTTGGCATTAGATATTGATGAGCATGCACTCTTCCCAATAGATGCAAGACCTGCATAAAATAGCTTAAATTCAGTAGATGCACTCTCTATCTTCCTGTTTAGAAAAAGGGGTTTCCCACTAACTGGCCTCCTGGGAGTTAAGAGATATGATATCTGCCTCCATGTTTTTTTGACATGATACAAGAATTATAGACAGTCGGCGTGCAGTGTATTTATATGAGATATAGTTTCATATTACGCTCTTATATGTTCACCAAGAAAGTGAAGCAATCTTTCTTCTGTGAGACTTCTACCTATCTTCATTTCCTTTAGTGCAAACAGTCATAGACAAGCTCCCCTTTGAGCTGATAATTTTTTAGAGGTCATTCGGCCCATAATTTCAGGCCCTAGTCACTATCCTGATGGTCCTTCTTAGGAAATTGGACCCAGTGGGAACGTTTTTTCCTTCTGCTTAGTCTATGGGTCAGCATTTTCCTTCCCTTGTACTTCTTAATTCCCTTAAGTGGCAATTATTTAAGGTACAGTTAGAGAAGGTTCAATCTACATTCATCCAATAAAACCTAAATATTAAAAAGGACAGAAAAATCCAGCATGGTTACTAAGGATATATGTGAGAGCATTTAGCATTTGAAAGGTACCAAAGATCTGGTAAATGAAAAGATGGGAAAAATTATGAAGAACTACTGGAAGTAAAAGAGGAATTAGAAGTACAAAAGAACATGGGTATCAGTCAGGCAAGGCATCTTACTTACAAAGGTCAAGATCCAAGATGCCACATCAAGAAATTAATGGAAAGTCGGTGCAGCACACATTGGATCAATGAAAGCAAACAACAAGAAAGCCCAAAAGAAATTTTAAAAATCAGCATGGAATGCCAATGATTTGTGATTCATTGGAGCAAATATTGCTGAGGACTCTTCTCCTCACTCATGACCTGAAGCAGTAAGGCACTGAGCACAAAAGTAGCACTGGATTCAATCCCTCTATACCTAACATTACCCATGTTTGCTTCAACACTTTTCTGATTCAAAATTATTTACTATTATTTGTGTCATTTTCTGTGTATCAAGCAAATGCTTCCTTTGTGTAATTTTTTAAAACTTTGAAAATTCAGACAATGGCTTGCAAGCAAAGGAAAGCAGATTTACAAATGTTAATGGTTTGTTTTTCAAGAGTCAATCTTTCAGTGCAGGTTGCTGAGATGATGGTAGCATCTTACAGGAAGAGAAAATTTTAAGTGCCCTCTAAATAATACACAGCCATAGTTAAAGAGGTCAAGATGTGGCAGCACTATGTAGGCAGAATACACTCTGCTATGTGGTTATACGGAAATACAGTGCCCCAGGTCTTTGAAGTACGGTTAGCTCAAATCCCCATGTAATTAAATAATTTATTAATAATGGGGATGTCACCATTGTGATATTAATTAGTTAGGTTTATTTATATATATTTTTATAGAAATAAAAGTTATAAAAATATCTAATGTATTAGCTACATATAATTACATACATATTTCTATACCTTTTTATACAATATATATTTGTGCTTTATATATTCCTATACTAAAAATTTACAACACTTCCTAAATCAACATTTTCACATTCTTCTTCAAGTTGCATACTACATTCCAACGGAAAAAAAAAAAAGAGAGAAAAAATAAGAACTTTATATTTCTTAGGACTCCATCATAACTTCCCTGGATGATACGCTAAGAACTCTATTCTTACAAGAGCTTCTCCTAATGGGAAAGCAATTTAGGTATTCAGAGTATAGGGCAATCTCAACACAAAAATATTGTGAAATACTCCTATGTACTACATATTTCTCTTTTTTATTCCTTCTGTAAAGATTAATTTCTGGTTTTTACTTGTTTGAAAAGCTTTTTTGATGACACTGACATCCCATTTTTGTATGTTTTCCTCAGAATTTTAATATGTTGGTTTTTGAATATTAATATTTCCTTTTATTATTTATATTTGGCATATACTATTAAGAATATGTATTTTCTACCAGAATAAAATATTTGTGTCCTTCTAGATGGCTGTCATGTTGTAAGGGCTTTCTTCTACTTCTGTACTTTAATATTTCAGTCTTGCTTTAAAAGTTTTATATTAGGATATCCTATTTTTAGCACTAAATAGGCAATAATATGTCTCATTCTTCACAAAGGATATTTTATCTATTAGTGTAATGAAATAATAGCTTGGAATAAGACTACCTTCTTTTCGTCAGTGAACCTGACATCCATGCAGAGGTAACAGCAGGGATCTGGCATGCGGATACCAAGGCAACACAAGGAAGTTACAAAGCACACGCCCGTCTGAGGGTGCTTTGAGGGCAAATAAGGTGGACAT
Source organism: Amazona ochrocephala (assembly GCA_039720435.1). Taxonomy (NCBI): domain Eukaryota; kingdom Metazoa; phylum Chordata; class Aves; order Psittaciformes; family Psittacidae; genus Amazona; species Amazona ochrocephala. The sequence goes on along the minus strand of CM077876.1, from coordinate 63,086,641 downwards.
ACAGCTTAACAGAAAATATCCGTGTGGCATAACCTCCTTCCACGTCAGCTAAATGTTTCCTCGCCTTGGAAATTAGGATGCCACAGGGAAGAATGACAGGAAAGCAGGCGCACACCAACACCCAAATTAAATGTTTAGACATGGGCAAAGAGATTCAAGCTGCTCAGGAGTAAAAATATATGCCATGAAAAACTAGCTACTCTGTGACAAGCTGGGACAGTTCTTCAGAAAGGAATGACTAGGAATTTCCCACAGCCATGGGCCATGGGCAGAAAGGCATTGAACAGAATGCAGGATTGTGACTACAAATGCCATTGGTACTATGCAGAAGATGAAAATCACTTATGTAATGGCCCTGCAGCTTCACACCAACTCTCTGATGGAAAAATGGTGCACAAAATGACAGGCATTATACCTCTACTGATCAGAGGCATTAAAAGGCGTTCTATACATTGGTCTAGGCAGTATTTTCCTCTTCATTTAAAACTATATTCTAAATATTTATAGTGGTGGGATTTGCATATTAGATGATTTAATATTTGCATCAAAATATTTCAACACCTTCTCTCATGTCGCTCAGTAGCAATATATGCTGACTTTTCAGGAAAAGGAACTAAGGGACTATGAAGGGAGTCCTTAAGCTCTTCAATAGCAGTTGCAAAAGCTACATAATAGTAAAAAAGAAAAAATACTTTCATCACCTCATTTTTTTTTCACTTTACTTGCTACCTGGGAAGACCTAACTCTACTGTCATGACCACCTAAATAAGGATACTGGCCATGGAAGCTCCAGGCTTACAAACCCTTCTAATAGAAGACAATTATAAGCACAATGAAATTACTTCAGTTATAGGTTTTCTTTTAAAACACAGATTAATTTTTCCCGAAACACAATAATATGCAATCTACATAGGTTATAAGGAACCTAGTTTTCTTCTTTACAAACAGAAAGTCATTTATACTAGGTTTTTATTTCAAGCACACACTAAAATTATTATTCTTCACAAAAGAGGAAAGGGAGTGTCTGCCAATCAACATGACATGCTATTGAAAGACTGGCACTAATAGCTATGACAAGAACAAACCTGTTTGAAGCAAAGCTGCTGCCTTTTTTTTTAAGTACGCCAACCATCAAAAATAATGTTTTATCTGACTAGAAACCAAAGCAATATTCTACTGTAAAAGCTTCTACCTGATTTGCCTACATCTAGCAATGACAGATTTTTAATATTGTTTCAAATTGCAGCATTTTAAGTATTTTATTTAAAGTATTTTATTGAAACAGTGATAAAGACTAAGAATATCACTATTCCCAGAAAAAAGTTAAATATGCTTGCAAACAGACTGTGTATCCATTCTTTGGAGGCTTGACTTCAGGTATGAATTACAAGTTTGGATAGGTACTCAACTGACTTGTATTTCCATTACTCCATTGATAAATAGCACTCACTGATTTTATACTTTTGTAGCTTGATAAATTCAGAGAGTGCAAGAATGAACAGCGGTCTATTATTTCATTTTTTCAAGTTTTTTTTTCAACTTTATATTTTCTACTACAGAGTCAGAAGGTCCAAGAGAAAGGAGAAGTAAAAAAAAATAAAAATTTTGAAGTAGAAAAGCACTAGGACACTAGTATAATCATTATATTATCAGGTTATGTGTGTCCAATTCACATTCTAAGTCTTCAGTTTCCACTTGGCAATAGAGTTATACCCTGATAAAATCACATAATAGATCACAACATAACTTTTAGCAATCAATTTTTTCTCTTAATAATTTGATAAATGTAGCTGTCAAGTGGGATAAAGATCACAATTTTCTTTGGTATTAACTATTTGAACTTTCAGAATTCCATTCATGAATATTGCAACTGTTACCACCGATAGGATCACAATTTTGTCTGCTGTTGATGATGTAATCCTGTTGTGGGTAACTAGTACAGCCTTGTTCCCCAAAAACTACAGATACTGAAAGTGAAATGCATTGCAAGCACAGCTTTCAAAAAGTGCACTTATAGTCTGGAAAAATATTTCTTAAACATGCATAGAAAGGACTGAGGTAAATGTCCCCTTTTCACTGCTCTCCTGATAGAACTAAACCATCCTTTAACTCTGCCTAATCTAAAAAAGAAAAGAGTGGGATGTAGGCCCAGCTTGGTGGATAGATGATTAATTGAACTGCCTTTTCATTGATTTCAGATCTCAGAAGCTGATAATACAGTAAGGAAACTGACAACCAAAAGAGCAGAATTCCATAAGGATTCTTCAAATGCCTTATATAATTAATTAAATGAATGTATATACCGGTGCATTTTATTGAGGATTTAACAACACACCAGAAAGAAACTTCTGTTAGACAAGTGTATCTTTACTCAGACACAGGTACTTCCAGCTCAGAGAGAGAAAGTTTAGCACTGATGATGGAAGTGTGATCTCTATGAGAAAGAACACTTTGGGGTACTTACGTGTCTCCTCAGCTACCCCTTTGCTATCACAACACCTAAGTACTTGAGATTCACAAACACAACCCGTACTAAAAGGCTGTAGATTAAGACTGCTTCAAGATTTAAGAGCAGAAAGGACTATTAGATAATAGTCTGACTTCTGGCATATCAAAGCCCCTTAAATAACACTTAATTAGTTTTGCAGTGAACCCAGCAACCTTGGGTCCTCCTAAAACCTGTCTTCCAGAAAGACATCCAGTCTTCTCAAGGCTCAAAGGAACAGAACAGGGATAATTTCTTTTGCTAGTTGCTGCCAGAGCTCAATCGACCTCCTATGTAAGTGTTTCCACCTTGTTTCTCGTTTCAATTTGTCTCGCTATGCTTTCAGTAACTGATTTTTCTTAGACTTTTCTCAGCTAGATTAAGAGTAGTGCATGTCTGATATTTTCTCCCTGTGAAGCAACTCATACACTATAATCAAGTACCTATCTATCATTTTGGTCATGAATTATGTAACTCTTCATAAGCACTAAGCGTTCAATCACCACGTAGGCAGCCAACTGCCAAAACACAATCGTCATGATCTTCGTTCTGTAGATGCCCAACCCCAGAGGCACCTATAATTTTCATGGAGTCACAGGCACACAAAGCTGTACTTACAAGAATTCCCACAAACACATCTGTGAAGCGAAGGGAAGCGGCTCACACTTTTAGATCTGCCAGGATCCATAGAGTAAGAGATCCTCCACTCCTACTTGCAGGGCCCAGGGTGGCAGACTCTCAAAACATGCTGTGTAACTTCACCACTTTCAAAGACAAAACAGACTTACCAAAGAGTACAATGAATTCATCTGCTTTTCCTTTTTTTTTTTTTTTAATAAAAGACTTCCAAGAAAGATTTTGCATGACTGCCACGCCTAAATTTAGCAAAATATCTCCAAATTTTCATTTGACACCTTAAACAGTTCCCTAATCACAACTGACTGTTGTGAAGCCATTTGCAAGCAAAAGATTTGTTTACTCAAACTGTGTCAGCACTGCACCTATTTTGCACATGGGAAAACGCAGATAGAGAGCAAGCCCATTATAGCAGTCACTCAGTAAAAAACGGGGTTATTCTGATTTCCTAGAGTAGCGCTCATTCTTGGGATCCATGTTCACTTTTAACAGTGCAGCACAGAAGTAACAAAACAGAAAAAAAGAGCATCATCACATAACTTTCCACATGATCATGAAAAAAATAATGAGCAAACTGCTCCTCTTCTCTCTGAAGAGCTTTTTGCCTTACGGCCATTTTAGTATTCACAGAAGACTACTACGAACACAGTGAGATGCCATGGTCTCTGCAGCTATTGGAATAATGGAGATGTCACGCCATGGATATTACGCTCTTTAGATATAAATAATGCATCTTAATAGTATCATAGTGTTTATAAGACAAGAGCTCCTAAATGATGGACATTTAGTTCAAACTGAAATCACCACTACCAAGTGATGCCACTGCAAAGCAGACAAAGCACTGAGAAAGACAGCTGGGGTACTGATCCCTTTCAAGTTCTGTTACAGTTACAAGCCTTTCCCCTGTCCCACTGCTCAAAGTATTCAGGCTCAGTTCAACTAAGTACCAAGATGCTGCATCAGTTGGAAGAACAAAACATATCTAAGATGTTTGGAAATGCAATGCATACAAGAATCAATCCAAAGATTTCTTCAGCTTTGAGACTTGCCATACAGACAAGTCCACAGTAAGCAAATCAGAAATATTTCTTTATCAAATTGCCTCATTAAAAAAATCACTAAAATTATAGTAATCAACATAATATGACAATTCACTCATATGAATTTTCCATTTGTAATGACAAATTTTCAGATTTGCACATTGATTACAAGAATAACATGAATACTTTTCATTGGAACCAAATTTCCATGACTAAAACACTAACTGCAGTAAGCTCACTTCTGTTCTAGAACAGCTATAAAATCTATTGGCATCTCAAATGTGATATTAAAAGGAAAATAAATGAATATTGGAGATAATCAACAATCACTGGATTTCTGGCTTATTTTCAAATAAATTTTTAATTTCAACACAGACCTTGAGAAAATTGGTCAGAGAGGCATGAAGCTTTTACAGAACAATACACAATGACATTTAAAAAAGATGGTGATTTGTATAAAAATTAGAGGTTGGACACATAAACTGGTATTTGAAGTGTAATCTAGCAAACTCAATCTATAATTCTATGTGCAGATGCTTATATCTCTTTGTTGGTTTGTGCGCATAAAAGGTCTGCTGCTCGAATGCAGTGCATTTCAAAAAGAAGGGACGAAAGTATTTTCTAGACTGCCGTTGTTTAAAAATATATAATGATACTTCATTGGGTTTATACGGAATATAGCTGGATAGTTAAAAACCTCCCTCTATGACATAGTATATAACAAAAAGAGGAAAGCAAGTCTGAAGGCATTGCACCTATTTTGCATATGGTTTTGTGGTATTTCCACGTATCAATTCCTCACATTATACAGGATTCCAAAGATGCAGAACAGCAAGTGCTATCACGTATCAGTTACAGAATCATCCTTTCTTATGTAGAACCTAACTTGCTCTGCCTTCCAGAAAGAAACAGGCTTGATATTTAGTCCCCCACACATCTTAAAGGACTCCACAGCTTCATTCTTGGTGGCTTGTGCTGAAGGAGTTTGTGACTGGTTCTGCAAAGTGGCTGGAGTTGGTGGCTGTTTCTTTGCCAGTGATGAGACTTATTCTATTTCTATTCTGCTCAAAGAAGTAAAAGGGCTGGCTTTCCTGTTACAAAGCAACATTAGAACCGAAAAGACAGACAAATATGTTTAAAATAATCGATCTTGTATGACACTTTCATACTCCTAGCATCCTAACAGGTTCTATGCCGTGTTGTGAATTCTCTGTGGGTGCAGACAATGGCCAGTAAGTCATCAGTAACCATGAACCAGACAAAGAACAAATCTTATTTTGATAAGGGATGTTGGCCAGGGCATGGGAGTTATCCCCTCATTCCTCTAAAAATCTTTTGTAAAACCTTCCACTCTCAGATGTCCAGCAGTCAGAAAAGGATTGAAAAGAAGAAATTAAAAACCTCTTTAATTTAAGTCTGATGTGAATGCACAATTATCACCTAGGTCCCACTTTAATAGTGTTTCCTGAAAGGAAAATACAGTATCACCCTTTTAGCAATAGTATTATGCAAACAATATTTCAACATTTCTGTTACATACCAATTCTAGGCCAGCCTGGCAAGAATTAGGTGACAACCAGTTGTTGCTAGTACTAATATGTTTGTACAGCACCCTGTTTAGTGCAAGGGAATTTCTACAGTATGAGTGTACATAAAATAGATACCGTTAGTATACAACACACTGATGACAGGTTTCCTTTGTTGCAAAGACAAGCGAGTTGAATAGTTTTAACCACAGCATGCTGCAATGAGAACTTCATTTATTTAGATACAGTCTTGAACAAATAACATGAAAACTTACACAGATTTTGCAATTTTGGAAAAATTCTCTTGATTCTACCACTGTTATAGCTATCTGTGTTATGTCTATATAGCTGTCTATTGAAAGCATTATAGGTTTTCATATTAAGGAGGATGATTGTAGTAAAAATCCAACAGTGTCTGGATTTAAGCTCAGAGCTGAATATTCATTCACTTTAATGAGAACTATGGTGAAATGTGACCAGTTTTCTGACCTATTTTGAAACTGGTATTCTGCCAACTGGCATTTTGTTTGCACATCCAGATATTATCCACCATATGCTGACATGACATGATGATTGGTTCCAAAACGAAGTGGAATACTTGGCAAATAGAAATATATGGTACAAATAATACACTGCCTCTAGTCAGGAAAGCAAGCAGTCATTTTGAGAAGACTGAGAGGTTTTAAAATAACTCGAGCGTACACACTGCACAAAGCTGAAAGCTAGCCCTCTAGGTTATGGTTTTTTAGAAGTATTAGGGTCTCGAATTATGAGATCAATTCCTTACAGAAGAAGATTAAAATCTGACATGGCAGTACTAATAGTCATACTTCAATCGAAGATTAATTTGCATCTTAGGGAGAATTTGGCCCATGTAGCTTCTTCCTCCTCTGGATTCCCCATCTCTTTCTTCTCACCATCTGTTCTTTTTTCCCTCTGCTCTGACTTGTCTTCCCGCCCAGTGATGTCTAAGTTATCTGCCTCTCCTGAGTTAAGATCACATTTCATTCAACCTCCAACCTAATTTTGTATTATTTCTCCTAACCTTTTGCCACTGAACTCTTTATTTTTCTCCTAACTTGATGCTCCTATTAAACTTCTGCCTTCTATTCTGAACCGTAGAATCTCAACTAAAAAACCTCTTGTTCCTAAACTGGAAACACCTCAACTTCTTTGTTATAATTTTTGTTTCCAAAGCAATGTTTCTATTTTACATTTCTCCAGTGACTTCCATGTGTGTGCTCCCCAACATGAAGCCCCAAAACATCCGTGTAAGTTATCGATTGGTCTTTGCTGTTGTCTTTTCATATAGAATACCGTCTGCTTTTTTTGTAATGAAATTGAATTTTTAAAGTGGTACATTATTTTGACACTGTATTTCTTAGTAATTTTGTTTTTTCTGTTCTTGGATGAATAGGTTTGGGCAGAAGGAATTAATACAAATGTTAAAAAAATATTTCTCTATAAAATTTCAACTAGATTTCAAAATGAGGCATCTAAATAACACACACTTCCAATGTTTATATATTGAACAACAAGCTTTGCTTATGAAACATGAAAGGATTTCACTGCTTGATGCACAACCTTCGCCCCTTGTGAAAACTTGAAGAGCCCATTTTAAAATCATGTTCTTCAGAATAAATGATAATAACGTAACAGCTAGCTTTCTTATTGCAATCATTTAAGCATGTTCATACAGAGAAGAATTTGTAAGCAAAGGGAAGAACGACCTTACCAGCATGCAAGTACGCCAGATCAGGATTTTCAATGTCTGGGTGTAGTTCTTTCAAGTGGTTACGAAACTCCACAGGGATATTGGTTCCATAGTCACATTTAGGACAGTTATACATTTTTACTCCTTCATGCTTTCCTGTATGTAAGATGTGCTTACGTATATTTTCAGCGCAGTTAGACCTAAAAAGAAATGAAAAAAATAAATGTTTCATAGCAATTTACACCCCACTTGTTCAAATAAAATCTAATGTTATAAAAGAAAACACGTAGTCATTATTCATTTTTCACTATCTGCCCAATTTTTGCATCCTTTTAGGTTTTGCATAAATGTCATGCATAACTTAGCATGAAGGCTCCCAAGCTGTTTCAGGTTAACTAAGCAACACATCTGAAACATAAACATTTAGAAATGAACAATTTTTTACATTTGCAGAAGTCTTAAGATTTTATTTTTTCTTGATGGTAGTAAGTGATGGACAGAAAGCAAGCAGAAGTCTTTAACTTAGAAAAACTGAAATGCACAGATGCCTGTAACGTTCCCAGTAGAGCTCAAGCAAACCTTTTCTATGCAGTTCCTAGATTCTACAGGAGTTGCTATGAATGATTTTTGTATGAATATTCCACCAACTCTCATCTCACCTTATGAACTGTTCCTACAAGAAAGAATTGAGTTGCTCAAGTTTATACCTTTTCGAAAATACACACAAATTCTGATTTGTATCTTAAGCATGGCTTTTGTAGAAGCAGTGGAGTTTCGATGCATAAAAATCAGAATACACAGAGAAGTAGTTTTATGCATTTAGAAGAAATGTTTCTAACGATATTTGTGAAAAAAGAAATGTGAGTAGAAAAAGGTTTCACATTTCTTTTATTCAGAAAGAGATGCACAATATGACAGTAATTTTTAATTTCGTCTTTAAAATTTTGCAGTGCCATTCCAAAATTATTTTGCAGTAGAATTCCCTACTTCTTCAAAGCTGGTGATGAATCCCATACAAAATATACTGCTTCTTCGTTTATGTAAATCAGAAATAACCAATATATTCTTGAATCAAAATAATAGCCTGTGTACAAATTTTTTAGGCTTTCTTTGTACTGTACACTACTAATATTGTCAAACTAAGAACAGTAATTCAGTTTAACTGAGAAAAGTACACTCAAGTGAACTATATAAATATATAATACTTCACAAATGCTGAAATAAGGTGACAGTAGCATTTTGAACAGCCAGTTGTTCACCTGTCATGGTTAGGAATACCATAGTAACATGCACCTAGATAAAGGACCCCCAAAATAAACTGGAAGTAGCAGCTTGAAGTTCCATTGGAGTGCTTGTCTCTCCCTTGGAGATAGTCATAGTAAAGCTGATATCTGCTTTACAGTGCTGCCAAAGCTCACCCCCTGTCATGTCCATCTGCTATATACCAGTATAACAATCGGGCTCCTGAGAATGTCAGAGAAGACACTTACATTCACTGAAAAATATGGGAAATGCTGGTCCGCGGCACCTTTCAGGATTCAGCCCTAATAAAATCACAATGCTCATAAATGTTACAATTAAACATGTATTTTTTTTTTTTTAAAAAGGAGACTGTACACTGCAATGAAAGCAGGAGACAATCTGGTAACCTTCTATCACGGGTTATATTTTAAAGGGCAGCAGATTAAAGCACAGCACACAAATCTGAAATAAAGTATCTGTGTCCTTTTAGCTCAGCTCTCACACTATGTTAAAGAGAGACATAAAAGTTTTTACTTTGAAATATTTCTGTGAAATGCATAAAGGATCTGTGGAAACCTATGTAAGAGTTTTGTGTAGAAAACCCAGCCTGTTCAAGTCATAAAAGGCCAGTTCTACCTCCTTTGATTTGTGAATTTGCTCCAACCACTTTAAACGGAGCAATCCCAAAGTCTCATTTATTCAGTCATCAGTAAAAATCTGTGACTAAACACATCAACATACTAATATAAAAAGTTAAAAAAAAATGTATTTTTTTTATGCAGTGAGGCCAGAAAGGCTTAACCAGAAATGAGGAATATAAGATCACAAAGCATTACAAATGGTCTCTCATATTAGGTTGCAATGCAGCAATTTCAATCATAAAGTTAACCATGAAGGTAACAACTGGCAAATGCAAGCACCTGTGAAGCCAAGTAATACCTTTATATATGGCATGACAAAAGTGTACTGCAAATGAAACGCTATTTTTTTTTTTAAAATTATTCAGTGTGCTTTTAATGTCTGTTTTATGAGGAGTCTTCTCCCAAGTACTGCACAAGTATGTAACATCCCTGACACAAAAACACCCCACCAAGACTGCGGGCATGCGTGTACTTACATCATTTCATAGGAGTAAACACAGAGGACTGTGATTTTAAACAGCACTCTGTTTTCATTAAAGCTATTTCATGATAAATATCTAAAACATTATAGTGTCACAATAGTGATGATAGTTAAGCATTTGACAGGCTTTGTGTTACAAAGTTCACTTCCAGGAGTTTAGAAACTTTGAGATAAAGATTCCCTTTGTTCCAAAATCTGGCAACTTAGAGCCCAGCCCAAAAGGATTTTTTTGAGTAAAGTCTGTCTGGTTTTTTGAGTTCCACTCAATTATAGCCACAAACAAATAAATGTAGCTTTTAAGAGGCCAGCCTGTGTTCCACTAAGGCTAAAGCAGATGTTTCTAAGTTAGATTACTATTATAATTTCTTAATGTAAGCATGTTTTCATCCTTATGATCCATTTTCCATTTTGAAAATCAAATGTATATATTTCTGGCAATTTGTCCATGGTCTGCAATAACAGGAAGAGACCTCATTAGAGAGACTTAATTAGTCTAAAGCTGTAGTCTATGGATTTATATTCAATGTCGATGCAGAGAAACAAAACAGAAATTTTATATTTATTTCTTGCAGTGAGTCTTTTTATCAGGTATGAAGAGAGGTTTGACCCCACAGCAATTCTATTAAATGAAGGTGGAAGAGTTTTCTGTTTCCTGTCAGTGCTATACATGGTGAAAGAGGAGACTGGACATGTTACTAGGGCACAGAAAATATGAGGAGCTGAAAAGCTCAGCCCATACTTCCCATGTAACAAGCCTGTATGAGATCTCCTCATCAAAGACTGATATATCGGGAAGAGCACAGGCCTGCTTTCCACTGCACATGTCCAGGAGAGTTCCCACATTTCTGTACAGGACAATGCTGTGAAGTGAGGGTGACAGATGACAAGTTTCTCTTGAGAAATTCAGCTACTGCTCAAGATGAAAAGAAAACCTGTTTTGGCTGAAGATATAAAAGGAGTTTTATCTCTAATGTTTATCGCACAGCAATGCATTCACTGTTGCTGTTCTAACTGCACATTTTATCTTGCCATTGTAAGTCCATTCCTACCAAACAGTTACCTTTCTTCTGCTGCTCTCAATAAATTAAAGGTTGAGGCTTATTAAAATATTATAAAGTGGAAATGACTCGTCAATAGTAAAATTGTACTTTAATCACAGAATTACAGAATGATTGAGGTTGGAAGAGACCTCTAGAAGTTATCTGGTCCAAGCCCCCTACTCAAGCAGAGACACTCAGGGCCAGATACCCAGGACAGTTTTCAGGCAGCTTCTGAAAATTTCCAAGGATGGAAACTCCCCGGCTTCCCTGGGGAACCTGTGCCAGTGCTCAGTCACCCTCACAGTGGAAAAGCATCTCTTGATGTTCAGGGGGAACCTCCTGTGTTTCAGTGTGGGCCTATTGCCTCTGGTCCTGACACTGGCACCACTGAAAAGAGCCTGGCTCCATCTTCTTTACTTTCTTCCTTCAGGTATGTGTGCACATTGATGACATCCTTCGCGGATCTTTTCTCCAGGCTGAACAGTTTCAGGTCTCTCAGCCTCTTCTCTTTTGAGAGAGATGATCCAGTGCCTTTTCATCTTAGTGCCCCTTTGCTGGACTCTCTTAAGTATATCTGTGTCTGTCTTGTACCATGGAGACCAGAACTGGATCAGCACACCAGGTGTGGCCTCACCAGTTCTGGGTAGAGGGGAAGGATCTCCTCCCTTGACCTACTGGCAGCAGTGCTCCTAATGTAACCAGGACACAGTCAGCTTTCTCTGCTTCAAGGACGTGTTGGTGGCCCATGCTCAACTTGGTATCCACCAAGAACCCAGGTCCTTTTCAACAAAGCTGCTTTCCAGCTGGTCAGGCCCCAGCATACAGTGGTGCATGGGGTTGGTCCTCCCATGTGCAGAATTTTGCACTTCCCCTCGTTGGATAGGTGGTTCTTGTCAGCCCATTTCTCTAGTTTGTTGAGGTCCATCTGGAATGAGGTGCAACACTCTGGTGTATCAGCCACCTCTCCCCAGTTCGTCTATCTGCAAACTTGCTGAGGGTACACTCTGCCACAACATCCAGATCACTAATGAAGGTGGTGAAAAAGACTGGACACAATATTGACTCCCGGGGTACACTGCTAATTACTGGCCTCCAGCTAGACTTCATGCCACTGACCACCACCATCTGGGCCCAGCTGTTCAACATGAACAATGTATCCAAAAAAGATTGCAGTCATTGTAACTCCGTAAGCAAATCTCATTATACTGATTAACTGGATAAGAACAGGATACCACAGGAAAAAAAAGAAAGCTGGGTAGGTATTATAAAAGTCAGTAATACTCAGCTTCCAATGGCACCTTACACCACAAAGAAGCTCAAAGCTGCTCCATAATGAAGCCTAAAACCAACTTCTTTATTCCAAGAATGAGAACAAACAGCTTATTCAAGTTTCTAGTGGCGACTGTGCTTACACAGGCATCATTCATAAAGCGACAAGGAAGCCCAAGTACCACATGCCACAAAGCTATGTGCCCTTGTCTGCTTCTTAACAGCACTGATCTGCTTTGCAGGGAGAGTGAAATAAAGTGGAAGATTAGGAGAAGCATAAAATGCTCAGACATTTTGTCAGCCTGAGAAGCTGTTGCCTTTGTCTACCTTGTCTTTCTTCTCACATTGCGTCTCCTATCCTTATATATATCTCAACTCTTTCACAAAAAAATTGGACATTGTGCTAAGAGCAAGAAACAGAACGCCTGGTCTACAGAACAGCGGGAAAATACACACTCCTAGTGCATGATGTGGGCAGAAGAACTTGTAACTGCCTTCTGCCCTAAGCCAGAAAATACAATTGTTCGTGTAGCTCCTAAAGTAGTATAACTCTGCCCCATGAAGACATTTTCTTAGTTACACTGGCATCTACAGTGCGCTGCTGACCAGATTCCTCAGAAAAACTAGGCCTACCTATTGAAAACAGCAGCACTGTTGGGGGTTCTGGGATGGCAGAGCACAGATGTGCACTTTGCAGGAGGCAGAGGTGGGAGTTCAAAGTCAGCAGCAGGGAAACACGGGTGGAACAATGAGCCTTGGAGCAAATTTGTGGCAGGTGGGGAACTGTCAGCCTGAAGGTCCCCACGGTAAGTGCTGTCTGTGGTCATTATCCCCCCATCATCTCTTCCTTCTCTCCCACCTTGCTGGGCTCAGCCAGCCACCCTCACCAGCAAGCAGTACAAGCTGCAACAGGGCAGAGATTTGGGCTTTGCTTCCCCATGCAGAGATGGAGATCACACTGGATGCAGAGGGCTGTGCCTTGCCCTCCTCTCAGCCAGCAGCACAGGTTTAAGCAGCCCAGGTAAACAGCTGAATCAGTAGCCCACTGCAGAGTTGGGGCTGCCCAATACCAGAGCCATTTGCTGTCCTCATCTTTTACACGGCATTTTGAATAAAAATCATGAAGAGAAATTTATGAAACATTTTCTGCTAATTCTAAATTTGCCCATGGAGAATAGGAATATGTTTATGTTTTCTAAGGGTTTTGTACATGAGAATACATTAGCTTATATTCAACAGCTGACTGAAATACAGCAGGAAACAACCTACTTTTATTAAGATGTTTTACTAATAGGAAACTGAAATTAGAACTCTTCCATTATGCAGTGCCTGACATTTTCAGGAAGATGCTTGCTGCAAGATGCAAAAATTGAAGGTTTTAGAGGTGTAAATGAGGCAAAATGTTCATTATCTAGCCCAGTAAGTTTTAAAAATTTTAGCACCTTGTAGGGCTCTTATTTGCACAAAATAAACCTTTTTCAAAAGGTTTTCTCCAGGACATGAGGTACAACACCCTCTTTTTGCAGAGAAATGCAAGTAACCTAAAGAAATGATGGCAGCTCCATGGATGTCCCTACTTACGACACAGTGATACAGCCAACCAATTGAAAAGATCTCTTTTTCCCCTGTTCATCAGTATGAATCAAGTTCACTGTCATATGGAGAGCACTCTGAAGGGCTTCTGCACTGTTTATACCCCACTATGAAACATGCAAGTACACAGCCATTGCAGTATTTTGATTGAAAAAACAGCCAAGTCTCCAGATATTGCCTTCCAGAAATAAAAGCAGTTATGATAGAATCATAGAATGGTTAGGGTTGGAAAGGCCCTTAAGACCACCTAGTTCCAACCCCCTGCCATGGGCAGGGGCATCTCTTAGTAGACCATGTCCCCCAAGGCTCTGTCCAACTTGACCTTGAACACTGACAGCAATAGCACATTTACCACTTCTTTGGGCAACCTGTTCCAGTGCCTCACCATCCTCACAGTGAAGAATTTCTTCCTTATACTGTCCTGGGTTCAGCAGTAGCAGTCATTTCTCTCCTTCTTAGTAGCTGGTGCAGGGCTTTGGTTTTGACTTTCAGCCTCGGAACAGCGCTGACAACACCGATGGTTTTAGTTGCTGCTCAGTAAAGTTTACTCTGACCAAGGACTTTCTGAGTCTCATGCTCTGCCAGGGAGGAGGGGAAGTCGTGAGGAAGCAGAGACAGACATCTGACCCAAACTGACCAAAGAGGTATTCCATACCACAGCATGTCATGCCCACTATATAATCTGGGGGCAGTTACCCGGAAGGGTTAGATCACTGCTCAGGTTGGGCTGGGTATCAGTCAGTGGGTGGCGAGCGATTGTATTATCTTCCCTTGTTGTTTCCCTTGTCATTATTTTTATTGGTGGTAGCAGCAGTGGTTTGTGTTATACCTTAATTACTGGACTGTTCTTATCTCAACCCACGGGAGTTACATTCTTTAGATTGTCCTTCCCATTCCCCCAGGAGCAGGGGGAGGAAAGGGGTGAGTGAGAGAGTGGCTGCATGGTTCTGAGTCACTGGCTGGGCTTAAACCACGACAATATCTAACCTGAACTTCCCCTGTTTTAGTTTAAACCCACTACTCCTTGTCCTATCATTACTGATGAAAGCGAACTTTTCATGAAAGTGGTATGTATCATCACAGATTGTTAACTGCAGTTATTCGCCAAAAGCTTGCAGGTGTCTCACAGAAAATGCCATCTAACTTGGAAAACCCTCTTTGAATCAAAACTGCAATAAGGTAATTACACTAGAAAAGAAGAAATGAAAAGTCACTCAGAACATTAAGCTGGACCTCATGGATAGCACAGTCCATATAAAAAGTTTGCCCAGTGATGCTTTCCTCAACAATCTTTCTGGTACTAAAACATGATTTCCAAAGACATATTGGAATCTGACAGAAAGCAATAGACAATCTATAGAAATCATGGGCAAATTACTTTATAGCTGATCATTCTCACTTTTACAAACTGTCATATTTGTTATACTGCTGCATCGAGATAGTATTACCTTTCCAACACATCTTGCTCAGCTGAAGGATCCTCTGCTATCTGGACCTCTCATGGATGAGCTACACACTCCCAGTTCCTTTCATCCAACTTTGGGAAATCATCGCATTATTCCTAAACTCTTTGAACTTGCAAAGATTGCTTTAAGCTTTGAATACTAGAGTGCGTTTCACACCAGTGCTGCATACACGGATGTCATGACTTTTCACATGCTCAGCATTCTCCAGTTTTGGACAGGAGTTCTGGGAACTCCTGGATACTCTTTGGAACACCAAGAGCTCCTGTTCACTCATTTAAATGCTGGAACCTGACAGGTTTTTTCCAGCATTATTGCTTCCCAAAATACAATCCTTCCAGCCTGACTTTATTTCTCACTTGCATTAAACTGTATGAAAACTAGCATTCAGTAGAGTAACAATAAACAACCTAATGGGCAATATTTTCTTGACAGGAAAGAAACAAATACCTCAGTCTGTGGTAATTACATTATATGAACAGACTTATTTGATCAAAACCTTTATAATGACCGTCGCGCTGCCCAACTTCTACTAAGCTAAAACCTAGATAAATAAACCAACTGAAAATTCTTCCCAGCACACATAAGATTTATCTACATTTCTGGGTTTTGCCAGTTAACGCAAACTAGCTATAACATTATACACAATCTGCATATACCACCGGCACTCAGTTCAGACCACAAGTTTAAAAACCAGACTATTGGCTTACCTCCTCAGTGATGCAGGTCAAAACAGAATTGCACAATAAATAATAAGAAATCACAAAATATCATGGCCAAAAATACATTCTGAAATTTGTTATGACTAATGTCACAAAATTATTATTACGTATTAAGACACATAGAAAACATATATGTGCATATATATACAGGAAGCAGGATGTATTTGCTCAGTTTTCTTATTACTAGCATGCACCTGCGTTACTTTTCCTTGCTCTTTTCCTTTAAGACCAAAGATCCTACCTTTTACTTAAGTTTTAAATGACAGGGGGAACAATCACATAAACACAAGTGCTGCTGCCCCACAACCAATCTCAGTTACCGAGTGACTTATGCTACTATAGCTAGAATCAGCAGCATACAGCTCCATGGGAACTCAGGAGGTCAACTGCAATGTACCCTGTGGCAGCTTAGTTCTGCCTACGTCACTGCTGGCAAACATCTCTCCATGCTGTTCATAAAGACCTATGGTGGAGAGTGGCAACAAATTGCTGGGGGACAGCAGTGTCTTAACCACTAGAGCCATTTCTGCAGTGAACATTTGTCCACAGCTGATGCTTTTCAACCATACCAACCTAAGCTGACTGAAATACACATCCACAGCATCACAGAAAGGCATGCCCAACAATCTGGTGGCCACATGAATTGCCCCATTTTATATGTACTGCCATGTATTGCAGATATTGCCAATCAGAAAATATGAAGTAACCCATAAAAGGGAGTACACTACATTTACACGTTGTAATGAGATTTTATGATACAGTCAGTTTCACAAAGAAAATAAAAGAAATGTATTTGGGATTTATTCTGACAGTATTATAGCAACAGCCTGGGATAATAATCGTAATGTTTTCTGCTTTTCTACATATTTAGCTTTGCATTTTTTTCTGTAATGATCTATTTGTTATGACATACAGTATGTGTGACAGATGTCCAATGCTGGCTGCTAAAAAGTAGCAGAGCCCTGTAGGGAAGCAGCAAAAACTTGTGCGTCAGCACTGAAAATGATGGAAGATTGATAATTACTGCTTGTGTCTCAGCTCCATTCAGCAGTCTACCATGTCCAAATTATAATGTGTCCACAGATCTACCATTGTATTTACAAGGTATAGGAATAAAATGTCCCAATTTCAAATAATTGATTATTACAAATACATGAGATACAAGGAGTTGATTACAATAGCCAAAATGCATACTCTTAAAGGGAAATTGAGGGTGATTGGAAATTCTGAAGGGAAATACAGTGATGTACTCTAGTTTTGTTTAACTCTGAGGAATCTGGAAAGCTGGTTACAGCCCTGCGCAGCAAACAACAACCAAAGTATAAAACCAGTGTGACATCTAGACCTACTCATGAATCTTCAGTTAGAATTTTTCAGAAAAAACGAACAAAAATGTTTAGTTCACAACATAGAAAAAAACTCATCTTTGCAGAAAAAAAATAATCTCTTACTCTGAGGAAACAAGGCTTCCTGCCTTAAATGCTTACATTTATTTTGCTTTCTACAGGAAAAGAAAGAAATGAAGAGGAACCTCTCAGACAGCAATCTGCAAATTTATGTCCCAACTACAGGACTTGGGAGAAGCACGTGGAAAGGGTGCAGAAAGGCTGGGAGACATGCCTCAGCTCTCCACCTGTGCTGTGGTCCCCATTGCTCGGGAAGATGCTGTACAGAGCTCAGCTCGCTGACTGAGTCTGGCCAAGTAGCAACTTCAAGAGAGCCTCAATGTCACTTTCTACTGACAGACAATAGAAAAAAAAAAAACAAAATTAAAAAAAAAAAAAGGCAATTTTTCACAAGACTGATCTGCTACTGAAAGCTCTCCATAACACCTGCTAGAACTCCTGGCTTTCACCTCGTTGCAGGCGGAGTGGGCTCTGTAATGGCCTGGCTCAAGGGCCCTCTGAATCTGCGTGCCTGCAGCGTGAGGGATGCAGAGGTTTGCTGTGCACAGTGCACTGCTGCACCGTGTCAGCCAAGGTTTAAGTGGCAGAAATAGCAGGTGGAGTTCATCTATTTCACAATAACTGAGAATAATCACTCCATTGTTCCTGGGCTTCCTCCCTCCCCCTTTCCTTTCTTGTTGGAGCAGATGGCATAAAAGAGAAGTTGGTCGGAGAAACAGCATCTCTGCAGTTGTGTAAGGATGGAGACTAGGCTTTAAGTATCATAGGCCCTGATTTAGCAAGGTACTTAGGCACTTGTGCAGTTAAAGCACCAGCAGCCCCATTGACTTCAAAAGAATGACTCACAAGCTTAAATTTATGTACATGATCAAATACCTTGCTGAAATGAGGCCATGGAAAGTATCCATTTTTTAAAAAAGCTAGGAAGAATTTAATTGAAGACACACATTTCCTTTCAACATCAATTTTTTCCCCTATTGTACTTCTTTTAATGACCACATAAAGTAACTGAACAATTCTTTAGAGTCTGTTTGTATATCCTCAGGAATCCATAAAATATTTTCACAAATATAAAAGTGCAGATGGAGCCTAAGAAAGAGTGTGGAGTCTAGAGGCTGCACAAGATGACACTGGACTCCTAATGCTGCTAGAGTCAGAAATGATAGCAACACACCCTAAAGGCTGCCTGTCAATCTCAGATGCAGATAGTGCTTCTTCCAACTGGCCTTTGTGTCAGTTCCTTCAGCCATTTTAGTGACAACAAGGCTCCCTAGAGGGTAGATCCTGTTGCATTGCAGGCTGGATTCACACCCAGGACACTGTGGTCTGTATGATCTCTGCTCAAAGTAGTTGTTTTTTTTTTTTTAATGCTAATACATTGCCTCTTCTTGCCCTATCCCAGCCCCACACCCCCTGCAAAAAGAGATGGTCATTTTCCTCTTCATTTCAAATATTCCAATTTATCAATGGAATAAGCATTGGCAATGTCTGAGAGATTAATTTTTGTTATGCATGCCAAAATTATATATAAAGTCCCTGCTAATAAAATCTGCAGATGACACTGTAATTGGTAGCATGATGAATAACAATGACACTGCAGTAATACAGAGCAGTTTCACAAGCTAGGCCTGTTCAATCAAAACACGGAGACATACAACTACATGTTAGGTCTCCCACCTTTGCACAACATCTGCAAGTAACTTCCTGGGTGTGAGGACATTGTGAAAAGCTGTGACATTGAAAAAGATTGAAGGATTAGTGGACCAGCGTTTTTATGTCAGCTTCTGGTGTAACACTATAAGCAGAAAGGTTCCATGTCATCTTTAGATACATAAGCAAGGAAGTATGTATCCATCCATGTAAGGATGTAATGTTCTCTTCATGACGCTGGAGAAACTAGTTCGAGAATATCTACTTCCTGTATTATTGTCTACATTTTGAAAGGGAAACAACCACAAGATAATCATAAATGGAAATACAAGTTAAAGGGGAAAACTCCCAAACACTTAGCTTAACACCCTAATCCCCTTATTTTCCTTATTACACTTGAGCTTGGGACATAAGCAACTGCACTGGTTTTGACTGGGATAGAGTTAATTGTCTTCATAGTAGCTAGTATGGGGCAAGGTTTTGGATTTATTCTGAGAACAAAGTTGACAACAGGGATGTTTAACAGGGAATAAATGTGTGATTAAGGGACACCTTAACTTTGAGAAAACCTGTAACAAAACCAAAAGCAATGACTACAGGTTACAACCAAATTTAAACAAGAAATAAAGCACAATTTCTTCAGCACTTATAGCAATTAACCTTTCACACAAGGGGAGTGGGTTCTCCAACTCTGAATGTTCCCAGATCAAACCTGAATGTCTTTCTAGACAATAAAAAATTCAGTCAAATGCAAGAGGCTCAGTACAGAGCAAACTAGAAAAAAAACCATGCAGTTTGTTTTATGTAGAAGGTCAGACTAGCTGAGCTTAAGGCTTTTTCTGGGCTCAAAGTCTACAAGAAGTACAGTTTCAAGTCTGAAAAATGTCATTGTGAGGTCAGACATTTATTGTGTTTCCATGATGTCATGGAAATCTCTTCAGTCTGCAAATTAAAATATATTCTTCCTGGCTGTCAATACTGCAAAGCCATCTTAGGTTCTGAAAGTCAAATTTGGTTCTTTAGTTGGAGGAATGATTGATTATTTGATATAAAATCTGCCTTGAAAGTATATATTGGAGAAACATCATTCTCTTCAGATTATGTCCTCATAATGCCATTGTCTGCACAAAAATAAGTAAATGCAGCATTTGGCTCTGTACTTTGAGCTTACTTCACAGCCATCATTCACCCCAGGAGAACTGGTTTTTAAAGTAAGGAGCAAGCAAAGCTTAATTTTTGTGCCTACCAGAGTACACTTGCCTGCGAGGACGCCCTTCTGCTCAGACACAAACTGCAGTTTTCATGTAACTAGATTTTCACAGTAGACCCACGCATCAAGTTCAATGTGCTGTGTACTTCACCAAGAGACACTGAAACGGAATACCCTTGAATGAAAGCACTATGCATTTGACTTACCTAGCATACCTAGTGCATACATGCAGAGTAAAATGTATAAGATAGTTTCTATCACTTCTACTTTAGACTATTCAAAGCCCCAGATGAGCTGTCTCACAAAAGTACTAACTTAAAATTGGACCACCCAGAAGACATAAATTATTACTGTTCATTCAACTACATGCTATTATGTCTAAATATTAGACACAGTATTTTAGTTAGATGAGAAATCAGGGCAACACTGTAACTCTGTTGATTGAGAAGAATAGGAACTGATAATCTTTTAGATGATCTTTAAGGTCCCTTCCAACCCTAACCACTCCACAATTATATGTTGCTTTAACAAGCTGATCTAGTACCCAAAAAGAAAAATATGTAAACACTTGAAAAGCCTTTAGAATGTCAATGAAATTGTGTCACATTGGCGAATTTTATAGACCAATGCCAGATAAATTATCCTGCGATTGTGTATGCAAAGGCTTTGTCTTAAAGAAAACAAACCAACCAAACAAAAAGACCCAACCAAGCACATAAAAATAAACCCCATCATATTTCATGAAAATAACTTATTTCTTTTAGTATACATGGTGTTATGGACTTATCTTTTTTCCCCACAGAGGGTTAACATGGAAAGAGGGAAAAATGGTAAACTACGCAACTTGTTCTTTGGCTTCAACTTTCACATTCCTGTACCATTCTACAGCAGAAATTAATGAACTTGCCAACTTTTGAAAGCCCTTTTGCATGCTTCTTCCTTACCCTGAACTCTGATCCTTGCAGATCTTCCCTTGTGTGTGTGCCAATTTTACTGGTATAGTATGTACACTTTTATTAGTTGTGTTCTGATAATTTCTACTGAGAGATACTTAAAGCTTACACAAGTTAAAAACTATTTTATCACTTCTGAAGAAAACTAATAGGGCAGAGTCACTGAATGATAAGAGAGAGAGACCACTGAATTTAATAATCCACGTCCATTTCACAAAAATGGCCTGTGTAATCCTTTAAAAAATAATAACCTGTTCATTTCAGACCTTGCACAATGCTTCTCTTTGTCCCTTGTAAGTCTCTCAAATGTCTTATTTTAAAGGAATATATAGTACTCCCGGAAGACATTTTCCCATTTCTATTCTCTTCAACTCCTGTGAGCCCTTGTTCTGTGTGATAAGGCAATCTCCTTCGGGATCTGAGCTGTGTAGTTTCGCACCACGAGTGACAAGGACTCAACTTGAATAACTGCTGTGCGCAGGTTGTAATTATGTCAGCTGGAGTGTTGAACAAGGGGACTGATTAATGTGAGCCCCAGCCCAGGCACAGTCCCTATCAAAACCTTCGTGCAGGCCAGCAGTGGGGATGGGTTAAAGCAGAAAGACAAAACATGCTGTATCGTCCATGATAGATGAATTGCTCCAACAGTCTTCAGGCAGATGTTCCAGGACAGTATAATATACAATTACTCTGCCTTATCACCTTCCCAGGGACAATAAAGCTTCCTCCTTCTATAGCTCATGTGAGTGAAGGCAAAATTAGTTTTACTTTTACAACACTGACTCACTTATCATGTTGCCTTGATTGTGCCTTTACAGCTAAACAAAACATATATTCCACTCTTAAACTAAAAAAAATAAAATAAAGAAAAAAAAAAACACCACCAAAAAACACCTTGCACTCCTCACCTTTTATATAACATCAAATGATCCCTTTGAGTCTATTTTGCATTATAGTAATGCAGTCCTTAAAGGGCTAATTCAGCACATTATTCTAGGGAACATAACTAACTTTAGAACAACTGGACCTATTCATGGGCTTAATATTATATGTACACATACAAAGGCACATTACTGAATCAAGTCAGAATTATTAAATGATAAAAAATACATAGGTTTTATACAGAAGATACCAATGTGAATAACATGCCCTTAGTGACTATTTTAACTAAGTCCTCATTCTAAAAATAACACAGTACTCTTGCAAAACAATTCTTTGAGAAGTCATTAATCCATATACCTCTTTAAAGGCCACAAGAGTTTACTGTATAACTATTATAAATAATCCAAGTATTTTCCCCAAAGTAAACATAAATCAAATAAACAACAGAAATTTAGGAAGAAAACTATATATATATGTATTTGTTTCCTTTTTGTTATCAGATACATACAAGTTTATTTCTTTTTTTGCTGCTAGGATGAAAGTAGTCTGTAATGTTCCAGGGCTATTTCCAAGAGTTTACAGAGCAGCAGCTTTGTAAACACAAAGTGAACAGCAAGAGAAGAATATAGCTCATAATATCATGATATCCTTTCTTTCTAAATACTGGATGGTTATAGATCAAGAAGCTGTGCATTAAAGAGTCTAAATAGTTCCACCTGCAGTCCAAGATGCTTTCAGTACTACCCTTTCTCCATCTATGTAACAATGACATGATCCTAAAAAACAAACCAAAACAAAAATGCACCCAGATATGTATTTAGAGACATTCATATTTAAAGGTCAGGTTTAAAAACAAAACCAGACTAAACCATCCAAGGCTGATCCTGATGACACCTAAAACTGCACATGCATTTGGAAAATTCCATTTACATGCACTTAGTTCTCATGAAAGGTATTGAAATACTAGTCCTAGAAATGAGAGATTTTCTAAGGAGGCTATGGGAATTAGGCACTGACGCTCCAACTGAATGCAGGCCCCCAGCTGTTCAAGCTTCTTTGAGGTTTTACCCGTTTAAACAGTATCACAGTCTTGGCAACAACAAGGTTTCACCATAAGGCCTTTCCCTATACTCATACGGTGAAATGCAATCCTATGTTTATGATGCAAAAACTGGCTCCAAGAAAGCTGGTATGTTCCCACTGCACAACATATTGACTTTAGAGGACAGCACAACAGAATGGAGTTATGTTACTCACTGCATGAAGGAACAACAGAAAAATCAGTCTTAGCCTCAAAAAATTACAATCTAAGCACTGAAAAGGGTAAGATAATGAGTAAATATGCAATAGTAGTGATAGTTTTGGGAGACAGGGTATCGATAAAATGATAGAAAGCTTCTGTCTCATTTAGGTGAACAGCTGGGCACGGCTGTACTACAAGATGACCTAGTCTTTCCTCCATAACCATTTAAATTTCCAATAGAATTAGTGGAGGTAAGAAGGAACTAATGTAGGTCCCAAGATTTGCTTAAATTGAGTGTCTGCTTTTTCTAAAGAAAATGTAGGTAGCCAATACGAAACATCAGGAGTGCATCTGCTCATGATAAAGAAACCTTGTTGTCCTTAACTTTCTAAAAACTAAGGTACCGAGTCTTGGGCTGCCCTTATCTTGAGGAGGGCTGAATCCTATTCTCTTGTGTCCCACGAAAGTATATTAGCTGGCACAAAATATCCTCACATACCTGTTCCTCTTGAAACTCTGCCAAAGGACAGGGAGGAACTGACTGGAGCCAAAAGCAGACCTAATCCCTGTTTCCAGAGTTTTTCTTCTGGTTTCAGTTATTTTTCACATATAACTTTCCTTGAAAATCCAAACAACAGGATCCCAAACCCCTGTTCTGTGCCCTCACAGCAGAGAATCCTAAACAATAACTACAATCAGGCTGTGGACAGCACTGCCATTATTAATTAAATGAATCCTGACTTCTCTGATAGTCAGGCCTCTAACACATACCCAAGACTAAAAGGTGTACCTAAAGTCCTGAGGCAGAGATACCCATCTCCCCAGGACAGAGACTTCTGAACATGCCTCAGTGATTTCACTTAGCTGTGCAGGAACTTGCAAACTCAGTAGAGTGGGAACAAAAACCAGAAACTCCTAAAGGACTGGCTGCTTTTGGATTTAGATGGGATTTTGGCATAATTTAAGGATTGAGATCTTCTCTGCAAGGTTGAATGGAAACTAGAAGTATCTGGGTACTTGATCCCATAATCTACTTTCTTAATTTATCTTTACTGTTCAGGACACAAAGTTTAGTGAAAGGTGTTGCCAACTGCCTGGCTTTCCTTTCTCTCTTAAGAAACAAGTACTTCATGACAGGCAGAAAATTGTTGCTTTACTGAGTAAATGGAGGTATTGTGATTAACATCAGTGGGGCCAGGACTTTATCCACTGTCTTTATTTCTGTTTTATAGTATTGACCCCAAGACAGCAGGCACTATCCAGCCAGCGAGAGCTGACTCCCAACAGAGCTATGGAGGAGAGATGCTTAGATGGAGAGGGGCTTAGTTATAATCCCTGCTGTTACAGTATTCCTGCTACTGGTAAACTGAAAATAAAACTGGCACTTCAAAGCAGGAAAAGAAAACAAAGATTCTCCTGATATCACGTTGTACTGTTCTGCGGGAAAAGAGATCCAAACATAGAGAAGGAAGCCAGGAACACAAATGAGTGAAACTCAACTGGAAAAAACAAATGCTGTATTTGCCTTTCAGAATACACCTCTACAAACCTAGAGCACTAATAGAGCTAGCATCACCCAATACTGTATATTCATCTCTTGCACCACCACCAGGCAAAAGACAGCAGTTAGTCCCCAAAAGCTGCATTCACCAGCCTTGATTGGGCTGATTGCCTGACTTGATGCTGCTGCATTTATTTAAACAGAATGGATAGTGACCACCTGCTTTTCCCTCACAAGGGCTCAGATTTAGGTCTGTCTTCCCTCTCTGGTCTGACACAGGCTTGAAGAAATTGGTTACAAATTCATTAATCTTTGAAACACTTCTACTTGAAAGTATTTTTATTGCTCCTCAAAATGACTACATTTTAGCATACAAAACTTGATCAGCTAAATAATGTGTGACTATGCTATAAATTATTAGTGCTGATCAAAATCTTAAAGGTTGAATAATTAAAATTCAAATTAAAATGTGATGAAAGTCACATTTAGTCATCTAAATGAAGAGGCTGAATTTCAAATAGGTACAGAGCCACTGGACCCCAAGTGAGATGAGAATTCATGGTTGTTCACTGTCATTAAAAGCATGTAAAAAGAACTTGGTATTTGTTCAAACTTTGCTTCTTTTCCTCATGTATATACATCTATCTAGACTAACGCATTATGTCACAGTTCGTCAGTAAATAGCCTAAAGAAAACAGAATAAATGCCAAAGAAAGTACTTCAGGAATAAACTCTCCATAACTGGAAGCTTCTTCCTGTTCACTGACTAAGAAATGTCAGTGCTTTCAATCTCAGTGGTATAAATTCTTCCAAATAATCTCTTTTCTAAAGAAAATTCTACATGGCTGGTAAGTTCTGTTTATCTTTAAGAATACCTTTCAAGTTTTAGCTCTTAAAATGACCTGTCCTGACAACTTGCAACAAGCAGTTAATTTGGGACCCAAAAAACATTGATACATGAGCATTGTACCAGCTGAAGTACGGTTTCCTATGGATTCTTGACCTGTTCATTATATCTCCCAGCGCAGTAACAGCAGCTCTCCAACCTGTCCTTCAACAAAATCCTATCAGGCAAAACAAAACCAGCTCTGCTGTATAGCAATATATATATATGTATATATACACTGGCTGGTTGTAAGAGAGAATACATGACAGAAGAATTTTGCCTCCCTGTTCCTTACTGGGTCTTTTTTCTCTTCTTTCCTCATCCACCTCTTTCAGGAAACATGTAGGAACTTGAGTTATCTCAGCAACTATTACAGAGTGTCAGTTTTGACTGAAACTGGCCAACAGTTTAAAAAGTTATTAGAGAAACTGACATAAGATGGATGGATGGGCTGGTGCAAGTCTCAGAATAAGTTAGGGACATCAGGCTAAAAATCAATCCTCGCCAGCTGATTTATAAAAATTACCTTCTTGAAATAAAGACGCATCTCGTTCCTGACAACAAATTACTGTTTCTTTAGATATTAAAATACCCATAGCAGGCATCTCCAAAATTTGCTAGTAAATAGAATCATAGAATAGTTAGGGTTAGAAAGGACCTTAAGATCACCTAGTTCCAACACCCCTGCCATGGGCAGGGACATCTCCCACTAAACCATGCCACCCAAGGCTCTGTCCAACCTGGCCTTGAACACCACCAGAGATGGAGCACTCACAACTTCCCTGGGCAACCCATTCCAGTGCCTCACCACCCTTACAGTAAAGAATTTCTTCCTCATATCCAATAGGTCTCTATTTTATCAAGAGCTTGTTAACAGAGATGTATGAAATTCTACATTTTTCTAATAAAAAATCATCAGAACTTAAAAATTAATTTTGATACAATACCATCTGCAACTTGAAAATCATTATAAGTATTTGTCCTGGGTTCAGCAGTAGCAGTCATTTTTCTCCTTCTTAGTAGCTGGTGCAGTGCTGTGCTTTTGACTTTTGGCCTGGGAACAGCACTGATAACGCTGATGGTTTTAGATGCTGCACAGTATGTTTACTCTGACCAAGGACTTTCTGAGTCTCATGCTCTGCCAGGGAGGAGGGGAAGTTGGGAGGAAGCAGAGACAGACATCTGACCCAAACTAACCAAAGAGGTATTCCATATCACAGCACATCATGCCCACTATACAAACTGGGGCAGTTACCTGGAAGGGCTAGATCACTGCTCAGGTTGGGCTGGGTATCAGTCAGTGGGTGGTGAACAATTGTATTATCTTCCTTTGTTATTTGCCTTGTCATTATTCTTGGTGGTAGCAGCAGTGGTTTGTGTTATACCTTAGTTACTGGACTGTTCTTATGTCAACCCATGGGAGTTACATTCTTTCGATTTTCCTCCCCATCCCTCCGGGAGCAGGGGGAGGAAGAGGGAGAGTGATGGAATGGCTGTGTGGTTCTGAGTTACCGGCTAGGTTTAAACCACGACAGTTCTTTTTGGTGCCCAACATGGAGCACGAAGGGTTGAGATAACGACAGATCTGACCAGAGTGTGTCTAATCGTATTTGCGATAAGCATTCATTGTTTTGGATTAATAGTCACTCATCACAATGCTGATTTATTGGCTCTCTAAGGTGTTGCTCCTGATCTCACAGTTTCAGCATGTCGTACTTTACTTACAGCTGGTATTTGCTGTCTTTGTGTTTACCTGCTTGGGAGCTTGGGCTAAGGTTCTTGTTTTACTGTACTTTATGGTAATGACTTGTAATACAATAGACTCATTGATCATGAAACTGATCTGGCTTCCCAGTGTGGTCACCACCTCTATACTATGGGAGGTACATAACAGAAGTGTTTAGCAATTACACATCTTTTTTCCCCTCCTCAGGTGGTCAGCCTATGAGGGAGACATTCCCACACACCCTACTGACAAGTACAGCAGCTACTCAAACTCTGACTACAACAGATAACGCAGCTACTCCATCTCCAAGCACAGCAGCTATACCAACCCCAGCAACAAGTACAGCAGCTACTCAAACTCCAACCGCAGCAGACAGCGCAGCTCCTCCAGCTTCAAGCACAGCAGCTACAGCAGCCTCAGTGACAAGTACAGCAGCATCATTTGAGTGTTCTGAAGGTTTTGAATGGCCTTTAGGTACCCTTGAGACCTGCCTGCTGATTGTGATGGGGATCAGCATGCTGGCACACATACAGAGTGTGTTTTATCCACAACCATTTCATCTGATCTCTAAAGTTCAGTGGGGTCATGTTTGGGTCTTGTCTAGGATTAGACAATGATACAGGAGGACCAAGAGATTTTCCCCGGAAAGTCATGAGTGGCAGGGTGTGTGGGACAGTATGGGCGAGTATCTAGTCCATTGGGCCCCTCCAGTGTTTTGGAAGCTTAGGAGATGGAAGGCAGCTGTATGGAGTCCCCAACAAGTTGCAGAGACTGCTGATGAGGAGGGTGAATTGTTTTGAGCCTGGTGGGCCCATGACACCTCAGGCCATCAGGGCAGAGATGTAACATACAGATGGACTCATGATCGAGGGGTGGACTTAGCAATGGACACTATTGCCCAGGTTATTCACAAGTGTGAAACATGCTGCAATTAAGTAAGCCAAGCAGTTAAAGCATCTTTGGTATGGAGGACAATAACTGAAGTAGAAATATGGGGAGGCCTGGCAGATTGACTACATCACACTCTCTCTCCTGCAATGAAAGACTGTTACAAGAGATGGAGCCTGACATCATGGACCAGACGGACTCAGCAGCTTTATAGCAATTGGTCCATGGACTAAGGAATGATCTCTCTCTCTCTCTCTCTCTGTGGATGTATATATATGTATATATATGAGATAAGAGTGATGGTATATTGAAAATGTGGGATCTGAGCACGACATGAATGGTATGGAATAAGGGGTGGAATGCCCTTGTCATTATTTTTATTGGTGGTAGCAGCAGTGGTTTGTGTTATACTTAGTTACTGGACTGTTCTTATCTCAATCCCTGGGAGTTACATTCTTTCGATTCACCTCCCCATCCCTCTGGGAGCGGGGGGAGGAAGAGGAGGGGAGTGATGGAACAGCTGCATGGTTCTGAGTTACCGGCTGGGTTTAAACCACGACAGTATTGTTTGCCCTGTGGACTGGGCATGCAAAATTTCAACAGAAATGTTTTGAGGAAGCTCAGTATGGGAAGACTTTTCACATGGGATTTCTAGCAGAACAAAGTATGTCCTCAACTACAGTTATTGGGGAAAATCCATAATTATCTTGAACAGGAATTTAAGGAGAGTGCACTGAAGTTACAAATAGAGAATGAGAAGTACCATATTTTAAGGGGAACCAGTAATATCACAATCAACAAGTAGGATGATGTTTAGGCACTTTATGATGTCACTAGAACTACTTGATGTACTTATAGGATTATAATGTAAATAATTTTACATTATTATGAACTGCAGAGTTTCTAGTTGTGTTTCTAGTTGAAGGATAACATACCGAAAAATATAAAAAGATAGCAATGCTGAAGAACATCAGAAGAGGTATTACTTCAAAGCATTATTTAAAAATATGCATATATGTGCATGGACCTGTATTCCAAGAATCATGGTGAGCTGGGCAGTTTCCCTAAGTGTAAGGAAAAACAAACTAGAACTGGACTAGTGGTTGACTGGACTGGTCAACTGGCTTGAGAGCAGCCTGCAGGTATGCTGTCAACCCTGGGAGCACCAGGGAGATCTGGGCAGTCTTTGACAGTCAAAAGGCAGTTTGAAACCTCCTCTTTTCTTCAGGACAAATAATCGCGTCTCCCTACACATAATTTTCCTATAGGGAATGCACAGTCTTCTCCCAGCAGCTCTGAAAAGAGAAAGGGTGACTGATGGCATGGAGAGAGAGATGATATTGCAAAGCACAGGCAAACCTGGATACAAGCTCTCCTTGTTCCTCCCAAAGCTTTCATTGGCCAAACTTTAGCAGCAGCTATGAACACACAAGTTGTGATGCAACATCCCAGGAACTCCAAGCTCCCAAATGTCTGATGCATCCGTCTCCAAAGCAGAAGAAAGCTTTGTCTAGAGAGCTGAAGATCTCAGACACTGGCTTTCAGTCCATAGGGGTTCCTCACCACACTGGGGAGAGGGTGGCCTGGACCACCAGCCTCCCACACCCCAGGTACCAATTCTGCCCCAGAGTCTCAGTTCTACCATATTGTATTTGGCCCCTGGAAAACATCCAGACACACTGCAAAGGTGCAGGCCTAGCACACTGAGACTAAGACTTCCATTTTTGAGGCATTAAGCCTTGCGGTGGAGGCAGAGTCTTTAGTACATGTGCTCAAAAGCACCCCAAGGTACTGCTCCAGAGGAATTTGGGTAAAAGCTGTCACAAAGACAAGGGCAACTCTGCTGGAATGCACAAGTGGTTTTATTTAGCTTCAATAAATCAGGATTTTCTACAAAGCCAAATTAATTTGGAAAATTGCTCATCATTCTAATGCTTCAGAAGTATCAAAGCATCAAGTTTTTCTCAAACAGAAAACCTATTTTTTCCCTCTTCTTTCCTTCCTTCCTTTATTTTCTATTCAATAGTTCTTTTCTTTCTCCCATTTTCATCAGCCTTTAAAAAGTAAAAAACCCCTTTCCATTTCTCCCCCTTCCACTAGGCTGCACCTCTTTCTGGAACAGCTTCTGAACTGAATTTGTTTTGTGTCACTTCCCAGCATTTTAATCTGTTTTGTATGTGACGTATGAACGAGGAAGAGGGAAGGCTGTCACAAAGACGGCATTAATACAGAAACTTTTTTCATGGTAGTAGCCATAGTGCCTGGAGAAGAAACCACATGTAACACAACAGGCCAGTGTCTATTAATTTAATCTCAAAGGCCAGTAACGCTACCAAAATATTTTCAGACTGCTAACTACCTTCCAGGTAGTTAGCTAGTAGTTAACAATAATAATAATTCCTTGCAGATTTGACCACCCCCAAAGATAGCTTTGATCCTATTATAATGACTGGACTGGGGATTAAGGAATGGTAAAAGAAACAAACTGGTTTATTTTTTATTCTGTGTTAACAGGTAAGAGCAAAGAAAACAGATATAACTGCTTTAGCTTTTTTTAAAAACTACTTTTTACCTAAAAGGGTTATATTAATTAAACTATGATGCCAATTACTTTTAGATCACATTATTACAACAAATGAAAGTTCATTTGTAGACATAAAAGAAGATCTCCACTGCACAGGTTTATCAGAAGCACTGTAAGAACAGGAAATTACAAGGTTTTTTTGTTACTAAAACCCATATTAAGACCATAACCTTGTCATTCATCTTGAGGTTAGCACTACAATGTTATTTATTTTCTATTTTATTTATTTTATAGTAAATTCACAATTTACTATCAAAATACAACCTATTTATTTTAGTTTCAAATATATGCTGGTGTTCCAGATTTATAAAAGTTAATTAAATATATATTAAATATTAATACAATTATATTTATTATAACATATTTATGCTCCTTAAGAAAGAAAACAGATAAGGCAATTATGATTAGGTGTGATAGGGAAAAAGAAGTGTGAGGACAGGGAGAAGATAAAATGTGATAATAGAAGACATTAATCTGTCCACTGCATGAAGCGGTCTCATTCATGTTTCCTAAACACCAAATACTTCAAGTTTTCGGTAAGTGTGTTGAACTGCATAAAAACAAAGAAACATACAAGCAAGAAAATCCCCAAAACATCAGTGCAGCTGGGAGAAGCTGCATAAGAAGAAAAGTTTAGGGACAAAGCCCAAATCGAACAGCAAGGGGGAGACAGTAACTACTGAAATGAATCGGGAACCTGAGAATGTTTTTGGAGAACTTAAAAGTCTGCACAACTTGTTAGAGCACTGAGCTATGATTTTGACAGGATGCAAAAGAGAAGCTGTCAGAACTTAAAATTATATAGGAAGTTTTACATTGATATCCAAACGACTGCATGACTCAGTAACATTAAACTCTGTGGCCACCAATGAGTAACTTACCATGCTGTTTAGGCTTACATATATCACTTGAAAGTTGTTCTTCAAGGACTTAACCCCAGATGAGACTAGAATAGTATTATCAATGGTTGCAATTTCATCACTGGTTTAAAGATATTTGGTCGAATCCTTAAAGTCCCAAGTCTGGTGGTTCAGTGTTTGCATAAGAGCCACAGATTCATTGAATTAAGAAGGCAATTTTTAAGTCCTCTTACTTAGAGAAGCCACAGGAAAAAAAAAAAAAAAAAAAAAAGATAAATGGAACAAATAAATAAATAAATAAATACAAATAAGAAAAAAGCTCCAATCAAGCCAAAAAACCCCTAACACAATAACAACAAAACCCCCAAAACCCAAAAGAAGCTTGAGTTACTAATGCTCAGGGAATTATTGATGGATTTCCATATCATAAGGAGTAAGTATTATTCCTTAAAATAAATTAAAAAATGTATTATCCTTATACTAAGTAGAGTGCATTTACTCTGCTATTAATTAAAAATTCAGAAAATGACTATACTATTGCATGCTGTGCCAAAAGCCTCATAAGTGGGTGGACACTTTTTCATTGTGGACAGCATTCAGCAAGTCTACGTACACCAATATACTTGTGCGTGCGCACGCATGTATGTCTTTTTTCCTAGCAATTCATGCAGTGACATTGGTATCTGGCAGTGAGACCAAGGAGAGCTGTGCAAGAGGGAGTTTAAGTACTCTTGTATGCTGCTGCCAACACAACTCTCCAAAATTGGAGAGAGGATTTCTCAGTCAGTGAGGACAACGTGTCCCAGTGAGGGCCAGATCATTAATTGTGTGCTCCTTGGTTCTACAAGTTTCTGAATGTTGAGAATTACATCTGAAGTCAAGTTTTCAGGTTAACACGGGAGCTGATCTGTATTTTGCTCTATCACACTGCATATTTTTATTCGGAGTTTACCATATGAACTATTTCGTATAACTCAGGTGAATATGAAAAAGTTTTCTTAAGCAACAAAAACATCATAAAGCGAATAATATTAATCATTATTTGCATGCCATGTAAAGTGGTTTTGTAGCTGTAGACAAATTTTGTTTTATTTCAGATTATTTTTCCCTTATAGTCTTAAATGCTACAGCATATTTTATTCCAGATTAATACAAATATTAGCAAATACTTTATCTGAATGTTTATTAAAAACTAGGGACCGAATACTGTTCTGTGGTGTTTGCATCTGGGAACTATGCCCATGCACTGACAGAATCTCTCTCTAAACTTCTATCTTCATTTGTTTATAAAAGTCTGCTAGCACAAGGCACTGGATATCCTCAACTCCTGCTGCTGATCACAACAGAAGCTTCAGTGCTTCCTGAAGGCCCAGCTTGTTCTAACTACATGCATGCATGATTGTTCTCAGCAATTTCATATTAGTACAAAGTATATGCACTTTTTTTCCCTAATTCTGCTTTTGTGATATATATATATAAAAGTGGTTTTCCACAGCACTGGGGGTTGCCACTTGGAGTCCTCATCAGCCTAATGTTCCATACAATTGTATAACCTAGTTATTTCCTATACATGCATATTAAATTTCACTGATTACAAAGAGCAGACTAATGTTAGCATTTTAATGACAACTACACTGTTTCACCATTTTATGTAGAAGTTGTCTTAACAGCCTTTCAGTTTGGCTATGAGTAAGTACATATTGTTACTTTACCATTTAAAGGAGTCCCTAGTTATCCTTGGTACAGCTAGGAAATGCTGCACAGCTGATGCAACCATGCTAAGACAACTAAAAGTTCTTAAATTCACCAATATAAACAGAGATAAAACATTTGTTTTGCACATTCTTATGACTTTAGGTGCAAATACTGGTGTGTATTATAAACTGCTCTTTGCAACCTATGAACAGATACTATAAGTCAGAGCGAAATAGGAACTCCCTAGGGATGCTGTCCAAAAAACAAGAAAAGTAGCCCCTGTGGAGTCACTCCCCCTAAGTCATATTGCCGCTGCTGCTGAAAATGTGCAATGAATCCTTCCGCAGTTGGAATTTCAGATGCCATAATCCCTTACAGAATGTTGTCTAATTATTGTATTATGCATAATAAATGTAAAATATTTATTTTAGTTTACATAATTATATTAAAAATGTATGCTATTTATTCTCAGTCTTGTCAGACATCCTTCACAAGACATATACTTTACAGAAAGGTGCATTTATGGAAATAATGCTGTTTTGCTGGCGTGGCTGTTTGTTCTAAACGCTCTTATCTGCGCTGCAGAACATCACCAATCCCTTGGATGTTACCCTCCACTCCCTTCTTCCCCTCACTGCCATGGGTACTCTATGCAAAATGAACCATACAGTGAATTCCCTGAGAAATGAAAAGTAATTTTGTTTAATTACAGCACAGGGATGGCACAAAGATTAACATTATACCTGTCCCACACTCTCAATGGTCAAAGTTGTAGCAATACTGTTTCTATATTACAAAACTATGCCAGTGCTCCTCCTGAGCCCTGAACTCCAGCAAGTTTGATTAAGCAAGAAAAGCAGGGATCTGCCTTTTGCCCCCACCCCTTGCAAAACAATGTAATCCAGACCCATTTTGTACCAAAAAATCCCCCTCACACACATGCCATGAACATAATTTATTACTTGCTTGAGCAGTTGTGATAGTTACATGGAAAGTCAGTACCAATGGGAGTTGAATTTAAAGCCTAACATATGACTAAAATGAGATTCCTAATTATTTACTTCAGACGCATGCCTTAGGGGAGTTTAGCACTTGTGAAATCAGGTTAAATTTAGGTGCCTAAGTGTGTTGCAGGTTTAGAAAGTCTTGCCTTCGACTATACAACCAACAGATTTAGAAATCAGTTCAAGTTCCCAGGCACTGTTCAGTTCCTGGAGGTTATATGGCTTGTGACTACACTCTGTGCCCATTACCAAATGCAAACAATACTCTTGTCAGCATCACTCTAGGATCATGTAATCTGAAAAGTTCAGCCACATAACACACCTTTTTTAAATGACTAAGAAATATTAAAAAAAGCGTTGCATATGTAATGGTGGCGCAGGGCCCTGTGGGACCAATTCTGTATGATAAAATTAAGTTGGACATTCATTAGGAGTGAGTGAATGAGTATTTTTGTATGACAAAGCACACTGACGTAAGAATGGAGAGATATGCTGTGTGACTTGAAAAATAAATGCAAAGGAAAATTGTGCATATTTTTATCAAAATAGGGCAAACCTAAATGGAAAATGCAAACATGAAATAAATATCAACAAGCAAATTTTTATATTTATGAATATATATTTGTCTTCCTTCAAAGAAATTCAATTTTAAAAACTAGGCATGAAAACAGAATTTCAAATTACAGCTGTTACTAGAAGTCACATACAGAAAAGTAAATGTTTCTGAGTTATCAATATACAAAAGATATAGACAAGAAGAAATATCAAGTGGTCACAGTTCAAAAAGTAGAGGTTGAAGGCAGTATTTTGCAAAGAATGTTTAAGTAGAACCATAAGCATAGATTATAAAAGCAACTTGGTAAAATGAGCAAAATCTCCCATTTTCTTTTTGGAATATGCATACATTTGAGAAGATATTTGTGAGCTAAAAATGCTAGGTTTATTATTCACTTCAAAAATGCATATTCATTCATGTATTTTCCTAGCTAAGAAAAGAATTTCTCATGCTGTGGGTTATACAGGGAATAAATTCTCTTTTCTGTTCTATTCAGCCAAAATCAATCTTTTTCCCATAGTATCTTACTGCCTATTCCACTTCAGATTTTGCTGCTAAACAAGAAAAAAAACCCAAACTAACCCAAAACCTAAGAATTTCTCGGTGCCT
Organism: Amazona ochrocephala; assembly: GCA_039720435.1. Classification (NCBI taxonomy): domain Eukaryota; kingdom Metazoa; phylum Chordata; class Aves; order Psittaciformes; family Psittacidae; genus Amazona; species Amazona ochrocephala. The sequence goes on along the minus strand of CM077876.1, from coordinate 63,051,136 downwards.
GTCCAGTCCCAGGTGATCCAGATTTTCATAACAGTTCCTAAATTCAGATTAGTTTCTTTCAATAGCCTTTCTTTCTGTACTTCTAGCCAGGGTTAGCTAGCCTTTCAGTCACTACACTGGCAAGAGTTTTTGCAGGATGACTGTTCACAATTTCCTCCAGAGGAATTGAAAAGCTTGAAATCAGGAATCCCTAAGAACCCTCTGAGCACTGATGAGCTGAACAGGAATAATTAAGAGTACCTTGTATTTAGACACTCTTAATTCAAGTGTCTCAAACTACTTTGCAGAACAGAGAGATGACTTCACCTATCAGTGAAAGGAGACTTTATGGTAGCACTAACAGTACTCCATATCCGTACACAAAATGAGAAATATTCACCTCGCTGAAACTAGGGTCATTAAAGAGTCTGCAGTTGCTAAGCAACACTAAACAGCAACATCTGAAATAGTCTGGACGAACTTACAGTGCAAGGGCTGAGCTGAAAGCACCACAGTGAGAACTCAAACCCTACACATGGGGGTGAATTTTATCACTAGGTCAGCAGATTTTAGAATCTCGGGTTTATGTTTCTGTAGGTGACACTCACAAGAATACATGCTGTCTGCTGAACTGGTACAAAGAACATTATTTACAGAGGAGCTAATACCTGTCCATGAAAAGAGATAGTACTGGGTAAGCTGACAAGGAGGCAACGTGTGATTCCCTTTAATTTAGAACCAAAAAAAAAAAAAAAAAAAAAAGAAAACCAGAAAAAAAAAAAAAAGAGAGAGGGGGGAAGAGAGCAAAAACCAGAGTTGCCAACAAGGCTGGCTAATATCCAGGATTGTGGAAACTGGCCGGCACATGCAGGACTGCTGGGCTAATAAATACAGCAACCCTTCTACTGGCTTCTCTGCAGTTACACAGTGCCTCACTGCCTCTAGGAACTTGCAGCAGTGGCGCAGCTCTGATTCCTGCATCCCTGCCAGATGTTTTTCAGCTGAGCTCAGAACAAATTTCCTGCAGAATCAAAGCTTCATCAGCTGGTATCTGTAGAGATCATCCTCCAAAGATTAGGTCAAAATTGGCCTGCAAGGGATGGAAACTAACACCCTATTATCATGAAACATTTATATTTCAATAATATAGAGGCAGGGGATGCTCAGAGATTTCTTGTTAATCCTGATAAAGTTATGCTTGCTTCTTCTTTAATAACCTCCAGTATAATAAAATACTAGTAAAAAACTTGTCATCACTTGGAATTTCTGTCCCATACAGAAAACTCTATCCAAACAAAAATTATCTCGTCTTCCACTAATACAGCATTAAAATTATGAATTTTGTTTTACTGAGGGAATTGCGTCTATTGTATTGCATGTGTGCAAAAAAACCCAAACTACAAACTGATTCACATCTACAAAGCTCCCAGTCTCTCGGGTCTTCAAGCCAGGAACTCAAACCCACCATAACCCACCCCTCATGACCTAGTTCTGCAATAGGACTATTCTTTCCAATTGGCATGGTTCATCAGCTGCACCTCAAGTACTGTGTTCAGTTCTGGGCGCCTCGCTCCCAGAGAGATACTGAGTTGCTGTAGCGGGTCCAGAGAGGGGCGACAAAGCTGGTGAAGGGTTTGGAGCACAAGTCTTATGAGGGGTGGCTGAAGGAACTGGGGTTGTTTAGTCTGGAGAAGAGGAGGCTCAGAGGGGACCTTATCGCTCTCTCCAGCTATGTGAAAGGAAGATGGAGAGAGGAAGTGGCTGGTCTCTTCTCCCATGTAACAAGTGATAGGACAACAGGTAACAGCCTCAAGCTGTGCCAGGGGAGGTTTAGGCTGGGTATTAGGAAGAAATTATTAACTGAAAGAGTAGTCAGGCATTGGAACAGGCTGCCCAGGGAAGTGGTGGAATCACTGTCCCTGGAAATGCTCAAAAAACATGTAGATGAGGCCCTCAGTGACATGGTTTAGTGGTGGTCATGGCAGTCATGGGGTAAAGGTTGGACTTGGTGATCTTAAAGGTCTTTTCCAAGCTAGTTGATTCTATGATTAAAGAGGATGACTGCAAAATTGATAAGCAGCATCAAAGACAGAACTTCTTTTACCTTCAGTGCAGCATATTATGTCATACTGCTGGCATACGTACTTTTTACTCAACACAGACCTTTTAATGCAACCAATCTGACAAACACAAAACCATCTCTCTTTCTTAGATGACTTACTGAAGCTTACAGAAATGCTTCTATTAGAGAAGCAAACAATAACATGACATCCTTCTCTCTAAGTTGGAGAGACAACAATTTGATAGGTGGACCACTCGGTGGATAAAGAACTGGCTGGATGGCCGCACGCAAAGAGTAGTGCTCAGTGGCTCAGTGTCCAGCTGGAGACCAGTAACGAGTGGTGTCCCCCAGGGATCAGTGTTGGGACCGGTCTTGTTCAACATCTTTGTGGGTGACACGGACAGTGGGATTGAGTGCGCCCTCAGCAAGTTTGCCGATGACACCAAGCTGTGTGGTTCGGTTGATAAGTTGGAGGGAAGGAATGCCATCCAGAGGGACCTTGACATGCTTGTGAGGTGGGCTGATGCCAACCTGATGAAGTTTAACCATGCTAAATGCAAAGTCCTCCACCTGGGTCGGAGCAATGCCAGGCACAGCTACAGATTGGGCGGGGAGGAGATTGAGAGCAGCCCTGCGGAGAAGGACTTGGGGGTGTGCGTTGATGAAAAAATGAACGTGAGCCGGCAGTGTGCGCTTGCAGCCCAGAAGGCCAACCGTATTCTGGGCTGCATCAAAAGGAGTGTGACCAGCAGGTCGAGGGAGGTGCTCCTGCCCCTTTACTCTGCTCTCGTGAGACCTCACTTGGAGTATTGCGTGCAGTTCTGGTGTCCTCAACATAAAAAGGACATGGAACTGTTAGAACAAGTCCAGAGGAGGGCCACGAGGATGATCAGGGGACTGGAGCACCTCTCGTATGAAGCTAGGCTGAGAAAATTGGGGCTGTTCAGCCTGGAGAAGAGAAGGCTGTGTGGAGACCTCATAGCAGCCTTCCAATACCTGAAAGGGGCCTATAGGGATGCTGGGGAGGGACTCTTCATTAGGGACTGTGGTGAGAGGACAAGGGGTAATGGGTTTAAACTTAAACAGGGGAGGTTTAGATTGGATCTGAGGAAGAAATTCTTTACTGTGAGGGTGGTGGGGCCCTGGAATGGGTTGCCCAGGGAAGTTGTGAATGCTTCATCCCTGGCGGCGTTCAAGGTGGGGTTGGACATAGCCTTGGATGGCATGGTTTAGTGGGAGGTGACCCTGCCCATGGCAGGGGGGTTGGAACTCGATGATCTTGAGGTCCTTTCCAACCCTTACTATTCTATGATTCTATGATTCTATGAATAACAAAAACCCAAAAACAAACTCCAAAAACCAGGTGGAATATTAAGGTAGCAGCACAGAAATGGAAGCTCCCCCCAGCCTGAGATTGTAAAATTCAGTTCTCTGCAGTTCTAGGCAGTAATGTAATAGGTGCTCAATACAGAAGAGTTCACAGAACATTTGCTCCACACACACAAACCAACGCAATAAAAGATTTTGCCCAGAAACAGCATGATCACCGCAGAAGCTTCACGTACAGGAGCTTTCTGTATAGTAGCTTGTAAATAGCGTGAAACCAGGTATTATGAGAGCTGCTAGGCTTTGCTATATAATCTTGTTTTAGGAAACGACATTAAAACTCAAAAGAACATTACAGTTGTATGCTCAGCACTAAGAGAAAGTAAAAAATGGTATAGTGGTATAACCAAATGTTTAACTTTCTCCACTTGTGTGCACGTATCACAGCACATGCATCTAATTACATAATTACATGCCATATATCAAATATAACACTGATTTTGTAAAAACTTTTTGAACATCAACTCTTGCAAATTCCTCATGAATAACTTCTATGGATTCCTTTACTGTACACATAGAATAGCCACCTCACTGTAATGTATTAAGGTATTCAAAATTGTAGAAGTATGTTTAAGAAGGGTAAAGAATCATTTAAGAAGCAATGTGAGATAATTTCGTAAATAGTCAATAATGAACTAAAGACACATAGGATGAGAACCAGAAGTAATCTTAACTCACTGTTCATGTGATTTTTGAATCTGGTGCCCTAACAGGATGGGGTTTAGTGGTGCAGCATGGGAGACTCCGCCATGCAGCCAACACTATGGCCAACTGTCATCCAAACACCCTGCTGGCACAGAGAAGGAAAACTGGAGCAGAACACCAAGGCTCTGTAGCACTGTAACTAGCTCCAGTTGCTTCCCATTCTAATAAGTGTCTGGTGAGTATTTAGGCTGCTTAGCCTTTTAGGGAACTTTTTCTTTCTTGGTGAAATGGTTGCAACTCAACCGAGAAAAATTTCAAAACTGCAACTGATTTGAAAAGGCAATGCAGAGAAGCGGCCTCACCATGGAGAATTCTAACAGACACTAGAGCAGCTGTGAAACACTCAACATTAGCATTGCAATGTTACCAGGAAAAGGTTTCCCATCATTTGTTCTTCTTTATAAAGTAATACCTAAATCCTGAAGACTAAGTTTTTAAATTTAGCTCCTAATTTAATATGCAATTACTGCTGCCCTGATGGTGTTTTAATGGCAATATATTTTTATTGGTGACTTCAAATGAACCTCATCTGATCACCTTAACCCTTCTCTCATCATGCTTTAGTTAATGACTCATTACCTGTAGTCACACCAGGGACATCTGTAAGGCTTTTCTCCAGTATGGACACGCTTATGCCGAGTCAGATGCGATTGTGTTGTGGAAGCAAAGTTACACTCATCACATTTGAACGGTTTCTCTCCTAGAAGGTGACAAGAGAAGATATGCATTATCAGCTTTCATCAGCAGAAAAGGAAGACAAGTCTAAATTTCTGGCATATCCCCTGAGAAAGATCTTAGTCCAGGTATATATAACAACCACAAATACAAAATTGATTTCCAAATACCATGTATTAATTGCAAAATACTATTCTCACTGTGACATACAGATATCAGTAGCCAGATGACTTCCCATGTGGTGTTACACAGCAGCAAAAAGGAGAAAGAACTGCACTGAAACAGGGTGACCATGATACTGGGCCTTATTTCTTGTCAGTATCATCACCAGGTAACAGGCATTCCTTTCACCCTACATTTTCTGTTGAAGTTGGGCATATGAACAGCCCTGAAAGCAACACTGCTGGAGACAGAAAGTGAGAAATCAGTCTGAAGCTTGTATTCAGTTCCTGCTCAGAAAGGAACATCTTCAGGGGAAAAGTGTCTTTGTTTTTGTCTCTAGTCCGGGATTTTTTCATCTTATCTATTGAATAATACCAAGACTGAGAATACGAACCAGAACTCGTTGCTCTATTCCTCCTCTCTTGCCTACTATCCCTCTGCCCTCGTGAATCTTTTCTGAACAGTGGGCTAATTTCAGCAGGACTTGAAAGGTTAATGCTCACCCCATTCCCCAAACCACGAAACCTACAGCAGGACAATAATATTTTCAGAAGACAAAACTTCAATCTCTCTGCTGAATGTGCAACTGCACTGAAAATTTCTAGAAGACTATCAGCTGAAAAGAGATAAAAATCTCTAGCTTATAAATTGTTATGTGAAAAGAGTATTTTTCCTTCCAGCGGAGGGGTCCACCCCTTAGAAGAAACTAAGACAAAATCTCATAATAGATACACATGCTGTGATGCCTGGCTAAGAAACCTGTATCCTGTTTTTCCAACTGGTTGCTCCAGAAACATTTTGTGTGGCTTACAGGCACATGTAATTACCATTTAGGGAGGAAACAGTTTTCTTTCTGCATGCAGAAGACAAAAGGCAGTTCCTAACTTAGGTGATCTTGACTGCATTGTGCAAACCCTCAGAAGTATTTATCCTAGAGACCACATAATGAATCAAGATCTCTAGCTTAAGAAGTCTGAATAAAACTGCTAGGGATGGACAACGACCTTGAAGACTGTACAGAGGCCTAGAATAGGCAGTTTCAAAACTGAAGCCTAAGCTTCTTAGCAGCTACAATTTCCAGTTCTTCAGACTGAAAGGAGACCACCAGCAGAAGACATATTGCTAGCAAAAGGCCACTCCCAAGCGGCCATGCCTCCAATCCAGACTTTTCAAGTCTTCTTGAAGTATGAGATATTCAAGACTTTTGAAAAGATTCTTCCAGAATTCTGAGAAAAAAAGTAGAAATCTGCATTTTTCATTCTTGGAGAAGTTTTTTTTTTTGTTTTTTTTTTTTTTTTTTTTTTTTTTGTTTTTTTTTTTTTTTTTTTTTTTGTTTGTTTTTGTTTTTGTTTTTGTTTTTGTTTTTGTTTTTCATCCAAAGAGAGAAAGAAATGAAAGATCTTCAGGCCTGAAAAGCCTGAAGAAGGATTTATTATGGAAGGATAACAGAGCTGCTTCTGAAAGCTCCATAAAGATTTGGAATAATTGCTTTTAACTGCTGCTGGAGAGAATATCAGCCATTATTTTTCATTTATTGTTTCATGGGACAAGGAAAGGTGAAGGGGCAGGACACAACGCAGAAGCCTCTATGCTGGACAAACTGAGACTGCTACAAAGTACGTCTTTCCTGCTCCAAAGGAGGTTTTCTTGTCAGACACTGACTCTCTGCTCTGGAGGAGCTTATTCTCCCAGCAGCTTGAATGGTACTGGCTGATGCTTCAATTAAACTCTCTGGGAGGCCATAGACTCCCTAGCAACGTAACCTGTTCTTGAACTGAACGTTTCCTGTGCCTGATTTATTTTATCTTCTAGTATTAAAGAAGATAGCAACATTTTCAAGCCTTAGTAGTAAAGCCACAGGTATTTTAGATAACATACATACTTATTTTAACTGCTTTCCTTTAAAATGCATTAGAACCTTGCCAACTTGCCCCCTGTAAAAACATAGAGAGCAGATCTGAACTGAATGAGATTTTTAGTCCGTCATTCAGGGCAGGGTGTGTCCAGTAAAGGTGCTGCTGTGCTGAGGCAGGGCCTGTGGAAGCCAGAAGGGTTTGCAAATTCTGTTGTGACCAGAAGAAAAATTATAGTCCTTGCCCACTGCTCCAGGAAGTTTCTCCTTAGGAAATCCTTGTGGCTAACTGCTCCTGTCAAGTGGACTATGTGTAAATCTCACCTGGCAGAAAATACATCACGGCAGCACCATACAACAAAAGCCAACTGGGAGGAAAAAGACTGCCTAGCTTGGCCTGTAATTCTTAGCAGCTGCACAAGGGAAAAAGTATTTATTTTTATGTAAAAAAAAAAATAGGTACTTCTTTAGGTTGGGGGTGTTGAAGAGTGTATTAGCTATAGCAGCAGTACTTCATTTATCTGTTTCAGTTTTGCACAGAAACATTCATTTAAGTATTTTTTATCTTCCTTATCTTTTGGACAGAATGCTCTTTATCAGTCTTTGTGTCCCAATTTTCCTTCCCCCCTTCCTGCCCCCAGACATTTCAAGCAACAAACTTAATTTTATTTTTATAGGGGCTGCCATTAAATATTCCAGGAAGATTCTCCCTCACCCCCAAAGATCTAATTAATACAAAATTAAAACAATACAAATCAAAAAAGCAATATTGACTATATTTTAAACAACAATATGTCATAACTATAAAATAGTGCATCCAAGAATGTGCCAATAAGGACAAAGTCAATGTATTTAAAGATTAATAAAGGTAAACAAAACCCAAACTAACCTCCCTTACACCTTACCATTATAGAAGACTTGTCCATGCCTCACCATCTCTCACTTTATCAATAACAAATCCCACCAAAAAGAAAGATAGGTGCTCCAAAATGATCCAATGTTCAGCAAGCTCTGAAGGGGAGGGGGAAAGGAAGAACACACATTCCAAGAGCAAGGAACCTCGCCTCCGACACACACACACAAATTACAGCTTTCTCTTTCTTTCCTTCTTCCTCTTTTCTCTTATTTTACCTCTTTCGGTTCCCTGTATTTGATGATGAGCTTTTAAGGACACAGAGCACACCTTACTGCAATTATAAATTTATTTGCGCAGTTATGTACTTAACACATACATTTTAAAGTAAAAATATAATAAAACAATAACAAAACCCTATGAATCTGGTGACAGATATTGAGTTGTGGAAAGCAAAATGAAATTTTTGTTTATAATCATGACTCTCCAGGCAATTTTTACCTATAGGTTATATACAGCGTTTATATGAATGTGCTACTGAACATCCAGCTTTCACATAAATGAAGGGGAAAAAAATAAAATCATATGGTGCCTTCAATTTGGAAGTTTTGAGTAACTAATCAGAATATTAATACGATGGAAGAAATCTTACCCTGGTTGTCTCAATAGGGAACTATTGGTTTTAGTCCTATTTGTCTTTCACATGATGTGTTGAGCAGCACAGCAAGAATACTATAAGCTTCATTTTTTCATTTGACCTAAGGAATGAGTAGACCACAAAACGCAGCCATCTGCTTACATGTTGCAGGGTTTTTTCTCCTTATTTCCAACTATTTCTTGCATTTGTTAAGGCTGTTCCCTGGAGAGGCACTTATAGGCTTGCTAACGAAGCCTGAAGTATATTAAAGTAAATTCTGTTTACTTTTAGCCTGGTCAACTTTTTTGCATGAAAGACATATAAATGTAAGTACATCCTTGCTACATTGCTTTCTTATGAGAAACACTCTAGATGCCACAGGGTTGGTCTTCCATAGCAAAAAATTATTGACATTTGTACTCTTAAAAATGGGAGGAAAACTGCCCACTGGACAATTTCTCTTAGGCAGAAAGTTTCAAGATACCCAGGGTTTTGGTCCCATTTCTATCCAAAGGTTTGATATTATTAAGTTCCATGCTCTGCTGCAAATGTTGGCATAAATGGAAAAGGAAAAACAACACAGATCCTCTTCAAATTTCACCTCTCCTCTTGCTGAAAAGAGCAGTATGTCTTCATACTGTACTATGTTTTCTGCAGTATTCAACATTATAATTTTTTTAAGCTGTGGTGGGGACGTTGAAGAGAAGAGGCTACATTATACATTAAATTCAATGCTGAGTGATGTAACTACACATTAAAGTCAAAGAGCAGTTCACATGAGAAACAGAAACACAAAGTGAGTCACTCATCTGGATAAAAACACATATATTATTAAATTTTCTTTCTTTATTACATTGACCTATAAATGTCTTGAGAAGCGCCAGATTGAAATGAGTGAGCAGAAGCAATCATACAAACAGTGATCTGTACTATACAAGCTACCATGTTCAAAAATTCATGAAAGTATTTGAACAAAAACACAATTTCCTTAAGCAGTTCCATTGGTTCAGGGTGACTGTCTTAGAACTGCTGTGCACAGTAAGGGTACTTACCCTCTAACGCTCTACTATCGTAACGTTCTTCTGTGATCACCAGGAAAATCCCACCACAACCAACAATCGAGAAGCAAAAGTAGTGTGCCATTATGCAGAAGATGAGGATGGGGTTTTTGCAATTTGTAGGAGTACTAGCCAACATTAAAAAGGAATTTCATACAAGAGAACTCAGGCTGTGACTGATCAGCACTGCTGGATTAAGTCAGCTACTAGATGGAAGTTTAGCGGAAAGCACGTAGAGGAAGGGAAAACTAGAGCAATACAAAAAGGCAGGCAGAGCAGACACAGGAGGTGAGCAGAACAATAACAAGAACATAAAAAGGAGACATTTTATATTTAAGAATTAAGTGTTTTCATGTTTTCATTTTGAGCCAGAAATAATTACCCTCGTTTGTTTTTAATCTCTTATGCAATTCCCTAGTTGATCATTATTAAGGCAAAATATTTAAATTATGTGATATATGTTTCTAATGTATGTCCATGCGCATGTATTTTTGGAGGTTATTTACTCTTTTTTATTATAAAATTAGGATAATCAATTCCAGGTAGAATTCAACTAATTTTAAATTTAGCCTACGCTAAAATTTGCTACATTATTTATCTTCCTATCATCAGGCAGATTTTCTTACCAGGGCAAAATATGAATTTAAAAAAACCAAAATTGTTTCAGAATGACTCGAAAGATGAAATATTTTCTCCAAGTCACATTGAGGTACCAGAACTACAGCATATACATTCTTGTCTTTATTTACCACATGGCACCAGCTGATATTGCAAGTGGATTAAGTTTCTCAAGACAGTTTCTCACATCCTAGGCAGCCACAAGTGTCTATTGCAAAGCATTCAACAAAGACAGATGTAAGTGTTCTTTACAGTGTGATGAAACTCTGGTCAAACTCTAGTCCATTCTTAAAGTTGTCATTAATTCAATACACAAAATAGAAGATTGGGCCACTGATATTTACATAGCCATGTATATGCTTCTCACAAGACCAGATCAGCCATTAAGGACATTACAAATTTAACACAAAATAAAAACATCAACTAGTGAGATATCAGGGATCTCTTGATAAGACAAATTATTTTCTTCTACCTCACAGTTCCACTTTGTAGTAGAAAAATGCTGAGAAAGCCTGTATGAAGGAAATCTGTATGGAGATGCATCATGTTTGCAAACAAATCAAATACAAACATTTGTGAAGTCTTAAAAACTAATGGCTTTTTTTTTCAGTTTAATGTTCCTGTACTTCTTTTAATTTAAAAATCAAAAACATATCTTCCACAGATAACATTTTATTTACCAAACTAGTCCTTACAGTTTGTTCCACGAGTGACGAAGGGCCAGTTTCTTCCAGCCTTTGTTTTTTAATACATAGTTATAATTTTTAATCCCTGTAATACTTTCTTCTTTTTGACAAATGCATCTTTCACAAGATAAAGGTATTTTTTCAGGTACATAAAAATAATCTCATTTGAAAGTAGAAGAACAAAGTAAGAAATGCCAGAATCAAGGGCATCAAAAGTCTTAAGTGGCTGGTCCTGCAGCCCATCCTCTCCTATGTCAAATATCTATCAGCAGCTGAACATTTCTCTGATGTGTCAGGACACCTCAGGCCTTGAGGCTGGGACGAGAGGAGGCTTGTTAAGCTGGTTAAGACTCCTTAGCTACATGTAAGGATTTGCTCATTTGCCCTTGAATCAAGGGTCTCTGACAGGTGATAGAAGTAAATCTTGGATTGGAAGATGTTCTGTGTCAGCTCTCTAGACAGCTTGTAATACAGTAGGGAATTATTTAAGCCATTTAGACTATTTTTGATACCTATCCTTTTCAAACCTGATTGTAATTTGCTTTGGTATTCTGCTCTGGGAAAATTGTGCCAACTGGGGACACAGGAGAAACTATGCAGGTACAAAGAGAAGTGCATGTAACTAAGGACGGAGATAAAGTTGTGCACTGGATGAAAATACAAAGGAACCCATGTTAGTACAACAATGGGGTCAAAGGTGGATTGTATCATTCTCCTTGAAACAGATAAAAGCTATAGATAATTTTTCTGCTAAAGAATCATTTCTGATTGTTTGTGTCAGAGAGGCAGATAACTGCCAAAAAGACAGATCCCTCTTCCTCTGACGTACTGTCCTGTATAGTATAATGTTAACAGCAAAGTAATGATGAGCCTCCAGTCCTGACATAAAATACAAAGTTATGCTAGCTAGATGCAAGCTTGATAATCTATAACCTGTAAATCCCTGTGAACATAGCATAAAATTCTCTATGATACTGGCAAAAGAAGTGCAAAATGCCATCAAAAACATGGACAGCTTTTCATCAGGAACATATCATACTTCCAGCCTAATTTTGCACATAAACCAGGAAATATTTTTTTTTCTATCAGCTTGTGTCCTAATGATAAAAAATATAAATACATAATCAATGATAAGGGCTTACATTTGTGAGAAACCAGATCTTCACTCACGTAACAGGTAAAGACCAGAAGAGTAAAGACAAGATACGAATTACTTCCACTTGATCATTTACCATTTGTGTGGCTACAATGACAACGAGTCCTAGACACATTCATGGTACCAGTGTGCCAATTATGCAGGCCAGAAAACCCCAAAAGGTAGTTCCCATCCTATCAATAACAATAATTTATTTCTGCTAAAGAAAAAAAAGAATCATTTTCATTCGTAGCCCACATTTGGTAAACTTCAGCCAACACATGGTAATTCTTCAAAGCACCAGAAAAAATGGAAGCCGTTAGTTACAACTGAAGCGTACAGCTTCCATTCCAGTAGTTGCAATTGCTCCTGTTATCATTCAAAGAGAGTACTACCAAGAGAACTTATTATATTTACTAAATGCCTTTTCTTGGACATTTTAAAAATACAAACTTCCTGCAGTGAATGGGAACTGACTGTGGCAGCACTCTCACAGGGAGCTGATCTGTTTCAAGATATTGCCTGATCAGCACAGAAAATCCCACCCTTTTGAATACATCAGACTCTCCTTCAAATATGGTTGCTTTAATAAACTGAAAACAGGGCGGAAAGAATGGCTTCAGGCTCTGAAGGAGGAGAGTAGCTGCTCTCCAGGAAATTACGCACTTAGATGGTCTATGTCCTCAATCAAGATTAGTTTATTCAGGGACATAATAAAATCTCCCACTGAGATTCCTTTACAAAATCCATGGAAAATTCATGATGTAACTACAGCTTCTCATTTGTTTGCCATTTCTTTCCACTGTACATTAGACAATGGTCACTTAACTCACACAGCAATTCCCGATGATATTACATTATCCTCATGATAGTCAGTAAAACAAAAACTACAGTGGCTTAAGCAGCAACACTTCTGCATCTGTTTGAACAAAATCCACTCAAATAATCAAACACTTGCAAGGAACTACTTAAAAACACAATTAAGGTACAATGTATTAATAAATGTTTAATACTTATACTTTTTCTGGTTCTCCGAAATAAGAACAAATTTAATTTTGTCTGATATTAAATTTTAATAACCAGGTGGTAGGAAAGCTTTACTAATTCTGGGAGAGAAATCCTGCTTTACATGCCAACCATGTGGTAACTCTTAAAGTTGCACCTATTAATTACAAACTATCTTAAAATTACAAAAGGGCAACTGAAACAACACTAGCTTTCAACTATGTCTCAGTCCAAAATAATGAATTAATCTATATGTAGCCTCTAATTTTCACCCAGGGACATTCTAGCAGACTCTTGCAAAATCTTCACAGTAGGTAATCTATTTGGGCCTCAGAAAAAAAAAATAGTAGTAGAGTTTGCATTCATTTAAAGAAGAAAGCCAGTCTTTGCAATTCTACTTCCTTCAGAAAAAACACCAAAAATACCCCCCACTGCCCCTCAACCAATTACTCAAACTCCCAGCTAAGACGCAGATCTTGGACATGCCCATTTTACAGAAAAATGAGAGAAAGCAAAGTAAACAATGAGCCGATGTATTATTTGTGCTGCAACGTGCTATTTGACTTGTGTTACTCCCCAGTGTAGGGGGACTCCCTTGCTGGAAAAAATATAGCAAAGAGTAAAGACAGCTTTACTGACCTGTGTGCTGCCGCCGATGCTTGGTGAGGGCATGACGTGTCCCGCCGGCAAAGCCACAAAGGTCACAGAGGAACGACTTCTCGCCTGTTGCAACAATAAACAGATGAGGGACTGCGGAGGTCACAGATCATTAAAACATATCTATCAAGGCTTTCAGGGTTACTAATTCCTCCAATCAAATGTTTCCATGTAAATATGTCAAATGGGAATGAAATTACCACTGCGGTTTATTGACTGTGATAAAATCTGAAAAGCACCACTGAACATAATTACATACTTGTCAGACCCATAAAAATTAGCTTTATTATCAATGGAATGGTTTTGTACAACTTCATTTCTGTTAGATGTCTTCCAGATGGGGCTGCTTTATGCACTTGAACAGTTTTTATGCATATCCTGATTTTTTACAATTCCCATACATCTGGCCTTTCTGTGCTGAGTAAAGATTGCCTGGAAAAAAAAGTTAATATGCTGTATATATGATTCTGCTTAAATAAAATATATTGAATTTACTAACAAATTAAGGGTACTGAGAAATTTTCAACAGACTCGATCACAGTCATCTTTAGTTACCTTCCATTTATTAATCGGTATTAAATGATTTTCTTGAATATACAGAAGAGCCCAGACAACAATAAAAGCCACATTATTCAGTACCAGTGGCAATTCAGCACTGTTTGTGTTTCTAAAGTTTTCATGACATAAAGAAAACAGGCCTGGGGATTGCTACTGAAATTGCAGCAGAACTCGTATTGTTCGTCTTCAAATGACAATTCTTAATTCCAAACCTCTGGACCAATTTGAGAGATTTTGGCAAGCTCAATACTCATTAAAAGTGCGGAAATGCTCTCTTCTTAGTAATTTTATTTTATTTTTTTAATAGAAGCTAGGATTTTGCCCTGTTGTCTATAAACATAGTCCATCATTTCGCAGCAATATTTTTACTCAGTACGTGCTAACATGCAGTGCAATCTCAGCCCAGGAAGGCCACACGGAAGGTCATTATGAATTAATAACTCTAACCTCAGATATAGACTCAATAACCTCAGATAAGGCTGAAATTTTTAAAATATTTTCTTAAAAAGGAACCACATCAGTCATTTGGAGCCAAATTGTCTCCTTTCACAGCACCAGAGCAGAGAGAGGGCTGGTGGGGCCATGATGCCAAACCCATTGAAACTAACAGTCTCCTTCAAATTCTTCCCCCGTGCGGAAGGAAATTCAGTTTCTACAGAAGACGGCTGGGTTAAGAGGTCGAGTGTCAAATTACCCAGTCCTCCTGTGAAGATAGAGGGATGGAAACCTCCATGTTGTTTGCTCCCACATAGCCAGGCACGCTAATACACAGACTGTCTGGGAAAGCACAGTGCCTCGGTTAACTTCGGATGCCAGAAACCATCTCGTGAGTGGGACCTCCCCAGAGAGCACTACGGAAACCAGATGCCCTCTCCCACCACTGCCTGGATAGAACCCCAGAGGAACCCCAGCTCCTCACTCCAGTCATCGCAGTGCAGGAGTCCCTGGGCCCCATGCTACAAGGGGGAAAGCAATTCCTTCGAAGTTTCCAGGGCAGCCTGAAACCTGCCACTCAAATGGGATCATAAAAATGCTGATTGACCTCCACCAGGTAGCTAGGCAATGAAATGTGGTAGGCACATATTTTTCTTCATTTCAGCAAATGGTATATTTTTGTTTGCTGTTCCCAAATCTGGTCATGAAATGCAGACTCAAATTTTACAGGATTTTGGGCTTTTTTTTTGAAAATCTGGTCCATTCATGAGAGTATTCCAAGACAGTATCTAAGGAACAAAGTAATTTCAGTGCCTCTTTTTAGGAGTCAGTTCTAGACATCTTTGATTATAATTTAATTTAAAAAAACAACAACCTCCCCCCGCAATAAACCAACCAACCAACCAAAACCAAACAACCCCCCAGAAAACAAACCACAAAAGCAGAATGGAAACCTATCATAACAATCACATGAAGAATGCATTTGTACTAAATGATGTAATAAAGTCTGAATTTTACTGCAAAATGTTTGTCACTCACATTATTGCTGAGGTTATACATAATTGTTACACAGATTTCTGCATAATTTTTTCTTAAAAAAAATTATCTTTTTATTATTTTATAAAAATCAGGATCGTCAGCATGTACCACTTCATCAAAATAGCAAAGAAAAAATAGGACTACACATAATGCTTAATTATAATTAAATATTAATTTAATTAATTAATCAATTTTAAGTATAAATCTTCCTAACTAGCTGTAATGCCTAACACCCCAGCATAAAATTCACACTTTAAAGTTAAATGCTGTTCCATGCCTACCAAGAAATTGCTCATCATCTATATATTGTCATAAATTAGCTCATGTTGTGTTTAACATCCAGAAGCAGACTTCAGTATGGCCTGCAGCTTTATACATTAATAAGGACACAGAGTACCCATAGCATCTTTGTAAGCTCATAGATTTACTGGGTAGCTTATATTTTGGCCTTTGGAACACCTTTCTGAACCACAGAGAAACAAATCAAAACTAACCACAGCTTTAAAATGGGGAAATTGATCCATCCTATAAAATGATTTGCCAGTTAAATATTCCACACTCCTTTAGGTCAGATATGGGAGCTCTCATGCAGGCAGTGCTTTGACGGAGTCAGCAAGGGCTCGGGTGTGAAAACAAGAGACTGGAGGAGATTTGGCCCCTGCTTTTTAAACTCAGGAAAGGTGG
>CM077876.1:63019951-63029951 GCA_039720435.1 Amazona ochrocephala | reverse complement strand
TCTAGATTTATGTTACCAAGTTTCTATTGTTCACTTCCAACATTTGCAACAGAATTTCATGCAAGAATTACTGATCCAAGTACAACAATACGTTTATATTTTCATATATATGTGGAATGGTCTTACTCAAACACACAGGACAACAGTACTGCTGCTGATGTTTTGCACCCACTTGCAGTTACTAAAGGCCCTTTTAACCATTTTCCTTAAAGAAGAGGTTGCAGTATCACCAGTTACTTCAAACTGGTTGGCGGCAGTAGCAGCAGAGCATGGTTTACAAGGAATGTAAATAAATATATTCAATTCAAATTAAGGGGGTAATAGGGTTTAAAAAAATTCACAACCATTTTTCAGCACTGAATCCAGGCACTTATTAATTCAGATTTTACTATACAAAGTCTATGCAGAAGATATCGATGATATAATTATACTGATTCCAGCACATCTTCCTAATAAGCATCTACCAGAAACACAAGCTTCCTAAATGATAGGATATAATATTCTTACCCTCAGTAGTCATGCAAGTATTTAAGGAGACTGCTATTGCAGTAGGTTCAAAAGCTGTGCAACATATCTAAAAGCCATACTCAACTGTGTACCATTTACCAAAATTGGATTAAGCCCATAAGTGGTAACCTGAAATACAAGTGAATAATACATTTCTCTAAGTTCTTAGAGGATGAGTAATTTATCAGGCTCTATTCTGATGGTGCACAACCTACTGATGAAATTTGTATATAAAATTCAAAGTGCAATTTCACCACTAAACTGTACCTGTTGTTAAGCATTTTAAAATAAATGAATATATAATTGACTGCTGGTAAGTACCTAGCAAAGGACAGTTTGAAACACGCAGTTTTCCTCAGAAAAGGATACTTGCAAAAAAGAACTGCTTACTGATGCCTTAAAAACAAACACACTTTAGAAACTGAACAATGTGTGAGGTGAGATATCACATTAATGCAAAAGCAAACCAACAAAAAAGGATGGTACGATCAACCCACTTGTTTGAATGCGTCTGAAAACATGACTACATCACGTTCTGAAAAGTCCCTCCAACATGGCACCAAGGGGCTCTGCATTTACCCGCACTCACATTTCTTCAGCTCTCAGGGAGACAGTGTGTTTTCACAACTGCCATCGCCTCAGCTCTCAGTCTCAAAATAAGATTGCTCTGTCTGTCTTGTGCATCAGCAATAGGTTATGTGCATCAATTTCTGACCTTTGCTGCATCTTTGAAGTATCACCAATTTCAAATTTACCTGCCCTAACACACTGGGCTGAAAACCTTGTGTCACTGAAGTGACAAAATTGGCTGGTTGCATTCAGTGCAGCAGCACAGCAGAGGAAAATGTAGGCCTACAGCTACAGGTGGGTTAACAATTACACTGGTGAGGTACAAGCTAGAAGAGCATACATCTCATTCTTCAGTCCCTCTTCTGACTCTGCAGTATGTTTTGAGGTGAAATGTAGTAAAAACAGTCCTGTTGCTTTCCCAAGCATTTATGCCTCTGAAAATAGACATCCACTCTTTTGAGATGTCAGCTACTATTTTTACATCATTGCTTTTCAGAATAGATGTACAATTTAAATTTCTATCTTCCAAATTAAAAACATTTTAAAACATAAGCAAGTATAAACAAAGTAGGAGTAAAGGTTACTTTATGTGAGAACAGCCTTACGAACCAGCTGAAAGACATGATGCAACCACCAGACACAGCCTCATGATTCCCATTGTATTCATTAAGGAATAATGGAAAGTTTTAAATTTATCATCTTCCACAGTGTTATAATATTCTGTCAATTTGGTAACATTAATCTTGCTGCAGAGCTTTTTATAACAGAGAATCACTTAAAATAGTGTCACAGCCTACTGTTTAATGCACATAAAGGTATGTTTCATTAACACAACTCTATGAGTTTTTACTAGAAAAAATATATAACATAGAGAAAACCCGAACACCTGCATATAATAGTAGTGATTCAAAAGCTTTTATACCAATAAAACTTGCAGTTTCATTTGATTACTTTTTTTTTTACCTAGAGGATTCTAGAACATAGCAGTGGAACAGAAATGCTGGATTAAGGCAATCTAATGGAACAGTGCTATAAAATGGGCATTTTTTTTTTTTTTTGCAGTTCCATTACCTTTATCAGTTGCCCTCCATCATAAATTTATCAGTTGTGACTACAGCGCATATGACTACATTTGTTTTCTAATGTAAAAAAAGCTTGGTTTGGCCTTAAAACTATTCTGGATAAATTTATCCGCATTCAGGAAAATCTCGTAGATTTAATATTAAATTCTGGGAGAAAAAAAGAAATGGAAGATTTTGAATTCTGTAGATAAAAATAAACCACTTGACCAAATGCCCTACAAAGTATTTTACATAAGCGTAAGTAGCTAATGGCAGTCAGACACAGGCACAACAGAAGGAAAAAACAGAACTGTAATTCAGTCTGTAAATTAGATTGAATGGTACTCATCGACATGTTTGTAAATACAAGTCTTAAGAATTAAAGAGTGATATGCACTGTACTGGAGTTGAGATCAGATGCAAACCACTAGGATCTTCATGGTTGTGAACATAGGTTCTGCTATCAAATCTCTCCACATTTTTAAGGAAAGAGATATGCAACTACCTTGAGATACCATGTATGGTCCAAAGGTTCCATCAAGATGTCATTTACATCCTCAGGACACCTTCAAAGCTGGGTACGGTTAAACAAAACTTGTCTTTAGAAATGTCTTTATATTTTAATTGAACCATTGCCTGCCTTCAAGGATATTAGAAATTTCCTTCAATAACTTATGAAAATAGAAAGGAAATAAAAACAAACAAATATTTGAACTCAAAACTATTGGTGCCTTGACTACCAGTGGTGGTTTCCTGTTTCACAAACAGAAAACAGTTCCTGCATTTTAACCATCTTTTGATATTTGCTGTCAAGCACATATTTTTTTATTATATTATTTACTGTGGAAATCTGGCAGCTCTCCACCATAATATTAGTAGCTTACTAGGACCGCTGACAGAAACTTGGGTCATTAGAATAAATAAATCTCGATAGCCAATACAATCAACTCACAGACTGGCAGGTGCTTAAAAAGCAATGATATATATTGAATTTGAGCTAAATCTTACCATCCTCTCAGACAGAACACCTACTCATGTAAAAGCTGACGCATTATTGTAATGCATATTTGCAGGAGCAGACTACTTAAAGAGAGCTTTGCTGTATGTGATGTTAATAGTTCAAGCCTTGAACAGAGGAACAGGGCTTACCCATGAAGTTTCCTCTTTAGGATGGACATCTAAAAGGTCTAAGAGTCTAATTAGATTGTAGTCTAAGCAAATAAAGTATTTGCAATGCCACCTCCTTCTCCTCCCTCCCCTCCCCAGCCCCCCCCGCAGTCTTTATGAGAGCTGAGTAAACAAAACAATTCTATCTTTTTTTTGGCTTCTGACTACACCTATGTTCAAGTGTATATAATTTAAAAACACAAAGAAAACTCATCTGTCTATATTCATCAAGTGCCGGAGAGGATCAGCACTTCCTTGCCTATTTGTAGTCAGCTCCTTAGGCAGCTCTCACATTTCTTATTTTTTTACCACACTAAAGTCTTATATCCTTTGCATTCTATGCTATCCGAAAACCTTCAGTGCATAATGGCTAGAAACCAGCAGATACTGACTCCAACTCTGACCCACAATTAATTTCCAACTTAATTAAAATCTTTATTAAAAATATATTTTTTGAATGTCTAGAGGTCTTTCAAAAGTGATGAGAACTACTCTTTCGCTAACAAAACAAAGGAAACACAATGAGTTTAATTTAGGTCACAGTGACATCAGAGAGGTTTATTTATTGCAAGCTTTGTTGAATCCAACAAAGCTTTAATCTGTGACATGATGTAGCTTGTAGAACAGCAAAGTGGTATGGTATCAGAGAAACTACACCATGCCATACATTTCTAAAAACTTCTGTTGTCAAGCACATTACACTCAGCAACATCATCAAAAAGAAAGAGAAGGGATTTTGGGGTGGTTGGTTTTTGTGTTTTCAGTTCACTTTTACAGCTGAAACGGTCTTTGAAAATTCCTATAAAGACTTCTCATACGGAGAGACAGCTGGCTTTATGTAGTTGGAGATGAAGAGAGTGCAATGCTTTTATGAAGCTGAAAATCAGGGCAGACCTTTGGTTTTACAAAGGGAAAGTGTGAGAATCAAGGCTTGCTTCCATGAACTGCAGAGTTTATCCAGCATCAGATACATCTCAGTAGGACTGAACGGTAGGAAAATTGGAAGATTTCAGCATGCATGGGACAAGGATTATTTTGCTTTTTTAAGTCAGCTTTTCATCAGGTGTTACAGGAAACAAAGAAGTGCAGTGACTAAGTCCACTGTGGGCTTTGGGTACCAAAACTATCTTTAAATCCAGACACATTTGGCTGATCCCTGCAACTTCAAGTCTTTTGGGAGCACCTTAGGAAGTGCTAAGCCACTGCGGATTGATTAACAGAGCCTGGAGAACTACAGTGACTTGATGCACATGTGGCTGCTGAGACTGCAACTGAGAGTAAGGCTTTAACAACTGTTATGCTTGCCTGAAAAGAAAGTTCCTCTTAGCTTTAAGCAAATGCATACTGGACAGTATATGTATTTGTAATTCAGTTATTTCTTAATTGCATTTAACATATGCTACCATGCTTCAGACTTCTTAAAATATCAGATTTATTCAAATCCACATGCCAGGATTAGTTTGCATCTGGTGGTTAATTTAACCGGAGTTTAGCTACTAAGGCAAAAAGTTCACCTGCTTGTGAGAAGACCAGATTTCCCTGTTTGTAAACCTCGCCAGCATGGTCTAATTCTAATGGAGAACCCTGTGTTTCAGTGCTGACAAAGAGACAAACAAAGACCTTGATTTTGACAACTGCATTTCAAAGGTATTTTCTAAAAATACCGAGATAGTTCCACCACTATCACAACTAATAAAAATTCATTTACTATGGATGCATGGTTATTGTATTTCTTTAAATAGAGGAGAAATGAGAGAAAACTTCCTTACAGCTAGAATAAAAGATATCTCAAATATAGAGAGGTACACAATCTCCATATGTTTTCTGCTGGGTTTTTTGTTTGTTAGGGTTGTGGGGTTTTTTTCCTTTTAAATCAAACTGCTCAGTCAAGTAAGTATTCTAAAGGAAAAAAAGATCAAAACTTTGATTACTTTGATTATTCTTTTTTTTTTTTAATCAGTTTTTATTCAATTAGTGCTTTCTTTAAAAATCTTTCCTGGTTTTAATTTACTTTCACATGAAATCATATTGAATAAAATAAACCTGTCACTTATAACAAAATTCAAAAAGAAAACCAGAAAATCCCCTAAAGGAAAAATAAGACTATATGCTGAAAATAACATATTACAGATTTAATAAAAATTTAAAGCAAAAAAAATAATATGGTAATATGCTTTTTATTTAATCTCTGCAGTTGATAACATACTACAAATTGGTTTTTACAAAGTTACTGATTTTGGTATTGTATTTAGACAAATATATGTACAGCCTTCTAAGAGAATGACTGCTGCTTTGTGATTTTAATAGGTTCTCAGAATAAGAGTACAGAGTTGTCACAGCAGAGTAATATCAACTTACAGTATGATTTTACTGACATCAGTAAAATATCAGACAAACTCAGTTTGACTCAAATCAGCTATAAGCACTATTTTTTTTCCTAAACCTAATATTATTATAATGCGATTTTTCATTATTAGTCCAATTCAACTTATATTGAAGTCAATGAGATTGTACTGAGTTCTATAAGTATTAGATCAGGCTCTACGATGATGTTACAGCTATGACAAAATGAGTCTTCGCAAAAGGACCAAGATAAAGTACATCAAGCTTATACTGTTAACAAATTATTAGTTTATTAAAAACTGAGTTTCCAATTCTCATTTACTTTTCTTCTGTTTGTTTATTGTATCTCAGCTGGTATAATCACTATAACTGTTCATTTTCATTTTACATGAGCTGTTCCAGTCACTTTCATTTTCATGGTTTTGTCCACTGGCATAATATTCACAACAGTTTGCCAACAATACTGAAAGATGCGTAAACTCAAGCAAAATAAATGCTTTATAATTTTGCTTCCGCTATCACAAGTGGAAAACTGATAATGACTTTAAAAGATTCTACAGCACTTATACAAAATTTTCAGTTTAAGCATTGGTTAACCCATCAAGACCTCTTTGAAACTTGGTTTTGTAAGATTTTCTTTTTATTTCCTTGTGATTTAGGCAACCTACCATAGCACTCAGTTGGCCGAAAATGCTGACTTCATATTATTTGTGATAATAGTGGAATCACTGTACAGAAAGAGATTATAAGACTGATATAATTGGTTTAATATAACATGTAAAATGTTGCACGTGTGGAATAGAAGAACTGAGAGCAAAGAGGAATATTATATGTCTGAGAAAATAATGAAAATCCAGCTAAAATTCATAGTCTTTTTAATATCGCGCAGTTTGCTAAGATGCCAAGTGATATTCCAAGTGCTGTGGTGAGTCTTACATATATTCTGTCTACTGTAAAAACTGCACATTCAAAAATAATTAAAGCCAATATGTCTAAACTACAACATACAAACTGATGTACAATCTCATTAAAAATATACTGAGATTTCTGTAGAAAGCATCCCAGGATTCAACAGGAAAAATGTCTATTTAGGATTATTATATCGTATTTATCACTATTTTAATGTACTGTTTATCACTAATGTGCCAGCAGAAGCTTTCTTCTCAGAAGGTTAACTCTTTGAAATTAAACAAAAATTAGCAGATGGAAAGTGCTTAATTGTTCTTCTCTTCCTATTTTTAAATGGAGGAGGTGCATAACATTACCAAGATATGCATGTATTTTTAATTAAGATAGTATCATTTGAGGTTGTGATTCCTAAGCCAGTTTACTATTTAAAAATGCAGTTCTCCTTCTAAATATAAACACAAGAGGATCAGAGTATTGTTGTACAAATCATTATGCCTTTAACAGCTGTTCATTTATGGTCTCTATCATTCTGCAAACAATAGGAACGTGAACAATTGACTTCATACACAGAAATGTATTCTTCTGCCAGGTATGTTCCTCTAATCGGTCATGTTTCTGTTATGTCTTACCTTCTCATGACCTGGAGATTAATTTTCTTAAGATCCTGCCAATAAATTCTGAAGAACTTGCATTATTATTTTAAAATAATTGGCACTTAAAAAAAAATAAATATGTGCAACAGAAATTACAAGAACTCTGAAGTCTAAGAACCAAATAAGTATTTCCATTTTGCACAGTTTCCTCCTAAATCGTCAGATTGACAAAACAGTAGATGTTCAGTACAGCAGATTACTTTTATTAAACTACATTTCAGATATATTTCAATCGTATTTTATTACCCTTTAAAATTAAATGAAATCAGAAGATTTAGGAGATTATATGCCATTAAAATAGATGAGGCTATCTTTCCTATTATAGCATAGTTTTATTTCTAAGTTTTCAGTCTGTCCATACCAAAATATGCTCCTCCAGCAACAAAAATCTATTTGGTAAGTTTAGATCGTAGACAGCGTATTATTGGTTACAGAATAACTCTGAAACCACTCTTGAATAATAATTTCCATGAGACAAACACTGTAGAGTCAGCCACAGTTGACCTAAAAAGTAGGACATTTTTCCATGTCAGGTCTGGTCTGTGAACCATCAGGCAAATGACAGTGCCATCGGTGAGAAACCATTACGTCTCTTAGAATTTCAGAAAGAAACAAATCTCAAACGTGGTGACAGTGAAACTAATAAAGATACCCAGAACATATGCACAGGTTCTTCTGCTACTCTGTGGTAACTGCTTACTTTATCAATTAATCAGGAAGGCTGCTCAGCTATTGCTCATAAACCACCAAATTTTAACATTCAAGGACTCGTATTTCTAGACATTTTCCAAGCTGTAAGGCTGAGGGTGCTAAACACACTTGCTCTTTATATACTTATCCCAGGGTGTTGTCTGCTCTTTTAGCTGGAAGCAAACCTCGAGTAAATTCCCATTTATCTCCTTGCCAATCAAGAAGTGAATGACTGACAGTAACAGAGCCTTATCTAGGACTCCTGTCTGTGGTGCATTCTGCTAAATGATGTCATCGCTCTAGCAAAAGAAAATAAGCAGATTATTACAGTGACTAGAAGCAAACTAAACATTTGGATTTTTGCATGGACAGATTTACACACTGTCTGTCAGATAAAGCACAGTTTGCCTGCTGCTTACACAACAAGAATGTGCCTGACAGCTTCTTCCCAGCTTTAGTATCTGATTACATAAATAGGCCATTCCCCACCATTCCTAAAGACTGACAGTCTGTCTTAGTTTAAAGAGCAATTTCTGACTATCAGCCTTTCTGTCTCGCACACGAGGCTGATTATCATCGGGGCACTTCCTGGAGGTCCAATCAGTTGGTTTTTCTCAGGATGTTACAAAACTTGTAGCCACAAGAATATTAAGAAAATGAGAAATTCCTCAGTAAAAATTTAACAGCAGTGACCCAAAACTTATATCCGCCATCACAGTGAAAATTCTCACTGACTTCAAGCTTTTAGACAAAGATTTTAGGTGACTGCTATTATCAAGAAACACAACGACCACATCTGGAAAACAAACTGAACTGAAAATAATAACAGCAACAACAACAAAACCCAACCAAAGAAAAGAACAAACACCCACTTACCCACAAGTAACAGCTAACAGCCCCCCCCACCCCCCCCCCCCAAGGCACCTTTTCATGAGTGGGTCTCAGGAATTCATACAGTAGCTCCATTGCCCAAGTCTGCAGTTGCCCTCTCAAATTAAACTTGAAAACTGTCACATAAAGGATCTCCATAAGCTCTGTATGTTTTTGTATTAGCTGTGCAACTCTTAGTCTTTTTTAATAATTCTGCCTTTCCAAATCATACCTCAATAAAACTATGCCTTAAATTAGATGCATTTTACTGTTGCTAGTAGACTAAAATATTTTTTAAGGTATGAGCATGTAAAAGACACGCCATTTTTCACAGCTAAATGTATGCAGGTGTTAATGAACTTATTTAAAAAATGGTTCTGAGCACTGAAAAGGGTAAACACATAATAACTCTGCTGTTTACAATGGTAAACAATTGCAAGTCATAACCACAATATTGTTCCTAGTTATTTCAGCTATAACTTGCAAAGCCTCATAGCCAGACAAACCAGATGAAATATGTTGCTGCAGGTCTGCTCTGATGGATCCCTCTGAAATATCCACATTATTGCTTTTATTTTATTATGTACCACACTTCATAACTGTACACAGCAGAGTACAATAAAAACTGCACTACACTCCTTTAAGTACTTATTAAATAGGTCAAAAAGTTACCATAACAAATAACTTGCTCTACTCAGGGCCCATTAATAACACATCTTGTTGGAACTCTAGAACAAAATGGGGGAAAAAAGAACAGTGGAGAAGTGTCTATCCCCCGGTGCTAGTGCTTAACAGTTTGCACTTAAAGATCATAGTATTACTACTCACAGCATCACCCAGTCAATTGCTGTTCTAAAATACTGGAACAGGCACAAGTTGGAAAATTGTGCTATACACAGATTTGGGGGAAGGGGAAGGGCAGGAGAACATTTGCATCAAATACATATGTCCATCTGATTTGCGAAGGCGAGAAACGCCACAAAGCCTAGTGCTTTCCGACTGTTAGGACCCATGGGATACAGGATTGTGATTCACCTGCACAAAATGTTTTCCCCCTCACAGTAACATCTTGATAAAGTACTAATTCCTTGATCTAGGCAGAAGACTGGAAAGGAGAAAAATAGCAGACTCTGGCAGCAGACAAGGATGTGAGAGTGCTGGAGATACACAGGAGGCGTCTTCAAGGTGTGGGAGCTGCTGCAGGCACTACAGAGGGACAGGAGGAGATGA
>CM077876.1:62977451-63014951 GCA_039720435.1 Amazona ochrocephala | reverse complement strand
CAATTTTTATATTTTCCTATATATAAGCTATAAACAGAGAGGATGAACCCTCAAGTAAGCAAAAGTAAACTAGAGACAGGAGGCTTTTGTAGATAGAGGTAAGCCATTAGAAACATGAGGTTATTCTGGTGGAGAAGGCTTGCAAGGTCCTGTCACACTACACGCACAGCACTGATGCTGAATTGTAGGTTCAGGTTTTGTGTTTGATTTGTTTGGGTTTACTGCCTCCTCAAGTATAGGTTCTGTATGTGAAAGGATAATATTGACAGGTGTTCAGGCTGGTGAGAGAGAATTATCTGTGACTACTCAAAAAAAATGAACATAGATAAGCCACATATCTTCATATTGGCCAAATACTGGCTGCAATTTAGATCTAAAACTTCAGAAAATGTAAGAATTCTCTTTTCCAAACCACAGATACAGCTTAAGTAATTAAAATCACCAGCTAACTAGAATCAACCCATGAAGTTGTACTGCAACAACTTCTTTTCATCTTCCATGCATTTTAGATGTATAAATGCATAATACAGTTATATTACATCAAGCTATACTATTTGAAATAGCAGCCTAAGGTATACAATTATTATTGCTATGCAAAGTAACATGAAAACATGTTAATTAAGATTTTAGAAGCTCCATCAGAAAATAAACCCAATATGCTATTGAAAACATTCTATAGAAAGTCATTAAATAGACCCATTTTTACGCAAGCTGACCACAAAGTCTGAATACCTTGCTGGACTACTATTTATTCTAAATATAACCAATAAGATATAATTTTACTTACACACTAACCTGACTTGGGAAAAAAAAACCAAAACATATATTTCAGTATCATATAGCACCATCAAAAATAAGCATGTTTAATACACAAGAGGACTTCATTAGTAAGAAACTATATTTTGAAGCCTTTGAGAAGAACAAACAGAACAAAAGTCAAATATCAGGTAAAACACTGGAAGATTAAGATCACAAGGCTGTGAAGCTTTTGAAGTCAAATGACTAACAGATGCACAAATTACTTTCATTTATGACTCTAGTTTGAAAAAAATATTGGTATGGATATGATGCTGCTGTTTTGTATGATCACCAACAGTTGTCGAAAATATGCAACTAAAAAAATTATTCATACATCATAATTTTGGGAACAAGTGAAAAAGTATTGTCTTCAAGTCCATCAGAAATATAGGACATTTCTGTAAACAGCTAAACGTGTGGACAGTCGAAGAAATCATGGAATTTCACAAACTGACTCAAATAACAGCAGAGAAGACCAACACAGAAAGTAGCCACTAAAACCATGTGAAACCGTGAAGAAAGCAGCTCCAACGGATCTGCAAGCAAACGTAGCCAGAGGGGGCCTGGTATGATGTATCCAAACATCAATCTAAGCCAAAAGTTAAGCAAGAGAATAGGACAATGCCCAGAGTCATAGACACATTCTATGTTCTCCACTTAATTTCTGCTCAGATGACAGCAAAATCCAGCAGAACAACTGATGAGCCTACAAGGTCTTGTTCGATGTATTTTCCCTAAAACAAAACATCCAGGAGAAAAAGCCTGAGCAGTAATGGTGTCACCTGGCTAGCATGAGCAGCCCCTGACTGATAATAGCTACAGCCTTGTCACTGACAATCACCCCATTAATGCTGTCATTTAAAATCTATCTAGGGAGACTGATATAAAAACCAAAAAGAGATTAGGAATACAGCTGTCATAACAGAATGAGTGAATCACACGAACAAACTCTTTATTTCAAGAAACTGCTTACTGTAAGCATGAAGCTGAGCTGGAGAACCTATCCTCCTGTCAGCTCTCACAAACGGGCAGGAAAATGTTCCCTCCACATATACTCCTGACCCACGGGACAAGCTGGTGAGCCAAGCTAAATATTTCCCCACGAGTACAGACCTCAGCTAAAACTGCTTGAAATTCTCACCTTCATGAAAGTCTTACAAGTTTAGCCACAGGTCACAAGCCAGATCAAATCACTAAGTAACTGAAATACTAATGGAAGAAGATCTAATCACATTGATTAAAACAGCATTCCCACTTTACTAAACTAGTACCAGGAGACTGAAACTTCTTACTAACAAATAAGGACTGGACTTTATTATTATTTGAAAAGCAACAGAGTTACAAAATCCATTTGGTGCTTTCAAAAGCTCAATATGAAAAATCCCACTCATGATCAAAAGCATTCAAACAATCCTGAACAAAAACAAAGTGTGGCTTTGAATCAGTAATAAGTATTAGAAGCTCCGATTACAATGGCATGAAGACTTATGGCTGGCCAAATACTAGACAGATAGCTTCAAAATGACAATTTTTATATTAGGTTTTGAATTTGTATGTGATAGGTATTTACAAGAGACAATGCTCTAGTAGGAAGTTACTTCTTAGCAAAGTGATTTTGAACTGCTGAACTACCATTATTTGAAAATTGAGCAACTAAATAAAATTTTTTCAAACTCCATGTTAAAGTTACACGATCAGTCCCATGATATTGCTGGCATACATCACTGATAGGAAGGAAAGAGCAGCATAAGGAACAATTGTGTCACCACTGAAATAACCTACTTTGACCACAAAAATAAAAGATCTGCCTTTCTAAAAGATTATAACCTCACGTTAGCCAGATTCATCACCCCTTGATGAGTGCAATGCCATATGTTGATTCACATTTCTGATACTGTCTGAACTATTTTCTGATATTACTGATATTACTGATATTACTTTTATATAATTTCTTAGCTGCTTTAGCTAATACAATTGACGCAATTATGATCGCGCAGTCTGTATATTGGCTAAGAAACACAGATTCAAAGAAAACTGAAACACTAGGAGAAATCTTTACTTAAACTGGTTGATCATCGTGTATTTTATAATGGGCCCACACAATTCATAACCATTTTTATAAATGTTCACTTATTGCTAGTTAAAGCTAGTGTGACAATTATTCACAAGCTGATGGAAGTTCCTGCCCAAATTCAGTGATGTCTGGGGTTAGTTTAATCAAACAAAGGTTAAGATGAAGGTTTATTTCTTTAGTAATAAAGAATCCTCACCACCCACAACAGCATATAGAGAAAATAAATTTTGTTCCCTTGGGCACGAATACCTCCACTCAATGAACAATGGCTTTCACTCTGCTAATTGGAGAACGGAGAGGTAAAGGTCATGTGTAAAAACAATAGGGGATATAAAAATAATGCAAACTAAGGAAATTACAGCATTTTCCAATTGTCAGCGTGACAGCTACCAGTGAGAAATAAGGACATCAGATACATGTGCCCTACTGTGCAGGCTGGGTAACAAGACAGTCTGCATTCCAGTATGCTGGCAGTACGTAAACATGTTTCCTTTCTAGGGACAACGGGGCTATGCCCCAACAAAAGTAATAATCTTCTCTAGAATTACGTTGACCTGGAATTTAACTAATCATTTCAATAGGAGGAAATAGGAAGAGGGAGGAAAGGACGAAAACAGGAAAAAAAAGGCTTTGAATCAGGTCACTGAAGTGCAACTGTTTGAACTATTCTTCTGTTCTAAGTAAATGAATTTTAATGTTCTTTTTAGTTCCTGTTCATATTTAAGTACTACCTTGTTTAGCAGCTTGGTTGGGTGAAAAATAAGAGCAGGGATTCGAGCTGCGCTGTGTACCTAACTTGTTTTCCATGAATTAGAATAGACAAATGGAAATTATAGTAAAACATTCAGGAAAAAAAAGTACATGCAAGCAAACTATCATTTAACTTTTTGAAAAATGCTTATGTCTATAATTGTGTCCTCTTCTTAATTTAAATGTCAGATGCAGATGCTGTTCCTAGTAGTTAGCGCACATATTAATTTATTTTTAAATGCTTGTACACAGGTTTCAGACCACATTAAGAGAAACAACATTTTCAAATTAAATTATAGTTAAGGAATTTTTAATCAAGTTTTGTTCTTCCTCCTGTTCTTTTTCCTTGCATCTGTTTTAAACAGTTGCCCTGAAAATGCGTATACCTCTGAAAAGCTCTAGACTGTGATTTTTTCAGACTCGCAAAGGGTTGTCATGTTTCAGCTCTTTTCCCCCTACTACTTGTCCAGTCTTCAGTGTTCTAAGACATACACTTAAAGGATAATAAAAGAAGACCACATTATATGTCAAATTAAATGTTGTTGATACTTGCTTTAAGTGTACATGCACTGACATTCTGTTATGGATCAGCTGCTGGACAATAATACTTGCACATTCCCCGCCTGACAGATTGTTGTGTATTTTGTTTTAGATGCTCTAATGTTTCTGACGACCCATACAAGGCCACACATTTCAGCAAATTTTCCAAATTAATACTGAGACCAGTTTACAATGTTTTCTTCAGTAGCGCTCACTCTTACTGATTGTGTCCTAAATAATAACCCATGGCCTCAGGCAGTTTTTCTCAGAATGTTGATGATGAGAACTCATTCATCTAAATCTACTGGCCAATGGAATAAAATAAATCAAGAATTTCCTAAAATATAACAATATTTGTGTTCTCTAGATAATTGATGACTGCAGCTGCACTAATTAAAACCCATGTAAGTTTCATTAATCTTGGTCACTAGGTCCAATTGCTGTACGGCACACCCTGATCACTGCACATTGCCCTTGTGTCACATTCAGGTGAGACTTGACTTTAGTTAGAATCTCACATCATCATTATTATGTTCTTAAAATCTGAACTATCATATCATGCATATAGCAATTGTGCATATAAATGACTTATCTCACAACAGGTAAGCTCAATAATAAATTGAAAATATTACTTAAGACCAATTTAGTCTCTGTAAAATGCTTGCCAATACTCTTCCATCCCAAAGAAGACAGTCTTTGCCCTTCTTATCTCACTGCGTGTAATAAGAAATTCTCTATTCAGAGGAAACAAAATGAAATTAATTTTTCTTTAATGTTATTACAGTGGCATTTTGTTTGCATACGTACACTTTACTGGCAATCAAAACTACATCTTCACTAGAGTATTTCTAGGTAATAGCTGTATCATACATACATTTTTCTGCATCAGAGAACATTTTTATAGCTGTAGATATGCTTTTGCTTGTTAAAGAAAAAGAAATGTGTCAAAAACTTGTGGTTCAGATAAATATCTACAGAAATAGCTATAACTAATGTTAATAACTAAGCTGCCTTGCAGATCATAAATACTAGGAAATATAAATAACTCCTAGAGACAACTGCACAATCTATATTTGAGGAAAGGCAACATTTGAGTAATCAATCACACAAAGCCAACACTGTCATAAGCTGAGTTTATGAAAATACTTGTAAACATTTATTAAATGTAAATCCCTCTTCAAAATCTGTGTTATCAGAGATCCCCATTTTTTCATGCAATTTGGAGTATGTAATATACAGCAGCTGAGGAATATACAAAAGCCTTGTTGCAGGAGCTGCTTCCTGTTGGTCTCTCAAAGTGCTGGCAGTGATACAATTTCTTTTGAGCTAATGTCATACAGAACATGTTCTAGAGAATAACTGATAACATTTAAAATATGGCTTTATCATCCTTACCAAGCAACATAATTCCTGCTATTTTTCCCACCTCTTTTTCAAGATTAAAAAGTACATTTTTTTTCATTTGCTGATTGAAGTCAATGGAATAAATAAGAACTCATGTAACTGGGAACAAGTTTTGGACCATTATGCACAGCCTTAGTCTTACACCATGAGAAAGCCTTTGTCAAAATAACTTAGAAGCTGACATGCAAATTTAATGAATGTCACATTGTAATATGCTTCCACAGAAAAACTTCATGCTGCCCCTTTGGAAGGTTCTTCCTACATATGGGAAGGAAACGCTGCAAAACTCTCCAGAGAAACCCTGCTGTGTGCTCACGCTTGTGCCCTTGAGCCTGTGGGATTTGCTCCTCTCTAGTTTTGTACCTTCTTCCAGACCCTGGGGATCATCCAGGCTCTGGCCAGCCACAGAGGCCCTTGACCACAGCAACCATTTCTCCCACTGATAGCTATTCAGCATACTCAGACCTAACACACATGGACTAGTTTCCTGTTTGCCTGCTTGACAAATTAACTTCCCAAAAATTTATCCAAGAGCTAAACATAAGCTAGGCTGTGATGGGTTCCCAAAATGAGAGACATCAGTAGGGCATTACGGATGTCAAGCATAACGGCATTTGAAAGTCTGAGAAAGAATATGGAAATGGAAAATATGGAAAAATAGAGAACAGAATATGGAAAAATACAGAACAGCCGAACAAATCAATTCCCTATGACTGCAACAAACTCACATCTCAATGGGGAGAGATGACCCAGACATTCCATGCTGTTTGCAGGCCATACCCAACCTGCAGGGAGAATTCATGAGGCTTGCGGACTGTTTTGAACATCCTCTTTTCCCAAGAGGAAACTTAACATCATATGCAAGGATCCAATGCCACAATAACACAGATGAATTACGTTGTTAGGGTCAGTTTCTAGCCTGGTCTTCATCTCTCCTGGTGTATCCATACATTTACCCCATGCTGTAAAAGTGGCGTGCAGACACTCTTACTACAAGGTAATTACAAATCACTCACATTACGGGGAGAAGGTGTGGTATCCAAAGACAAGACAGAAACCAAGTACAGGTTTTGAGAACCATTCTAATGCAGCATCAAGCTTTTCCGAACTTTTTCTGAGGAAGGGGTTTAACCAAGCAACTTCTTAAAGGGAGCAGCATTCTTATTTTCACAGGATTTCATTATCCTTTCAACAAAACATAATATGACATAGAATGAAAACACAAAATGAAAATTAAAACATATTCTCAGCAACTGTATACATTGTACAATGTAGTAAGAAGAAAACTGATCATCTTTGCCACAGACTGTTTTTCCTCCCTCTCATTTTAAACACGTCCATCTTATTCTGTTGCTGATGATAAAATCATAAACATTTTGGAACACTGCAATAAGCAGATGTTGTAATATAGCTCTGGCGCCAGCTCTGGTCAGAAAGTGCAGGTGAAAAAAAATTCACATATTGCAATGGTTCAGAGGCCTGGTTGAGCAAGTTGTTCCTAAATAGTGGTAGTCTTCTCAGCAGGGGTCAAAGAAACACATTCTGAAGAGATCTTTTTGAATGGCCTCCACAGATTTTCTGTCTTCCAATTTTAGTCCTCAGTGAGCTGTGTTAATATATTACGAGTCAAAGTCTTGCTTTTGAAAGGAAAAAAAACTTCAGCAAACCAAAATCTTGATCAAAGAGAACATACAACTCGCTTTGCAATAGGAACACCAATTTTCTGACTCCTACAACTCATAAATGGTTGAACTGGTTTCAGTCAAACTGCTGGCAGAAATCAAAAGTCTGGAATATTTCAGTACACAAAGTTTTTTAAGATGTTATGTATGAATGAAAACAGAAGGACAGAAGTGAAAGTATTTTGCAGGCTTTACAACTGCATTCTCCCTGCTGTCCCAACACCTTCATTAAATTAGCTATTAACAAAAGATAATACTAAACTCTTACATTCGGTTTAAATTTTCCTTAATCCTCCTCTATTTTATTGGAAATCCACATATTCCCAACCTTATTCAAGCACCCTATTTTCAAATGCTTATAAGCTGTCAGTGACTGTCAGTAGTTGACAGGTCGTCTTTGTTTCAACTATCCATATCTAAATAAATATTTCCCTTCCATTTATCAAACACATTGTGGTAATAACTGTCTCTTCCTCACTGAGCACGAATTCTGTTACCCAGAAATGAACAAAAGTAGGAAGGGAGGTTTCAACACTGCTTTCTGAATAAACTGTGTTTAGTGTGTGCCTGGATGCATCTAGAACTGAATTATAATTTGAATTTACTTTGTCAATGACACAGCACTGCATATGTCAGCTACAGAACATTTTGACATTAAGCTGTTTTAAGAGTCTCTCCAGCACTGAGTATTTCTGGTATCTGTATTTCGACTACTCTTCCATATGGCTATCCACTCATGTTTTCTTAAAAAGCCCTTCATTTTCTACCCTGTCCATAATTTTTCTTAACTCTGGGTCACTTCATATTGTTTCTTTACCCATTCATGACTACAAAGCCTACAAACTGAGTATCATCAGATTCCTCCTCTGTTTACTAGCTTTAATTTCCATTATACACACTGCCTAAAATTTGTTTCATAAACAGCTTGCATAATTTTAGTAAGTTAAGCTCACAGGCGAGCATCTTTTTATCCATTCTAAATATTAGTATCATTTTAAGTATTGCCTCTTGCTGTCAATCTTCATTTACTTTTTTTTTTCCATTACTTCCATGAGTCTAATTCCACTGGTTCAATGGCACATAACTTACTTTCCTGAACTACTGCCAATGAATGTTTTTAGACTTGTTTTCTCATACACCAACCCTTTTCCTCCTCATGCCCCAAATGGCAGAATCATATATTAAGGAAACTGCTGCAGAAACAATGGACTGCAGCTTTAGGTCACCTGCATGGATTTGCTTGAAACTGTACTTAGAAGGCACTTCATTTCATTGCAATCGCTATGGGGCATAGTGCAATGACCAGCAAGCAGTCAAGGATTTTCTTGTGCCAAGGTCAGTGACATGCATTGCACAATCCACTTCTGCAATTTATGCATTGTTTCCACTGCTTCTACAGGTAGGCTGTTCCAAAACCTCACTCCTCTAAAGATAAAGAAATCTTTCTTCCTGGCCACTTTTTTTCCAGTTTATCCATCTGCCAAGACTAAAACCAAAACTGGCAGTCTTCATTTTCAGTAAAATTACTGTAACCTTTTCTCTTAGGAGAAGACCTCTGTTCACATGTTCACCCAGAACTGTATACAGTATTCTGCATGGACAGGTGTCTCACTCATACAGACTTCAAAAGGCATTAATATTTCCATACCCCTTTGCTGTAAGTACTTTGGTTGGTTCATCCTAAAACTTCCGTTACCCATTTTGTCATACCTAGAGATCCATATGAGGCTTTCAGGCTGGCGACCAGATAAAATAATCATATCATTTTATACATATTTCCAGTGAGTAAACCTTCAACTTTTTAGTGAATAGCATTAATCACTATTTGCACAATCTCGTAGTTCTTATCAGATCACTTCCAACTACCATTATTCCTATTATAAAAGCCATCTAGCTTTTACCATTTGAAAATCTATTTCATGTTTTACAATACTCCTATAGCTCATGTTATCAACAAATACCAAAGGACTATTCCTGCAATTTACTGGAAGCAATAAGTAAAACTGTTACCAAAATCACTTTTTGTGGCTCACCACTTCTTTTTAAAGATAACCTTCCATTATTATCCCTGTAACTAATGCATTATCAGCTCAAGAGTTCTTGTACTAATCTCTGTAACTGAACCAATTCTCAAGTGGCAAGTTATTTGGTATTTATTTGAAATCCAACCATACAAATTTCCTTTGTCAAGAGAAAGAGGTTTTAGCTTACTAAAGACAGGTACCTAGTTAGATGGGAAAGATCTGCCTTTGGTAAGCCCACACATTTCACTGTACTTTCATATCTTTGAATCATTCTTTCTCTGCTATTTGTGTTGAATCTCTGTGCACTTCAGACCACATAATTGCCAATTCCTTCCCTCTTCTTAAATATTGGTACAGAAACTACTACTTGTATGCAGTCCCATGGGAGGGGAGTGGGAACTCAGCCATGAATTCATACATGAACTCATACCTTGCTCCCTGCGTGTACACGGAGCTGATGCAGTGGGGCTGGATGGGGCTTCGTCTGTGCAATGTAGCAGTTCTACTCCTCTGCATCCAAGTGGCTACATCGCCACAATTGAAACAGTACTACCAGTAAGGAAGGCAACTTCTATTAGTTGCTGGTCCCTGGCTTGTCCTCAGCAAAGTTCCTCATCTCTCAGTGGAATGGTAGGAAATAACAGTTGAAAGCACTAGTCTTCATTATGCCCCAGAAAAGGAATGTCCTCTTCACTTACTGGTGAGAAATGTAAATATTTTAATACAGCACGACAGAGCAAAAGAAATGCACGAAAATCTCTCACTCATGAATCCCACTCTGGGAGAACTTCTGTTATTTTACATGGGACCTAAGGATCTATTGGGCTCTACACAGTCAGAGCACCTGTTTTTCTACATTTTCTTCTCCTCATTTTAACAGGTAGCAATGGAATTTAAACAGCAACTACTGCTAAAATGATAAACTCCTTAAGACTGGAGTTCCCAATGCACGCAGATTAGGTATAAATTGAGAACACATACCCCTTGTCCATAACACAGCTGCTTGACTTGACCAGAAAATAATGTTTCTCCCCTAATTCCCAATTTTATTTAAAACTCTAGTTATAAATCACTGCCAAAGATTGGAATGACTGAAATTCTAATGCTATACTAACGTCTATTGCATTAACACTATGAAAAAGTATTTCAGAATAAATCAGTAAATCCCTCAACTCATTCCATTGTCCCTACATACTGATACTTCAGCTCACATATTACTGCAAAAACGAATATATTTCCATAAACAGTGAAATTAGGAGAAACAGAAACGAAGCCTTTGTGATTAAATTATTTTTACTTCCATCAGTGCAGAATACATGCTGCCAAACCCAAGAAATTATAGTCAAAGAAGTTTCCAAAACTCTTCACTCTTTTCTATCATGTTTATCAGACTTTGTATAACTCTGTAACAATTTTTTTTTTCTCGTAAACAACAGGACAGTACCTAAATAATCAAAATATTGATTTCAGAAACCAAACTCACCAGGAAATGTCATAATAATGGATTACACTATTTTCTTCAATCATTTACAGCTTCTCACTCTGCCATTCCTGGTCAAAGAAGTTGCACCTTAGCTGACTACAAACTCATTATTTATTTAGCGGCTGAGACCAAATGCCCACCGTCCCCCCCAAATTCAGGTAGATTACATCTCTCTGCAATGAAGACCAAATTAAAAATACTAACTACTTACTCCAAATGGACTTACTCTGACCAAAGAACTTACTCTGACTAGATTAACATTGTGTTACAGTGACATCAGATCCATAAAAATTAACATCTACTGATATCTAAAAGGATGTTATGTAACATGAATTTGATGATGGCCATATGGGAAGGGCACAAAGAGCTGAATTATCTTTACCCTAAGGTTCATACACCAGGTTAATTGTTTCTATACTCCTGCTGTTACAATTCATTCTAACTGCCAACATGGTTAAAATATTAAGAGAAGGTTTTAAAAATGAAAATAACTCATTCTGGAATTGGAGTTTCATATACATTAACATTATACACTGCTGGTTTCAAGACAAGAATTGTCTTGGTTTAAGCCAGCCGGTAACTAAGAGC
Source organism: Amazona ochrocephala (assembly GCA_039720435.1). Taxonomy (NCBI): domain Eukaryota; kingdom Metazoa; phylum Chordata; class Aves; order Psittaciformes; family Psittacidae; genus Amazona; species Amazona ochrocephala. Next base: position 63,003,608 of record CM077876.1, on the reverse strand, counting down.
CATGCAGCCACTTGCTCACTCCCCTCCTTCATCATCTGCTATGAACGCTAGCTAGAGTTTCACTTCAGATTACTGCTCCTAAAATCTTTCAAGAGCTCAGGAATGGGAGCTGGAGCACTTAAAGGCAGTGAAGGAGAGAAGAAATTGGGGTGTCGCCCTGCCCAAACATCTGCTCATGACTGAGCCCTGTTCTGAGAACTGCAAATGTTCTCTTGCTGGGTTCATGCCAAAAAGTTATTATGCTACCACTTCCACAAAGGTTATCCACAACCAGGTCCCACAGAATTAATTCTCGCCACTGAGAAAAATGCAACTCCCATTAAGAGTAATGGAAATTGCACATGTGCATCAGGACAATTTTAGGCCCTTAAGGAACTGCATCCTCCTTTTACACACACATGTAATTTTCATTAATACCAATTAAAAGAAAACCAATTCCATAAAATTATGTCCAGTTTCCATAGCACAGAAGGCAAAACAACAATAACCAGGGAAGAATTTTTTTCTTTTTTTTTAAGCCAGATTTAAATAATCATTTGAATTGACATTTTTAATAAAAAGTAATTGTTTTACTCAAAGCAACAGCAGCTAAAATGGAAATTTCAGGCTGCAATCCAATCAGTGTAAATTGTTCAGGAAGAAGGAAAAAAAACCTTAAAACTTAAAAAAATATTTCATTATATTTTCCTTTTGGGGCTCAGATCCTGAAGGCAGAATAAAGAACACAGGATATGGACAGAGCAGAGGGGTCCTTCTGTCATTTATATATCTAGTATGTATTACATTTTCTTTCAACTTTGTCCAGTCTGAAGTAATATGTACATTAAGATTAATTTGTTTCTTCCATGTTAATCTAAATAAAAAAACAAAGGAAACTTAAAACTGCAGTGGATATTTCATATCACATTACTATTACTTGATTTCTAATATGCTGTTAAAGGTATGAGCATGAAGCTTGACAGTAGTTCCATGATATCTGTGTAAGATGGGAGTAAACAGCTTTATGTTGATAGAGGGGATTCTAAGCACTGAATTATTTTAACAAACCCTGAATTTGAAAACAGCACATACATGCTCACGCTTTTGCTATCACCCTTAAGAACAAAGCCCAAGATAGGAGGAGCATGTGACTATAAAAGTGGTTTTCAGCACTTTTCTGATTCCTCTACAAACTTAGGGCAGGCTGGTCCCTTGCTCACTCAAGAAGAACCTCTGCACCAACACTGACCTCTCCTCCAGCCCATACCTGAGCAGTAGGTCCCCTTTTACCTCAGCCGTAACACAGCAATCCTTTTGCAGGTGGCTATGCTGACACTGACACCACAATGCCCTGGCAGCACACATAATGCAGCTGTGCTACAAAAAAAGTCAGGCCTAGTTTCCATCCAGGGGAATGCATGGAAGATAAAGAGAAGAGATCTGGGCCATGTGTTACACACAAGTAAACATATAGGCACTGTAGGACAGGTTCTATTAGAAGTGTCCTGAAAAGAGTTTCCTAAAATGCTTATAAAAATTAAAGTACATAAGGTCCAACAGGAGAAAAACATTAAAAGTAACTTAAATGGAAAAAACCTGTGTGGCTATTTTCCTATTCCTGCTCATATTAAGCATACATACTGTACTTGAAGGGTAAGTTCAACTATTTAAATATTTATCAAGTAAATACATGTGCTGGGATGGAAGGTGTTTTATGTCTGATTTTGAGAACAAATAAGTTTTAAAAGGTAAATCTAATACAATGCAATAAAACTGCAAAGTATGTTCTGACCTTCTATTCTTCCCTGCAAGTCTTATATGCACATATATACACACTTTAATAATACATAACCCAGTGGAGTACAACTGACCCCGGTAAATCCTGCTGTTTCCCCAAGTGTGGAATTAAAAGCTTCATGACCAGAGTCAGAGAACACATTTGTTTCCATTCCTGTGATATCATTTTCCCCCCTCAGACTAGTGTCACCACTGAAGCCCATGTTAATCTAGATAGCTGACTCAACTGTATATGTTGAAAAATTTACAGACATTGAAATCAAATCTATTTCTTTAAAAAAGAGGATTGCATTTTTTTCCCTGAAATAAGCTAGTAAAACATTTTAGAAGGAAACCCAGACATTTTTAAGTGGTAGTTCCAGTACTGGACTCATTCAGTAAAACCAAACCAAACAAACAAACTTCATTTTGTACATACAAAAAGTAACTAAGCCATGGAGTCCATGAAAATTGTGAGATTAAAGGCAAATAACCTTGTAACTTTCTAAACTATATTTCTGCTTAACAAGTAACAGAATCAGAATATATTTTACAATTCTGAAGAAGACAGTTGATGCACCTAACCTACTTTGTTTACAGAATAGAAAAGTAATTTAGTAAACTTTAGCATATGTACAGAAATATTCAAAAACCAAACAAAAAAAATATGCTTTTCTGTTTGAAGCATCAAAGATGATCTGAATTCCAGTAACATTCACACATCAATGACACTGGGAGCTGCATTGTAATTTGTGGCAGTGATGGAGATGTTAGAATTTGGGAAAACCTGGATGATGATGATCCAACGTCCTTTAATGTAGGAGAAAAGGCCTATTCATGCGCTCTAAAGGTATCATCATTTACAGAACTCTAACTTCTGTCATGCTGGTGTTAATGTACAGTGTGACTGTACAGATGTTGGATTTGCAAGCTCAGGGATCCTGCTTGTGTGGGTAACGTTAAACACATACTGGGATAATATACAGAAAAAAAGCGAGAACGATACTGTATGTAGTGCATTTCAGTCTGCTGTATGTTAAATATGTAGACTTTTATCTTCAGATTAATGTAAGGTCCTGGGGACGCTGACTGATGGCCACTGAACATAAGCCAGCTTGTGCCCAGGCACACAAGAATGGCATCCTGGCCTGTATCAGAAATAGCGTAGCCAGCAGGACCAGGGAAGTGATTGTCCTCCTGTACTCGGCACTGGTGAGGCTGCACCTTGAGTGCTGTGTTCGGTTCTGGGCCCCTCACTACAAGAGGGACACTGAGTGGGTCCAGAGAAGGGCAATGGAGCTGGTGAAGGGTCTTGAGCACAAGTGTGATGAGGAATGGCTGAGGGAACTGGGGTTGTTCAGTCTGGAGAAGAGAAGGCTCAGGGGGAATCTTATCACGCTCTACAACTACCCGAAAGGAGGCTGTAGTGAGGCGCTGGTTGGTCTCTTCCCCCAAGTAGCAAGTGATAGGGCGAGAGGTAATGGTGTCAAGCTATGCTGAGGAGGTTTAGGTTGGATATTAGGAATCACATCTTCACTAAGGTCAGATATTGGAACAGGCTTCCCACGGAAGTGGTGGAATCACTGTCCCTGGAAGTGTTCAAGAAAATGAGGCCCTCAGTGACATGGTTTAGTGGTAGACTTGTCAGTCCTGGGGTGAAGGTTGGACTTGAGGATCTTAAAGGTCTTTTCCAACCTAATTGATTCTATGATTCTATGATATGCATGTTCTCTCTGTAAAAGGGCTGAAGATTCCCTACTCTGCATGTGAGATGCACAAACCTGCAAGGGAACTTTTGACCTCAAAAGTCAAAATTATGACAACTTGAGCAAATTATATTTGTACTTTGGCCACTGGTCTCCAGTTACCTATTTGCCTCCTACCTCAGCAACCTGCTACTGCACTGGGCCGATTGCTTTTCCCATCCTTCTCTCTTCACTTGTTTTCCCTTTTTCCTTTTGTGTATCTCCTCCTCTGCCACACTCCTTCATGCTTAACCCTTCTTTCTCCCCACTTTAAGTCATACATAGCCTTCCACCTTCTTAATATGTACCCAGCCCCCATTATTTTTCCAGAAGAAATTAACACATGAACACCCACAGGACACCTTTATTTTAGTCTTTTTGGTCTGCTAATGCTTCTTATTCTTCCAGGGGACCAAATATGCCTCATGTCACAAAACGGTGATGCGGTTATGATGCAATTCCAAAAAAAACCTTTTTGGGATTGCATCATAACAACTGTTTGCATTTCCACACAGTGGACAGTCTGAACAGAGCACTGGCCACTCCTATAATATTTAGGTTTCTTTTCCTATCTGATATGCTAGTTCACAAGGGAAAGAAAATTGCATATATAAATCATTTACAAGGAAACAGGGCGCCTCAATGGACTGGGCGCCATGAGGACAGCCAGGAACTAGGCTTAGTCTCAATTCTGTCACTCATGTGCTGTCCAACCTTAGAGAAGTCAGTTATTTCATGAGTGGTATGCAGTCAAGTTTGCAAAGAATGTAACTCACGGAGGACATGGTGCATTGTTTCTATACCATGACAGCCTTTAGATTTGTAAGTTGTAGCTAATCTTCGGCACAGAAAAATGTCACAGTGAGTCTTCTAGTTTTCAGACATTCTTGTAGAAACCAAAACAATTACAGCTGGTGTGACATGCTCTTTACTTTACCAAGACTCAACGTGCTGGGAATGCCACATACCAAAAATTGCCTCATTCCTCTCACTATTTAATTTTTCAGTATTGATTTTCTTAAGGAGTTAAAGAACATGATCAACAAGAGCAAGTAACCTGTACTGAAGTAATATGGGTGACATAAACAAACAAATAACAAAAGGAAATAACCTTGAGTGCTGAAAATCAGCACAATGTCTTTGTGTGGAAAGTTTTTTATATGAGCCTCTGATTAAGCTGAAAGGTTTGTAAAATTACAAGTAGACAACTCCCTACCGACTACGCAACTGAGGTTCAGGTCTGTTGCCCTTTTGAGCAGGTTTGATATTGCATTTCTGAAATGTGTTGTAGCAATTGCAGTTTCAGGCAGCGGCAGAAAAAGCAGATTACTTGAAGTATGATAGACAGAACTTCACATCTAGTTTAAGAACAGGTGGCTTGGATGGATACCAAGGCACAAATGAGGTTCTCTCTTAATGAAAATCTTAGAAACCCAAAGGAACAAAGCAGAAAAAGTACTATTAGACATTACAAGGAAAAGACTTCAGTAGGAAGTAATACAATTTCTAAAAGCTGAATTATTCTCTGAAGAAAATTAGTTCCACCACCTAGATGGGGGGAGACCCCCACCTTTCACTAACTCACACCTCCACTCGAGGTCAGCTGATAGAATTTGGGAACTTAGGAAAAAGTTAACATAGAACACCACACTTCAAACTCTGCCATGCCTTGATTCATCCCGGCTCCAGATAGAAGTGCCTGTGAAATGACTTGCAACGTAAATTATCAAAATCCTTTCTGTTCTTATACAGTATTGTATATCTATCACTTGGAATTAATCAGTCAGTGCTATTCCGTGCCTCTACTTCCAGACTTTGGATTAAGAAATAGATCTGATAAACCCAGGAGACCTTTCCCTTCACCTCCCCACAGTTAAGCTCTTTTTTTTCTCCTTTTAATTTGGAACAATTAGGCAAATTCATATAAACATTTCACATCTTGAGGCTCTGATGAAATTCTAATATATTTCTAGACATCAAAAAGACATCGTCTGGGAAGAGAACTGACTTGTGTCAGGACTGCATGCGACACTGAAGGGATTCAGTAACTTACCTGTGGTTAAAATTCTGAACTGTCCAACTCAATTCTACTTTATAACCTTTAACTCATCATCTTTCTGCAACATCAAAAAAATATAATCCTGGAGACCTCTGCAGATATGGTAAGATAAACATCTATCTTAAATCCTTACCACCAAAGCTTAACCCTGACTTTGTCCATAAGCTCCCAAATTAATGTTATCATCATCAAGCTCAGAACTCAAATAACTTCCCATGCTGAAGCCTGCTCTGTGGGGTAAGTGTGTGGCAGGGCAACAATGGGAAAAAAATGTAAGATATATTTATTTCTGCTACACCTAAGGAACAGCTGAGGATCAACACATTCAAAGCCAAATCCACAACAGCTAGGAAGATGAGAGAAAGTTTAGGCTCAATTCTCTTGTGCACTTCCCAGCTGAAGGAAGATAATCTTTGCCAGGAAGAACCTATCCTGCATTCTTTTTCCAGGCTACTGATTTGCTCCATTTGCTTGCATACTATTAAGCAAAGTAAGGAACTGACACTCACTGCCTTGTTGGAGGTGACAGCGCTAAGAGATCTGCAAGCAGATGGAGCTAAGAAGACCCAAGTCTCCCAGCTGAAGGCGGTTTCTCTTTGACAAGCCTGAACACCAACATGCAGTTGCTCTCCCAGGTGTGCAGAAATGTGCTTCTCTGCCACAGGGGTTCTTCTTGGTCACAGTCTTTTAGGATTTTGTCACAAAACTCTTATACACATTTCTTTATACCACAGATTCTATCCAGAACCTGCACAGTCCTAATGATCCCTCTTAGGAAAGCAGAGAAATGGTGAGACTGCAGAAGGACAATTCCCTTCACCTCAGAACCTCAGGTGGGCCTGGGTTGATGCCATCTGATACACCAGTTCTGAAGTTAGGCACAAGATCACACACAGGAGCAGTTCTGAAACTCCCAAAGGCTTGGTATCCATGCTGGCAGGGTATGGAGCAGCTGTGGCGTTTGAACCACATTGCACAGTGCCTATCAGAGGTTGCCCCATCATCCATCACCACTGACAATAGATGACCATAACAAGGCCCATCATAACAGGGCTTCACTCAGCACAACAGCCTCAGCAACATCTTGCTGTAGGAGGAGAAGGCAAGTCCTTCTTTCGAGGCCTGCTAAAGATATTTGCTTAGCATGAAAGACTTCATATGCAAATTCAGTAATCCACAGAACCTTGATTTTCTGTAGTTAACTCTGAAATAGGTTACTGTGTTAGTACCTGTAGATAGTGGCTGTAAGAGCCTAGAGTTAAAAATCCCCAGTAACAACAGCCAACCAACTCACCCCCTACTCATCCCCCAACCTCCAGACAAATTTATTCAGTAGGAGAGTAAGAAGCATCCCTGGTACTGAAGAGATCAGGCTGTTGCACCTCTGAGATCTGGAAAGAAAGAAGCAAGCTACTGAGCTCTTCTGAGCCAAACCCAAAAGATATCTCAGGCCTGTCCAAGTTACTTCCTCTTGTCCTTTATTTGAGAAATGAAGGAAGAAACCACAGCTGGCATAGAGCTGAAGACAGTAGTTAGCTGAACAGTCCTTGAAAAAAATGTTAATTTTTTGAGCTGGACTAAAATGGATGGCAGTAAGCAAAATTGAAGATGTGGTTCCAGTATCCCCCAACAGGTTACAGAATTTTTGGTGGTACATGTCACAAGATCATGTTTTTTTTCCTTAAAGAGTAATCTACTTCCTAAACAAAATAACACCTATACAGTGCTGGATGGAAGCGGAATACCCCCAGATGAACAGCACCTAGCTAATGTGATATATTCAGCAAGAATTACATCAATACTACTAGAAATTATAGTCTATCTTGACAAAAACTGCAAGTAAAGCATCACCAAAATATACACAAATCAAAGAAATGAGAATGAGAAGACACATTTTTGTTGCTACAGGAGCATCCCTATCATCAACACTTAGCATTTAGGAATAGCTCTTTTTAATGTAAATAATAAAAAGCCACATATATCTTCATTCCCATAAGAACAGCAAATATTACTGGGACTGACAAACTACAAAATGGGATACTGAAATGATGGGCCAGATCCACTCCACAATTACACCTTTGCATGCTTGTCACACAAGAAAAAAAAAATAACCTTTTAATGTTTAGCCTTATCCATCTTGATTCATGCTACAAAATAGCCTAATATACATATTCAGTAAAGACAAAAAAAAAAAAACAAAAACACACAAAAAAAAAAAACAACAACAACAACAAAAAAACCCAACCTTATTTAGATGGAAAACAAAGACTACAACTTCATATTTTTGAATAAAGGAGATGACCTCAAGCAATATCTCCCACTTACAGTACTTGCAAATCAGAGACATTTGAAGCCTACTCTGTAAAAGATGCACACAAAGGAAAATTGAACCTCAAACACCTTTCGTGCATTTCAGTTACAATTCCTCAACTCTTGGAAATGTAAAAAGATTTATCATACTAAATTCCCTGTAGATGATAGGCAGCCAAACATTTAAATGTGACATCCAGAAAGGTAATTTGTCCTTATAAGGACAGTCCACATCCCTAAGCGTTCAAGCTGTCATCTTACACTTTTAAACACTTAGGGTTTTTGGATGAGCAGTGATAATTTTTAACAAAGCAGAGAGGTCTCAATTTGCAAATTGAGTAACTCATCGAATAAGAAAGTTGGATTTGTAATAGAGTCTGACAGATGTCTGCACCACGACATGACAGTGACAAAGTGCCTCTGAAATTTTCTCTTCAAAGATGAAGTTTCAGCTTGCCTCCTTTCACCTCTAAGAATCCAAATAATATTTTTTTATTATACAGGTGAAAAGAAATTCGGTTTCAGCTCCTATCCATTTACATCCAGCAAATAAGTAATGATTATAACACCAGGCTCTGATCATGAGAAGCTCCAGCAATATTAATATTGCAGAACAATGCATAAGAGTCCCTGGTTGTACAGGAAGGTGGCAGAAAAAAAACTACCCAAAACAGCTGTGGATGAAGCTATTTTCTTGAGCACAAAATTAATTTCTGAATTTCAAAATAACATTTAACTGTGCGGTTACAAACCACATCTTCAGGTTTTCCTGAATTTTCACTGAACACATGTATGGTTTACTAGAAAATGTATGTTAATCGTATTTAAATGTACTAGCATGAACTGAGAGTTCATAAGTTATACAACAGGAATTTTCTCAGTAAGCCTTTCCAAATAGGGTAATAGTCTGATAACAAGCACTGTAGTCAAAGAATTATTTTGGTAACAAAGAATGAATATGGTCACTAGTATGATTTTATAGTGTTTTCCATGCAGGAATCACTCAAAAACTGCCAACATGCTACTCAAAAGGGGTATTTATGGCCCCATTTAATGAACATCAATGATCGGGAGAGAGCGGAAAGGTTAGTCATCTCCCTGTGGTATACTACTGGAGCAACCACCAGGTTTAAGACACAGTGGCAAGTGAAGAACTGCTTCACAGCAGCTGGTTGTCCCCCTGGGCCTGAGCAACACAGCAGGAGATGCATACTCTAATCTTATGACTACTGTAAGCCTAGCTGTTTTTTTGGGATTTAGAAGGTTTCCAGAAGACAAGCATTTTGATAGGAGTTAACAGGTGAGAGCTAGGGGTATGAATGCCTCAATCCATTAGTTGTTCTTCCTCAGGTTGGCTGTGGTTGTAGTAAGAATTTGAATTCAAACCCTACTCCAAAAAGCCCAGTCCTAGCACAGCATCATTTTTCAGTCAAGTATGCATAATCCCTATGCAATTCAGTGTTTTAAACTGCAGTCTAACTAAAGACATAAGTACTGCACTTTCTTGCACTGCGCGTTAGTGGCAAAGTACCTCCTTAACTAATGGAATAGGACTGAAAACCTCAGTCTAGGATAGACATTTCTTCTTCTTCAAGGATACATAGCTGGAAAGAATGAATAGAAAGTGGCAACATAACATGCTTCAGAAGATTTCATTATCTTCTTAGGGCACAACTTTCTTGATTGCAAATAGATGTATATAACTCGAGATCTGGAATCACTAGGCTGCAATTTAAACTTTCTCATTCCTACAACTTGCAGAAATTCTGCAGAGCCTGCTTCTTAGGATGAAAATTTAACAGCAAATAGCGTTAACAAATGTCAATATGGTTTTAGTTTAAAAAATATATATATATAAGGTGGATTCGTAGAAAAGATATAAACATATATGTGTGCAGTTCTGGTGTCCTCAACATAAAAAGGACATGGAATTGTTGGAACAAGTCCAAATGAGGGCCACAAGGGTGATCAGGGGACTGGAGCACCTCCCGTATGAAGATAGGATGAGAAAGTTGGGGCTGTTCAGCCTGAAGAAGAGAAGGCTGTGTGGAGACCTCATAGCAGCCTTCCAGTATCTGAAGGAGGCCTATAGGGATGCTGGGGAGGGACTCTTCATTAGGGACTGTAGTGAGAGGACAAGGGGTAACGGGCTCAAACTTACACAGGGGAAGTTTAGATTGGATATAAGGAAGAAATTCTTTACTGTAAGGGTGGTGAAGCACTGGAATGGGTTGCCCAGGGAAGCTGTGAATGCTTCATCCCTGGCGGTGTTCAAGGTGGGGTTGGACAGAGCCTTGGGTGGCATGGTTTAGTGTGAGCTGTCCCTGCCCATTGCAGGGAGGTTGGAACTACATGATCTTAAGGTCCTTTCCCACCCTAACTATTCTATGATTCTATAGTGCTTAACAAACACCTTTGTTAAATAATACTGAAAATAAGGAAGTAAAACCAAACAAAAGAAACAGGTCCAAATCTAAAACTTGTGTTAATTATGGTGCAGCCAAATCACTGAGAAACTGGCCAAAAGAATAACTGAAATAAAGTAATACATCAAGTATATACCAATTTTAAATTAGAGTTTATAAAAATAATTCCCATCTGAACAAGTTGCTCCATATCTGAACATTGTGAGCTTTAAGTCCTTCTTTGAAGTGGTTACTGGAAACTTCCAGGGTTAGTACACTGTCTGAAATGAACCACTGTTCTGACGCCTTATAAACTACTTTTAAAAGATTTACTTCTTACAAGAGCAGCAGCCAGCACATTCTCCCCTTGGGTTCTGCTACTGCAGACACTGACTGATGAGGGACAGTTAAACGACTAGTAACTGATATGACCAATTGTTGATTTTAGTAAATGATGAGGCTAGATGCTCTGTATCATTTCAGTAGAGTGAATTGTGCTCTTGTTAGCCCAGGTTTTCACTAAATAACATTAAGAAATGAGATCATGTGATTTCTCCCTTCCTCCCATCCCATCCATCTATTTCTTATAGTAGACTTACACCTTTACAAAGCAGCTAAAATGCATTTTAAACCAACAATGCCTTGAAAAAAAAAGTAAGACCAAACATAAGCAATGCCAAGAATTGAGAGATGTTTTCCAGAGTGCGTATATATTATGACAAACTCATGATATGTAAATTCAAGGGATCAAAACCTGGTAAAACAGTGAGAGGGTAGTTCAGAGCACTTTAATTATTAACATCTCCAAAAAGTTCAGCAGCTAAGAAAGTTATATGCAGACTAAGAAACTAAGCTAAGATTTACATGAAGATCATTAGTGCTATATAAATTCATCCATCTTAAACTCTCTGTCTATAAATAACGTACAACCTACAGACAGTAACCGTTACTCGGTGCCTCTTGAGATGATGAGTTACTTTGTCTTCCACTGGGGGAATTTTCCCTGCCCCAGCAGCAGCAGAAGGCATTTGCTACCTGGAAGAACTGTCAATCCCACACATCCATTTTATGTATCTGTTACTGCAGAACTGAATACAACTGATGAAGAAAACAGGTGCACTACGTGTGCTGTAGGAGATCTAAACATGTCAGCATGTAACATGAAGACTGGTTCAGTTCGCAGCCATGTAATTGTTTTGCCAATACACCAGCAGTTAAATAGTTGAAGAAATTTGTCTGGAGGATTGCTGAGCTTCTCAGTCAATTTTGAACCCACCTAGAAATCTCCTTTAGGAATTGAAGATTCAGCCAGACATGGAAGAGACCAAAGCGGTTGCACAGTCATGCATGTAATCAGAAATCAAGGATCCCCACAATCATTAATACTTTTCTGGTATAGCTGGAGAGAAAAAAACTAAACCAATCAAAAAAACCCACCAAAAAATAAACAACCAAAAAACCCAACCCACACCCACAACAGAAAGAACACCGGCTGATGTCTTTCCAGGGAGATGATGTTTCCATGGCTTTTCTTGGCAATGCGTCAGTATCAGCCAGATGAGTGGAAATTCATCAGTGCGTCTGCTTCTCAATGTGACTCTCAGGAACAAGTCTCACCAGGCTGGGGCCATCCTTGCCTCTGGAGTGGGATGCTGCACCAGTGTGATGCTTTTTAACCTGTATTAGGGGCAATTGCTATGTTCTGCTATTGGAAAAGTATGTATATTGCAGCTGTACTCATGTTATTGGGCATCTGATCAATAAATGGGCTGTATCCATAAGCTGTCATGACCCAGCTTTTCCATCCATCCACCAACAAGACCTGCTTTTTGCCTACAGAAATTATTCCACAGCTCTGAACTGGATATTCATGTCTAAATTTAATTTTATAATCAATGAATAGTATAAGAACCTTTCCTCTTTATTTTAGAAGAATTCAAACATGATCTCACAGAATTACATACAAAATGCCTAATGAAGAAAATGCTCCTGAACCCTGCACACAGGTGAGAACAATGTACAAATATTCAATTTTACATTGAATGATGAACTGCAATTTTAATTTAGAACCCACAGATAAATACACTTCAGCAGATGACCTCTCATTTGAAGATACAGACTACACAAACCAAGTCCAAGCATCAATCCATTTTCAGCTACAAAGCAAGCAGATCTGCTCCACATGTATTGAAGCATTTTTCTTCTCCTTTCTCAAATGTCAAGGTGCCCTGTATTGCTTACCAGCGTCTTCTGCACTAGATTGTTTATACTTGAAGATCTACCAAGCTTTTCCCACACTTTTCAGGGCTTTAAAGAACCATTCTGGTATAAGAGCTTTGGAAGCTGTTAGGAAGCAAGGATACCCACCAATCCAGTTCACCACGCTAGTGGTGTTCACAGCATGATAAAAGCCTATTTCCTCACATCATCTATTTGGCTTTTACAAGACACCCCATTTTCTCTTGAATTCTACTGGACAAAGTCAGTCCCACAGTCTCTTTCCCACACATAGTTTAAGCAAGTCACAGAGAAGGATGGGATCTGCTGCTCTTAGATCAAAAGGACAAAGCTCAGTGAGTCACTGCAAACCACATCTCTATCTACAAGACATCAAGTTAAATATCAATTGATCCACATCTGTCCTTCAAATAAGGAAACAAGCTGAAGTGATTCGCCTGGTATAAAATCCCAATGTTCCTTCTTATAAGCCAACTCAACTCACACAGCAACCTTTGCACTGCAAGGTCAAATACCTCAAAGGAAAGAAAACTATGTGTTCAGGGTGTGCATGCAACAGCTGCCCACACCACCTTAAAGCTGCTCTCTTGTATATCTGTCTTCTTCATACTACATTCCCAATTGGTTTCTATTGTCATGCTTATCTTTTCTAACATTTGCTTTTCAACACTTTTTTACCATTGAATATTCATATTTTGCATAGTTTCAGTTGTTTTCATTTACATATTTCCAGAGCACCCAATTTTATCTCTTGCCTATATTTCCAACCTCTTTCTGTCCTTCTGTATTATAACCTCTTCCATATTTGTTGCAATCCTAATTTTATGACCATCTGTGAATGTAATTAATGTAGCATTCAATCTTTCTACTAGATCCCCAGTAAATACATTACATTTACTTGTAATGCAGATTCTAGAAGCACCTAGTTTCCATATTCCTTAAAATCAGTGTATTTCATTATCCATTACTGTCCCTATTATTACTTCTCAATGCAACAAACAATATTTACATGGAGCAATATTAACCAAATTTTGCGAGGTATAGTATTACATTCTTTCTGAAAAGCTTACACTAGCACACTGAAATCTTAAAAATAAAGTCTTCTAGCATGACTTTGCTTATTTTTTATGGCCCGTTACTCTTTTGTACTAAGATATGAAGTTACACAAGGACAGTTTGCACACACACACACTTCGTGTCCAGTTAGCTGACAGAGACTGAACTTGGCGGTGCCAAAGGAAAATGCAGGATCAAGTATGTACAGTGAGAGAGAAGTACAGTGCCTTTCTCATCAGAGCTGATGCTCTGAATAGAACTTAAAGGGTAATAAATAGTTCAACAGATCATAAGAAAACACTATAATACCCCATCATGTTAATTCATTTTGCTCAAGGACAGTTGTGAGAAGGGCAGATTGAGGTTGCAGGGCGGTATGCATACCAAAGGAAATCCTCTCAGCATCCAAACCCCTCTTCCTTAACAACTTCTACAGCCTTTCTGGCCAGCTACCACAAGGAATGCAAGCTGGTTGCTCCGCAGCCCCGTGCAGCTCACAGACTACTCAAGCACAGCTCCTACCCTGGAACTTGGTCAGGCGTGAGATAGCACAGGAACTTGCAGTTAATGCAAAACTGGAAGGACCAAAGCCAATGTGATTATGGCAGCTGACACCACTAATTCAGCTTCACACCAACATCACAGTGCAGCCAGAACTTTGGGGATCTCCCAATTGCAACTCTTGTAAATGACGCAAACCTGCAATCTAGGCCTAATGGGAACATGGGCCTTGTGCCCCTTGGTCATATAAGGATATGGATATTTAGCTCAAACTTATATTTGTGTGCAATTATACACAAACATAAGTCTTGTGCTCCATCCCTAGCAGTGTTCAAGGCCAGGCTGAAGCCTTGGGTGATATGGTCTACAGTGAGGTGTCCCTGCCCATGTCAGGGGGATTGGAACTAGATGATATCAAGGTCCCTTTTAACCCAAACCATTCTGTGATACAATGATTCTATCTTCCTTGCCTTTATGCCAGACTTCCGGGGGAATGCAGAAGGGAAGGGAGCAAAGCTCTAGCACAGAGGTCAAGTGGGAACAGCACACTACTGGGTGATGCTGCTAATGCACTACTGGGAGATAAGTTAGAGAATGCTCAGTCAGAGACGGGAGGGGAGTGAACAGCACAGAAAGAGTCTCAATGACCCATTTCTCTGACTACATACACCTTCTGAAGCAAGAGTCAGTGCAGAGCAGATACACCTCCCATCTCTGATGCAGCAAGTCAACCTTGTGGCATCCCAGCTAAACAGTTCTCAGAGAAATGATGTGAACAAAGGACTCCAAGGATAGGACAACACAGGGAGAAATCTCTGATCACCACTGCCTTAGCAATGACCTAACCTATACATAAAGAAGGTAAATGGAGACTGGAATATACCATCCAGAATCTCTGAAGCCAGCCTTCAAACAAATTGCTATTATGCATATATGAACTGAAATCTATAGAGATTTATAACTTCAATATATTCTTAAATTGACAGCAAAGTCGTTCTGATAGGAAGTCATGGGGATAAAACTATCTTCCCTCTGCCAAATTGCAAATCCTGCTCTGAAACTATGTAATATGTTCTCAATAAATTTGAAACTCCTAAACTTCACAAAACATTCTGGGTCTAGTATGTGCAGTTATGAGGTGGAATGAACACAATGGAAGTTGCAGAAGTGTCGCCTTGGAAGATACAATCACAAATAAGTTACATACGCATCTATCAATAATATCTTAGAATCACAGCTCAAAATCTTACTTATTTCCTGCCAGTGACCTACTTCAGGTTTCACTTCCCAGCCTAAATTCACATTTCAGTTGATGAATTTCACTCAGGTTATGATCCTGTGTGCACACTATTATTTTGCTTTGATTATAACCATGTATTTGGGTACAACACTTATGTTTGTGTATAATTTATTATTAGGAAAATGGACCGGATGACGGCTAGCATTTTCTTCCAGGCCTATCTCTTAAAAGGTTATGATAGGCGTTCATTTTAGAAAACAGATGAACTAGTTATTCTAAATCTTTTTGCAAAGCTCAGTTATGAACAAGTGCCATCTATAATGGTTATCCTGAGGTATGAGGAATGGAACATGTTTCTTGGCAATTTTTCTGCTTATGTATTATGCCCAAACTTCTGTTTACTCAGATGCCAGTTTGTACCACCTGAGTTAAAATTACCATGCTAAGGTTCTCTTCATCTAAATTATGTCTCAGTCTGTACTTGTTTTCCTAACAAATCTCAGATTCTGCTTAGTTTATGTAACATATCAGTTATTCTGAAAAACACTTTGGATCTAAACCATTCTGTGCTTGCTCTGACTTTAATAAGTAAATGACTTCTCTAAATATTTTATTCATGATCAGCAAAAATGTTACCATCACAGTCTACACTTTTGATCAACTGGAGAGACCAAAAGAAGAGAAATAAGCAAAATATTAAATAACTTGAATTTGCCTTGAAACTACATTTTAATTCTATCTTCAAAATATTGATAATTAAATAACATGCAGCAGACCTACAAAAGCACAAAACTGGAGTATCTGGGACAATGGTGACGGCAAACTGAATTCTAAGCATTGAGGTAAGTACAGTTTCTAATCAGCCAACTTTCATAGTCAATTTTCTGTGAAAACAAGTTTAAGATTTGATGAAGCGACCAGTCAAGGAAGCTTACCTCCAAAGGAAATAAAACCTGCTGCCCAGATTAGGTGCTTTTGAAAGCTAAAAGCAACCAGCTCTATGTCAGTCTGTCAGAAAGACCACAGAAAAATGAACGCGTAGCAGGAGAGGTGTCAAGGCATAATCAGTATACATTTAAGATGGAAAGCAAGAATCAAAAACTTACACTGCTGAAAGGGCAACTGCCACATGAGATTTTTATCTTTAATAAGTTTCCCCTACAAAAGAGTGTGGAAGATCTATTACATCATGAATTATGATACTATCTGCGAATTAGATTGCTGATGGATCAGACAACAGGAGAGTAAACAGCACAGTGGGAATATAACCCCCTAAGCAGCTACACAGGTCCAGCAATAAAACAAATCTTCAGGTCAACATAAAAAACATCATGCACACACATGCACACACACACACACACACAGAGCGCAGGGATTCTGGTCTTGATATGAATGGATTTTTCAGAACCTGCAAACTGTTGGAGTAAAATCATCTAGAAATTTGTTCAGTGAACTCCAACAGCTGTTTCATAGGGAAGATAAACGTAAGCAGGCTGAGCACTGTAATAGGCGGCAGCATCTAAAAGAGATACATATAAAGTGTATTAGGATGAAAAAACCCAACATCATTTAATGCAAGGGCTAGTGCCTTTAATCCAACAAAGAGATCATATCCTAAGGGATGATATCAAGCATTTATCAGAAAAGAGAGTCATAAATATTTTTGGAAGTTGTTGTCTACGTTAGAGAAAATGTGTCAGAGATTTTCAGCAGTTGATGTGAATTGCATTTTTATTGTTTGTTTCACTATACCAACAAAAAATATCTGTGAAACTTTTCACAGCCCCCCTACATACAGTGGGTTATCCATAGAATCCTGATTCTGCCAAACGTCCACTCACAGACACAAGGACATTGCAATACATCACGGTACAAGTGTACACTCGACATGTTTAGCAGCAAAGGACCAAAACTCAAGTGCCCATTCTGTTTAATGTTTCAGAGTTAATGCAGAGAAGAAAGCAGCCTTTATCGAATTAGCTGAGAGACCGCACTGAACAGCATTGTATGCATGTAATGATGATTCTGCCATTTTCCTAAATTTGCATGATGACCTGCACTCTTCCGATACTTTTATAGAAAAGTTATCTTCTGCTATTTTTCAAACCCTTCTTTTAGGAAATTTGGTTGGTTGGTTGGGGTTTTTTACGTTAAAACTTTAAAATAGAACAGCAACATTATATTAGTTGAATAAGAATTCGATCACATTAAAGTTCTAAAATCCGGAATAAACTAGAACTACAGAATTAATATAAAATGGAAGAAACGTCTCTAACCCTGACAACATGCAGAAGACCGATGTTCTCTTGCGACTCTTCCAAAAGCCACAGCAACGATTTCCAGCCCTGATCCTTCTATACAGATGAATCAAGCCTTCCTTGCCCATCTCTCTCCCATTTTGTTTTGGTAATGCACATGCCTCATCAGAAGCGCAGTCCCTGTCCCTATGCCTTTTAAAAGCTCACTGACGAAAACAAGGCAGCCATAGCAATTATGCACAGCAGGCAGTTCCTAAGAGGTCATATCTTCACTGCATTAATCCAGGGACTGCTGCAGTACATCATTATTGCCATATTGGCTCCAGACTTGTTTTTTAAAATAGTTGTAAGATGTAGATGTATTTAATGAAAAATGTATGCACTATAATTTCCTTTTACTAACTTCAAACTACAGAATTCGCTTCTGGCTGAAGAATGTCTATAGACTGAAAGAGGAACTAAATGACCTTTCACATCACCTTAAAGTAGCATTTGCCATTCTGCTGCATTTGATCTACTTTCATTTTAAAAGGCAGGAGTAAGACATTAAAGTCAAGTACAAGAAAGAAGAGAAAAGAAATAGCAAAACAACCATCACATCCCAAAGTGTCTGTTATTTGCTGAAGATTAAGCCATGATAATCCTATTCATGTCAATCCAGGTATAGCTAATTTTAATGATCATTTTTTCTTGGAAATGGACTGGTTCACCGGTAGGGTAATGCTTGATACAAGGTGTCCTGGGTTCAGCCAGGGTTAGTGCCATTCCAAATCTTATACAAATGAGTCAAGTGACCAACTTGGGCTAAGAAGTAACATCATTTTTCAGCTGAAAGAAACGTTTCCTGCTGTGTTTTCTCAGGAAAACAACATATTTGTCCACAAAGCCACTAATAGTAAATACTGATCTAACAAAGTTAGAACAGCTAAGAACTGTGCACTAACTAGCACATCAAGATGCAGAAAGATATTATCATTGATGACATATGTTAGTAATGCATGCCTGCAAATAGGCTAACAGAAAAACTGACAGTATATGGATTTTACTTATATTTTTGACAAATCAATTCTCTCTGGAACTAATACATGATAACAGATGTGCATCAAAGTGCTGTGCACTAAAACTATCTAATTTTTACAATTTATATATAATTTATTATCTTGCAAGAAAACAGTTTATGAGGCAATGAATTAGTGTTTCTAGCTATGCAGAAAGTGGTTTGGTGATTCAGCATTGTAAGGTCTGTATATTTACAGAAGTTGTTTCCCCTCACCCCTATTCTCAAGACATGGTCATATTAATGTTACAGGAAAAAAGGCGTCACGGGAAAATTAATGATTATGCATTTTGTGGTGGGGTTTGTTGGGTTTTTTTGCCTTTTATTAATGTGTATGAGAAAGATGAATCACAAAAGCTACTCAAAAAATTCCCCTGAATGTCCACTGGTTTTCCCAGTAAGAGCAGGAACAGAAAAATACTGTAACAGCTAAATGAACTAACCAGAGAACCTCTGTCTACAGAACAAAATCACTGTAACAAATTGACAGCGAGTAGGTTGGTGATGTAGAGATCCTGGCCCCCTCTGCTGTCTATTTTGTGCTCCTTCTGAAATGTTCCTAGCAAACCTTTAGGCTTAAAGAACAATGTTTTTGTATTTATGTATGCCTCCTTCTGACTTGACTGATAACCCCGACAGCTCTTATATAGACTAAATTAACAATGTGGTAGACCTGGAAAAGACAAGGTTTAGAAAGGAAAAGGGGATCCAAAGAGCTTAAAAATCTTCACCCACTGCACTACACACTTTCAGATCCTTAAATCTAAATGTTTCCCATGTGCGTAATTGAGAATCAAAAGTTCTCACAAAACCTGACAAATTCCTTTCAGTTCAAACACTTTAAACTGGATACAAGATGCAGAAATACACACAGGTATGTCATAAAGCAGAGACATTTAATATCCGATTTAAAAGTAAAAAACACAAAGTGCATTTTATATGTATTGCCTTTAAAAATGAACTTTTACAATACATAAGTTATACTTTGATTAAAAATGTAAATGTAGCATATCTTTAATATGCCTTGAATAATACTGATTTGTTGCTATACTGGAATTCACCCTCAAAGGATTCTACTGTAAAATGTAGCATATTCATTACAGTTCAAGCCTCATTATGCTTCCTTAGAGCTTCTTTCATAGAGGGTCAGAATATTACAGCAATAAGGAAGAAAAAAAAAATGAGCCATTTGCATGGCTTTGTCCCTTGTGAACAATGCCCCATGTTCTTCTTTTCAATCCCACGCTCTTGGGACATACATCATTCTCCCCAGACACATTTCAATACCAACTTTAGTCTCTTGCTCAGTCAATTGGCTTCTCCTTTCTGTGTTTGCCTAGAGCAGCCTGCTCATGCACACTAACAAAGCAAAAAAGATGTATAGCATAGAGGTTACAGCATTTGTTAAAACTGCCTGTGTAAGATTAGTCACAGACAACAATGCTAATTAAAACCAGAGCATATCAGAATGAAATCAGATATCTGATTTACACTTCTCAACAGCTAAATTAGAGAATTAAGTCAAGCCCAAATGGAAAAATAAAACCTTTGATAGCCAGCTGGTACTGCAGGAGTCCTTAGTCTGAACTCTGCCAAGGTTGAAACTTCACAATAAAGCTTTCACTTGAAGCAGAACTGAACCAGGACCATTCACTGAAATGATGTGAAACACAAACCAAAAGAACTGCAGTCGGAGCCAGGCTGAACCTAACCTGGAAATAAAACTGAGTCTACTGGATCGACTTCCTGTACAGCTCTGTTTTCAGCTCAGTTACAAACAAATAGAGGTAAAAAGGAAGCCTCTGCACCCTTTGCAAGGAATTCCCTTCCCTGGCAATTGTCAGTGAGTCTCCAGATCTTAACACTTCTGTTACACTTATCAGAGCTTCTGCCTCTGGCTTGATCAGAAGTCCTGCCTGGAGAAAGTTGTATGATCTTCACTTTCCCCCAGCATCCCTGTCTCTCAGATTAGCACTTCAAAAGCCCACCAAATTCCTTTGCTTCAATATTATGACCTTAAATTGGACGGTTTTCTCCAAGAGGTAACTCATGACCTTCAACAACAAATTCCCATTCATTGAAACCTGCTGCACACCAAATTAGGTAGCTCGAAATAGTAAATTCAATTTATTAAAACAGCTCAACATTATAAGTAATGTGTTTTTAAACTTGGATGATGTCATACTGATGTTCAAAGGTACTGTTTCTATCTTTTGAGTCCCCTAATTTCAGCAACTCCAAAATCTCTTCCTTTAAGGGAGTTAGACTTAAAATGCAACAACTCCTGAAAGGCTGAAAAGTTTTGGGATTTAAATAGGTAGAAATAGTTTCCTATCTTTTCCTATCACCACCTTCCCTCAGCAAGTGTGGTATTCAACATCTGATCTTGCATTCCTGTTGTAGCTGAGACTTGCACTCATCTTCACTACTCAGTCTGCTGCTCAGACACCTCCATTGTTTTCCTTCTCCTTGCCATCACAAGCATGATGACCACAACAGCATTACCACATCATCCCAATAAAAGACAAAAAAAAAACAAACCCAAACATCACAGTTCTCTTTAAAACGCTTTGCAAGCTCTGCTCAACCCCTCTGAAGTAACTCTGAAGAAAGTTTTACTGCACTCACTTCATAGGTGGAAAGAAAAATCAAACACAAAAAAGTTATGTTACTGCTCAAGCCACTCAGATGACTACCTCTGAAGATGAAAACAAACTGCAGCAGAATCCAAACTCCTTTTCTGCATGTACTCCCAGCTAGTCTGATATGGGGGAAACCTGAAGAATAGTAAAGTGAAGGAACAAAAGAACATAGAAAACATTCAAGCTTTACACTAGTTTCCAACATGTTGGGAACATTATACATTCTTCTAAGTGCATTTTATTCTCCTCAGATGTGGATCTCTCTCTCCTATTTGCCGCCGTCCACACAGTCAAAAAAGTGTGGCTTTATCTGATCTAATTTGCACAAGTAAGACATATCCTGCAATCTTACCATAAATAGAAATGAAGAAAATAGTTTTCACTTTAAATGTATAAAAATTAATATCACGTTAGATCCCACAAACTTTTGCTCATACACAATTTCAAGGACTTTATCAAGTATTCTTTCAACTAGGTCTGGTATGCTCTATTTTCATACTATCAGTAATGAAGTGTTTTAATGAATTGCTGTGCTAAATCATGTGTTTCATGGTAACTTTTTTCTGTAAACATACTATTGACCTTTTGTTACATCACTCTGGCGGAAGATTTCTACATTCTGACTATGCGCACCAGATCCTTTACACTTATTTCACCATGTGCTGTGAAATAGCAGCAAAAATAGTCTACAGTGATACTGCAGAATTTTTACTCCTGCTTAGATATATCTATGGTTTTTATTTTATTCTTACTATGAAGTCTCAGAAGTCACTATGACATGTGTTTTGAATGTAGGTTAACAGAAGTAGGCACTTTGAATATTTCAGAGGAAACAGCAAAGCCATTCTTTAAGAACAGTAGCATATATATATAAAAAATAACTTTTAAAATATACTGTCAAATTACAGCTTTGCTTAGCAAGCAAAACTGTACTTCATTGATAATACCGATCCAAAGAATACTTTATACTGATTTAATTGGACACCAGATCAGGGCCCAAAATGTGCAACTGCATCCTTAATCTCAAGCTGAATTTGCAATGGGGGGGGGATCCCCCAATATTATAAAACTAAAATTTAAGAAAACATGTTTATTTTAAAATTCCATACTTTGCCTTCAGATCCCTTTTTCACACCTCACCAGTTTCATTGAAATAATCATTTGCTATCTAATTCCATAGATGTATGACAACTAGAAAGCATCCTTCTTCCCCTAACATGACTGCAACACAGATTAGAGGAAGAAGTTTTATATTTGATTTAAGAATATATATGAAAGTAACCATTTACCTCATCTGACATGAGGGAAAGCATGAAGCAAAATCTTTTCATTCATAGAATCATAGAATAGTTAGGGTTGGAAAAGACCTCAAGATCATCGAGTTCCAACCCCCCTGCCAGGGGCAGGGACACCTCCCACTAAACCATGCCATCCAAGGCTATGTCCAACCCCACCTTGAACGCCACCAGGGATGAAGCATTCACAACCTCCCTGGGCAACCCATTCCAGTGCCTCACCACCCTTACAGAAAAGAATTTCTTCCTCGGATCCAATCTAAACTTCCCCTGTTTAAGTTTGAACCCATTATCCCTTGTCCTCTCACCACAGTCCCTAATGAAGAGTCCCTCCCCAGCATCCCTATAGGCCCCCTTCAGGTATTGGAAGGCTGCTATGAGGTCTCCACGCAGCCTTCTCTTCTCCAGGCTCAACAGCCCCAATTTTCTCAGCCTATCTTCATATGGGAGGTGCTCCAGTCCCCTGATCACCCTTGTGGCCCTCCTCTGAACTTGTTCTAACACTTCCATGTCCTTTTTATGTTGAGGACACCAGAACTGCACACAATACTCCAAGTGAGGTCTCACGAGAGCAGAGTAGAGGGGCAGGAGCACCTCCCTTGACCTGCTGGTCACACTCCTTTTGATGCAGCCCAGGATACGGTTGGCTTTCTGGGCTGCGAGCACACACTGCCAGCTCATGTTCATTTTTATATCGACCAACAGCCCCAAGTCCTTATCCACAGGGCTGCTCTGAATCTCTTCCCTGCCCAGCCTGTAGCTGTGCCTGGCATTGCTCCAACCCAGGTGGAGGACCTTGCACTTGTCATGGTTAAACTTCATCAGGTTGGCATCAGCCCCCCTCATAAGCGTGTCAAGGTCCCTCTGGATGGCATTCCTTCCCTCCAACTTATCAACCAAACCACACAGCTTGGTGTCATCGGCAAACTTGCTGAGGGCGCACTCAATCCCACTGTCCGTGTCACCCACAAAGATGTTGAACAAGACCGGTCCCAACACTGATCCCTGGGGGACACCACTCGTTACCGGTCTCCAGCTGGACATTGAGCCATTGAGCACTACTCTTTGCATGCAGCCATCCAGCCAGTTCTTTATCCACCGAGTGGTCCACCAATCAAATTGATGTCTCTCCAACTTAGAGACAAGGATGTCATGGGAGACAGTGTCAAAGGCTTTACACAAGTCCAGGTAGATGACATCAACCGCTCTGCCCCTGTCCATCAGTTCTGTAGCCCCTTCATAGAAGGTCACCAGATTGGTCGGGCAGGATTTCCCCTTAGTGAAGCCATGCTGGGTGCCACCAAGCACCTTGTTGGTTTTCATGTGCCTTAGCATGCCTTCCAGGAGAATCCGATCCAAGATTTTGCCAGGCACAGGGGTGACACTGACTGGTCTGTAATTCCCCGGCTCATCCATTTTCCCCTTCTTAAAAATGGGGGTTATATTTCCCTTTTTCCAGCCATCGGGAACTTCACCTGACTGCCATGATTTTTCAAATATGATGGACAGTGGCTTAGCAACTTCATTTGCCAGCTCCTTCAGGACCTGCGGATGGATTTCATCCAGTCCCATGGACTTGTATACATGCAGGTTCCTAAGGTGGTCTTGAACCAGATCCTCTCCTACAGTGGGCCCAGGGTCTTCATTCTCACAGTCCCCGCGTCTGCCTTCCAATACTTGGGTGGTGTGGTCAGAGCATTTGCCGGTGAAGACTGAGGCAAAGAAGTCATTAAGAACCTCAGCCTTCTCTAAGTCCAGGGTAGCCAGTTCTCCCGATAGCTTCTGGAGAGGACCCACATTGTCCCTAACCTGTCGTTAGTACTACTTCTAATTTAAATGGGTTACTAAAAAGTTATTTCACCCTAATGTATTTCCTTGTCCCATTTGTGTTGATTTCAACTTTTACCCATTTGCTCAAAAACAGAAGTCTAAATCGATTTTGAATTAATTGCTTCATTAATTTTGCTCTGATAACTTTATGTATCTCCTATATTTCTCATCACAGCAAAGAAAAGTTGAAAGGAAAAACAAAGGTTTACTATAGCATCAGAAAAACACAGTAAGGCCTAAATTTTACAATATGCATATGTTGCAGTCTTCTCAACAACTTGAGTTGAAACTGTTGCTTACCTCTGCTGCTATTTTTCTTATAAGTGGAAAAAAAAAGAATTTGACTGTGATGACAAGTCAAAAATAGATTTTAGGAAAGAAAAAGTATGAAATTGTTAGAAGTATATGAGAAATTTGATTATTTAACAGCATAGAATAATACCATTTAATCAAAATTGAGAAATATAAATCTAAGTAGAACTCTTCTACACTGATGGAGAATTAAGCAGGAGACATATTCACAATTGAGCTTTGGTTTTGAGGCAGCAATTAGATAGACTTATGTGAAAGCTCTATCAGGTAACCATTTCTGAAATACAAAAATCTGTTTCATCATTTATAGTTTTTATCACATCATATAGCATAACTTTCACATGAGAACAAAGGTCATTCTTAAGCAAACTGTTGTTCTAAGGTAACTTTTAATTTGAGGACTAAATGTAAATTGCTATGGTGAATGCATGTTAGGTCACTAAAACAACGGTAGCTAAACTCAGATGTGACCTAGCAACCCAGGTGTTCAGGAAAAGTGCTGTTAACAGTAAGGATTGATGATCTAATCAAACTGTCACACTCAGATCCTCAGCAGGGTGGTTGGAGGGGAGGTGGAGGAGGATAATATTCAGAAAGCAAGCACATGCTTAGTGTTACTTTAAATTGATCCTGACATTTTCAATTGTAAAAAGAAATTTTTTCCTAAGTAATATAGGAAACAACTCTCCTAACCTTCCGGAGGATATCAGATAATCAGAGAGCTTGTTTTGCAAAAGCCAACTTCTCAGATGTGTGACTTTATGAAATACAAACTATCAGGCATTTTAGAGATTCAAGATGATAGCAAATTTTTAATGCTCCTCTTTCACTTTGCTAGCTATAAATGAGTATCTAGCTAACTCTGTGCATAAGTACTTGCTATGCATACACCATAAAGCAAAATAATTAATGAACCAAGTTATTTGTGCTAGTAGCTCTATGCATTCTGCCTTTATGCCGTCCCTTGACTATACCACTAAAGGCTCAGGAAACTGCCAAGCAAAAATGCCAACAAATAAGTAAACAAGATGAAACTTGTGAGGTGTCCCTGCCCATGGCAGCAGGTTGGAACTAGATGATCTTAAGGTCCTTTTCAACCCCAACCATTCTATGATTCTATAACTTCAGTGGTCTAAGAAATTGCCTCTGCATCATGTTTTTTTAATGATAACATCTGTGTATTTGCAAGGTGTTTAAAATTCAAGGAATAAAGGATTCCCTTCCTGTAGAAGTAAAATATTATTCCCTTACACAAGTCTGCCCATGAGCGATGAAATCAAGTATAATTATAAATGGCTAATAGTGAGTTCACAATGAGAACAATTTTCCTTTTTCAATTAGCAACTGGAAAGAAACTAGTTTAATGCGTCAGAAGCTGGGCAACTATATTGCTTTAATCACAAATGGTAGCCACATTCTGCATAAGGTTCTGCAATCGCCATTTACAGCAGCAT
>CM077876.1:62944951-62972451 GCA_039720435.1 Amazona ochrocephala | reverse complement strand
TGGAACATGGCTTAGTAGTAGACTTTGCAGTGCTAGGTTCATGGTTGGACCTCATGATCTTAAAGTTCTTTTCCAACCTAAGCAATTCTATGATACTGTTGATAGAGACTGACTATTCGTCAGGCATCAGAGAACACCACCTTTTATTTCAACTCTGAACGACATCAAGAGTAGGTGAAATGATCTGTAGGAAACTGACTTCTGAAGTCTCATAGTTACAATTGCTTATCAAACTTAACTTAAAGGTATTTTTTCTATTAAAAGCCTATACACAAAACAGTGCCATCCAGCTTCACTTCCAGTATCAAAACATGGTTTAAGAATGCTATTCTTAAATGTGTTTAGCAGAATACTATTGTTAGTTTTTCCTTTACCAAATATACTATCAATAGACAACCGCAACAGTTTGCATAAAACAACCTGACCCTAAGCCAATGCAAGAACAGACTGTCCAGCACCTACCACCTTGGAGAAGGCTCAAGAGGATCTCATCATGGTATTCCTGTACTTAAAGGGCTGCTACAAAGAGGACAGTTTCTCTCTTTGCAAGGAGCCAAATGGAGAAGGCAAGGAGTACAAGTTGCACCGGGAGAAGTTTCATGTTGACATAAGAAAACTTTTTATATTAGGCACAAACTGTTCACTGGAACTACCTCCCCAGTGATGTGATAGAGTCTCCATCACTGGAGATTTTCGAGATGCAACTGGACAATGTGTTAGATAATCTCCACTTCATGAAAGGTTGGGCCAGATGGCCTTTGGAGGTTCCTTCCAACCCAGGCTTTCCCGTGATTCTGCCCATCAGAGACCAGTGCAGAGCAGACTGTGAAGACTCCCGATGCAGACAATTGCCTTTACAATACAAGACCTTCACATTTTTAGCACTTAAGTCTTGGTCAAGTTTGGGTTTTTTTTATGTTATAGATCTGTGGGGGTAATTTTATAATTGTGTCATCTATAATTGTATCATCATGGCATCACTGAACTCCAGAACATGTTTCTCCAGCATTTGTTTCCATCTTAGGTTGGTGAATCTTAAATAACCTGAACTGGCATTGCTATTTAAGAGGTTACAAAACTGCTTTGGCTGCAAAAAAAAAAAAGAGTCTTGATGGCATTATAACTTGATGGAAGTATCATGAAGTGAGTGGTTTAAAACTAGAAGCTGAGTTTCTACCATCAGTCATACAGCATTTGCCACAGCATTTCTGCTTTCACTTCCAAAGTCTACAAAATACTTCTCATGATTCCTCAGAATATATGGAAAATATTTCATTGCAGCACAGTCAAGAGATTATGTTTCAATTTCCTTTACAATGTACTCAGTATATATTTGTGTTGTATTTTATAGACTGATCAAAGCTAAGAGTCATGATACCACCCGGGACGTGGAACATTCTACATCCATAAATGCCACGAAGTACGTCACTGTGCAAATTCAAAGTAGTGTAACATATTCTGCGTAACTGCTTGGACAGGTTTCTTGCTTCCAATCCTGTGCAGGTAAAATATATTTAGAGATATACTGCTATCCTAATCCTTACCCTCTTGGCCTGCATGGTTGACTTGCACAGTGGAATAAGCAAGCTGGGACATATGGCTGGAACAAGTTACTTTCAGCTAACTGCAATAGAGGAGGGATCAGTTTGTGGCTCACTACTTCTTGGCTGACAGCATGCAGCTAAGAACTGTGTTTTCCTTGGAAACAGACTGTTGTGAAAAAAACCTGCAGCTTCCAGCAGCTACACATACTGTCTTACACAGATTCATGGACAACGTTAGCATACACTTGCTAATGAAACTAATAATCTAGGCTCTAGACAGTACTTGGATGTTTATGAATACAATGAGATCATCATTTATATCTGCTGCAATGCTTAAAATTATACAAAGGTGCTTACTGTGGGCAGTGTGCATCCCATTAAGCACTCCTTCTATCTTCTATCCATAGCAGCTATGCCTTCCCAACAGGAAGGTTGTTTCTGACTGCAGAAATTTCCAAAACATCTCACATAGCTGACAACTAAAATAAACTTATTTCAGATTGCACCTCCTTCTGAACTAAACTCTAAGATTGCCAGGAATTGATAGGAAGAACAAATAATGAGTAGTAGTAAAAGAGCTTCATTTTTTACAGTCCTTCAGCTATTATTTTTCTTTCTGATAAGATGCTGAATTAATCACTTGTCTTTGTGAGAACAGTCTTCAAAAGTATAAATGGCTGCCTACTCTTTTCATTTCTTTGTAGCAAAGCTAACACATATGACGCGTGTACAGACAACAAGCCAAGAGAAAAGGTAGCTGTGAATTTTCAGTACATCCTCTACTTCTATTACCTGAGGAAACTCGGGTAACCCCTAATGCCTTCCTCGTGTTCCTTGGGTTAACCGCTGACAGAAAAGAGCACTCAGGCAGGAAGCAACTGTGAAGCCTGTACCTACACTCACATTCTGAAACAGTACAGCACCAGCCAAGAACTGAACTCACTGCTTTCGAAGGTCAAGTAAGCCTCCAAAATACTGAAAGCTTAACACAGATCTTGGGTAAAATTTTAGCTCCTAACCAATGCTAAAATGTTGATTCCTTTGCATTCCCCTCCTCTCATCACAAGCTTCTGACTACTGAATACTTCAAGGAAAAAGTACATTTCCTTCCTTGCGGCTTTTCCAAAAAATGATTCTGTAACTCTCCAAGATTCTTTTTCAGCCAAAGGCAGGAAACAATCAATTAAGTTTTTCACTCCTATCCAGTTAAACTAGTAATGTTAGGTTTTAGTTGAAAATCTCACAATTATTTGCAAGAAGCAGTAAAAGGTGATGACAAAGCCTGAAGGCAAGACTCAGCACATTACCCCCTGGTAGCTACAGGTAGCCTTTCCTCTGTGTATTCATATGTACTACTAACATCTCTAACTGGAAACCTTCCTGTGAGACAGAACTCATTCCTTCAAAACAGTTATTACAAGATGACTGCATACATACACATGCATAACACATCACTGACTTTTGCCACTTGTTCTCCCAAAATCAGCTGCAACTTCAACTGGAGCTTTTTACTTTGCAGGTACAAGGTAGTATTACCCAAAACAGGCATATCAAACAGTTACTATCAGAAATTTCCCCCCAAGAAAACTGCTTCAAAAAAAGGATTAAGAGTGCAATTAAATAGAAGAGGGTCAGACTGATGGACTTGATTAAGTTGTACGTTCAAAATGGAAATAGGAGAGTACAATCAAAATGCTTTTCTAAAGAGTATGCAGAACAACAAACCCCCAATCCTTTTTCCTGGCTATTTTTCTTTCTGATCTCAACAATGCCTTCCAATGACATACCATGGAGTCTTGTATATTTTATGGTATTTATACCACACATTATTAGCATTTGATGATCTTAAGGTCCTTTCCAACCCTAACTGTTCTATGATTCCATGATTCTATGATGTTCCAAAATTCATGCGGGCATATGCAAGCACATTGAAAACCAGACACCTAGGAAATTCCTTTACTTCAAAGCAGTTGAGTAAAAAAAATACACAAATTTTAGCAGTATGCTATCTTCCAACATTGTTTAAAAGAGCATCTCAAATATATTTAGGCTGCTATAACACAGTAATAGGTATTTACTTATAGGTGTTGCTCTCGAGTTGAAATTGTTATACAGCTTTTCCAATCAATTAAGATAATTTGAAAATCATGTTCTTCATATGATGTTACTAGCACTGTAACACTGGTCCCATTTTTAAAATACATGAAACAAAATGAAGAACCTTACAAAATCTTAAACATATGATTAATGAATTTAACAGAAAATGTTCTGTAATGCTGATTCCAGTTCAGCAACTGTTTGCCTTCCAAGTAATTTTATATATATGAATGATCCTATTTGACTCAATGGGATTACTCATATGCAAAAAGTTATTTTAGAGGCAACTCAGTATTTAAAATTCATAACGAAGATGAGGTAATTAAACGAGTGTCAGTAAAGGCCTTTCCGTGGTAAGCTTATATGAAAAATAGTTATAACAGATGTATCAGATAAGAAAATATCTCTAAAGAATACTTAGAAAGTTTTCATATGAAAAATACATTTAAATCCAGAGCTGTGCTCAACAGTGGTAAAATACAGTCTCGCTGATGAATGATTTTATTGTTATTTTCTTGAAAGTGCTTTTACGTGTGTGTGTGTACTTATACTCAATAGTGAAACATCTCTGTTCTGTTTTACCACAATTTACACCTAAGTAACATAATGATATAACAGAAATTAGAACCCAGAACCATTAACACTACTGATGCATTCACCTTGTCCTCAACCACATTGTCTCTTAGACACAATAAAGGTGTAGCCAAGATTTATCCTGCCAATAAGATATAGTTATAGGTCCCATGAAGATTACTGACACTGAAGTACCAAATATGTACTGGCCTTGGACTTAACAGATAACATGCCAGTTTTGAGACACATTCAAGTTGACAATAAATCAGTATCACAGTTTCAATAACAGGAAAAAATACCTTAGAGGAATTTCTGTGTTAAAACATTCCACTTTTGAGTTAGCTTTAAATGGTAATGATAATAATAGACTAGGTAGTATTTTTTGCGGCTGAAATGTGCAGACATTTCACTACCAGGGTATGTTTTTGAACTTTGGTGATCTGCAAATTACACTTTTCACAGTATTTTCCCCTTAAAAACAGTTTTGTCTTAAAAAAAACAATAAACTTACAACTCAAACCAAAAGATGTTTCGGTAGCAATCTTATTATGAATTATACTTGTTTCCTGTACCTGCAAATGCAAACATTTCCACAGCCTCCGTAACACCTCCCTTTTCTGCATACAAAAATGCAATAGTTATGAGTATTGCAAAACTAAAGAGAACAAGGTGCACTATTTCAGTACTGCATACTAAATTGTAAATGCATTTTTCCTCTCCCTTTCAGAACTCTCTCAATGTTTATCAGCAGAAATTCCTTTCTGAGAAGTTTGTTAAAAGGGACCAATCTCTCAGGGTGCATGGGTTATAACTATTTTTTTCAAGCACCCTTTTGAACTTATTTCAATTTTCTGTTTTTGATGATAGTCATGCTGACAACTTTTTTTGGTTCATCAAATTCTGTAGTACAATTACATGAATTTACTTTTAATAAATTACCATCTTTGCATATATCAGTCAAACCATGAAGACTAAACACTTGCAAATAAAATGCATTATTAATTTAATTGTCACAGCCTATTTAGCTAGCTTCTATTAGTATTTGCTATAATATGCACTGTATCAGAGGGCAGAATCAAATTCAAAACATAAAGAATAAACTGATTACATTGTCCTAGAGAAATTAAAAAATAGCAAGCTTGCAAAATTATAAACAAGGCATTAATGTTTTAAACAGGTAAGAAAACTTTGTAACTTAATTTATAATATGTTTATACCCAAAGCGATGGTTTAACATACTGAAGAAGGATTTATTTGGTTCCTAAAGCTATTAA
Organism: Amazona ochrocephala; assembly: GCA_039720435.1. Lineage (NCBI taxonomy): Eukaryota > Metazoa > Chordata > Aves > Psittaciformes > Psittacidae > Amazona > Amazona ochrocephala. The sequence continues at coordinate 62,966,963 of CM077876.1, read as the reverse complement.
AAGGCATCAAGTTCTCTGATCATAGGAAGGGAAAAGTGGAAAGGAAAGCAACAGTGATTTTGCATTTTCTGCACTAGACCATGTGGCTTAAACATCAAACATTACCAGCAAGAGACTTCCATTAGAAAATTACATTGTTGCTGTAGCTCTGCCACTAGCATTTGACACTGCACTATGTTAAGCTGAAGCGCCATCTGAGAAGGTTTTGTAGGTAAGAAATAATCAAAAAGATGGATGAAGAAATTTCAGAAGAGAGTATGAAGTCTCTCCAATATCACTTGTTTATGCTGGCTTTGGGGTAAAGCTGCAATAGCCTGCACTAGCAGATGGGAAAGGGAGGTTGCAGGCCGTAGCTGGGTTCTCCGCTCTTCAGGCAGCCAGGGCTACAAGGACTGTGAAGCTGTCACCCCAGGAAGGAACCCCTCTCCTACTCCTCTTCGCACCACACTAGCAAGCCACCTACAAAGCCTTTGAGGAACATGGAAAGAAATGCGGAAAACAGAAACAGCCAGAAGGCTTTCTTGAAGAAACACACAAACAAAAGCAAGCAACAAGCAGTTTAGTTTATAGCATCCTGCTTGTTTAGGAATTGATTTCAAGATGATGATAGCCAAAAATATGCCTCTCAGGCTAAGATACTATACTTGGAAATCTATTGTATGTACCCTTTATTGAGCACATATTCACTAAGGTAATGCAAGTTATCTCTATGCTGTATTGACGATGATTATATAGTAAGTAAGTACCCCCTTGTAAAAGAACATATTGGTATTGAATGCTTCCAGTCACAAAACGAGCCACCAGAGTAAAACATTTTTCGTAATTGTTGTGCTATGATAAAAGATAACTAGCACAAACTTTAATATGATATCTGCTTTGATGAAGCTGTAATTGTTCCTTCAATGAATCATTCTATATTTTAGATGAAATGGACTATCTCAAAACTCTCCAAATAACTATGTGTTAGTGAAATTCTGGTCAAGCACTTTGTAGAGGAAATCTCATTAAAAATATAAGCACCACTTAAATAGATGCTTACTAAAACATAAGGTGTATCTGATGTGTTAATTTAAAATTCTACTCTTAGGTCACCCAGTGATTTAAGTGTGACAAACTTGTGAGGAAAGGGTCTAATCAATTACCGTTTCCAGTGTCTAACAAGAAATGAACATGACCCAGGAAGAGTTTTGCAGTGTTCTCCTACAACTGTTAGCTATAATTTATTCTCCTCTTCTTACATATCAAAACTGAGAATACTCTTTATTCATGAAAATCTACATCAATAAAAACAAAAAAAAGAGTTACAAGGCAGTAATACTTGAAAATATATCAAGTACCCAACAGTGCACCCTGCAGATAGGACACCTTCATTGGCCCAGACTGAAAGAGAATATGCAACATTTTGGCTATCCAAAAAACATCAAGTTTGTAGTTACCCCAAAATTTCAATGAAATAGCAATACCAATGCCACAATGTACCTAAAAAACCTGAGGCAAGATCAGTTAATCTGCAAACAGAGTATCATTTAGTTTGTAAACACAGTTACATTTTAAACCACAGACAAAAAAAAAAAAAAACAAAAAACATGCTCACAAAACAAAAAGTTTGAAAATAAGTAACTGTAAACAGATTGAAAAAAATAAAATAAATTTACTTTAAAATTAGTCAAAACACCAGATCTTTGTTCCTGCCCAAAAGCAGGAAGAGAGGAAATTTTCTTTTTGATTCCTCTGCGGGTTTAACCTCAGTGATCAACATGAATCTCAGAAAGTCATATTATAAATGACTATGAGCATCAAGAACAGCAAGAGAAAAAAACAAACAAAAAAAGTAGTCATATTTGATTTTGCACTTGGAGGGACAGTTACAACTATGGAATTTTTGAGAAAATAGTATCACCTGTCAAAAAACTGCCGCAAAGGGTGCAAATTCTACACCTTTTGTATTGCTTTTTGCAGCAATTTTTCTACGGACACACAGAGACACGTCATACGCACCGTGCTGGCAGAGCACTTAGGGCATGTTAGCTCCCTCTGTAGTTAGGGTTGAGTTAAAAGTCCAGCTGACTTCGTTCTGGGCAAGCTAAATACAGCACATAAGGTCTTCACATATTGTACAATATAATAAGAGAAAGAACTTTAGAGTAGCTTACCTTTCTTTGGGAGTGCCTACTCCATGCTTGCCCAGTAAATGAGTGTTCAAATGCTTCTTCATCACAAACGCCACCCTACCAAACAGAAAACCCAGGAAGATTAATTTTTTTTATTATTCTTTTTTTTTAACAGTATTTTTCTGTTTTGAGCATGCACTTCAGAATATTTCATGAAAGGTGGGCTTTTAAAAACCCCTGCTAGAATATGACTTAAATCTGGGACTCCATGTTTTCAACGTTTTCTTCAGATTGCAGTCACTTAGCTGTCTTTCAAACAAGCAACCATAACTATAAATATACATATACAGCTACACAATAGAAAACCTGTTTCTGCTTCCCTTTGCAAATTAGAACATCTCAGACAATATACTGATAATATAGCCTACTTTTCCTAAATAACTTTTTTTTTTCCGTGTTATAAACTAATACAGTATTAGTTACACTTTTAATTTATTTAACCCTAATGGGCCCATCATGCAACCCTTCTTCATACAAGTAGTTCCATTGTTTTTAATGAGAGAGAAACACAAAAATGTAGCAAGATCAGATGCTTTAATCACTGCTTATGTCTGGTCAAACTTCACTGTATTAATTATTTAAAGAGATATACATGGAAACAAATTAATAGCCTTAGTTATTTTATAGCCTTGTGAAAAAAAAGGAGCAAAAAGATGAAGCACATGTTCACGAATACGCTTTGAAGAAGCAGATTGCTCAAACTGGCAAGACATTGTTCAAAGCATCAACAGCAGCAAGAAATTGTATACTACCTGGCATTATATATTTACCAAACAGAATACAGCTAATTTACTTTAATTTTGGTGACATACATAATGAAACTGATAGGAGCATATCAAGTACCATTCTTCTGCTGATGAGACCATAACATCAATTTAATTATGTCACGTGACTGCTCCAAACAATTTAGATATCAGACTGAAGCTTCAAACTAAAATGGTTCTCTCGATAAGCAAAATTTTTACTGCTGCAACTTTCAGTGTGAAAAGGGCTTGCAAACATTTTTGTTAATTATGTATTACAGCTGTCCTTCATAAAGTTAATTACTAATAGCTGAAAGGCAATAGACTGTATTTGCATATGTACATGAAAGGCATGACATATGCAAAAATATGATTTTAATTAGCATTCCATGATATGAAGGGCTACAAATCAAACTGGCATGTTATAAGATTTTTACCATTAAATGCTGAATTCATCTGGACGTGTTTGCAGTAATGGACAATGGAAGGACTGTAAAACACTAGCTCTATGGGGTATAAGAGCCACAAAAGCCAAGAGACATTTACAAAAATGTTAATGTAGCTTCTCCATGTCTGATCTACTTTGGGTACTTTCACATTATTACAAAGAATCTCTTTTGTACATGCCTTAAGGTGTAAGATTATAAACTCTGTCTCATTTAAATGATAGCAATTTCCTTATTTTTTACAAAAAGACATTTAAAAAAATATCTTACGTACTTTTTTCCTACAAAATTTACAACTATGGCATCATAATCATTACAACTGTGAATAATCTATCACACCGTTACCATCACTACCATGCAAGTGTCATCAGAATTACTGTACATAGGGAAAATAATTGTAACAAAATCATGTGCTCCAGTAACAGCACAAGGCAGCCAAAACATACTGCCCTTGCTTTTCAGCAGAAATACTAAACATTTCCACACAGCCATGAAAGGTACCAAACAGATTTTAATTTAGTAATACTTGTACTTCCTGTTACAAATCTCCATTCTCCTCCTTCTCTAAAAGAGAAATAAATCCGAAGATACTACTGTGAAAGGGCCATGTGCAATCAAAGTTGTAAAGGCATACTTTGCTATTTGCACGGAATATAAAGATCCCAACAAGCTACACAGTATTTCTAGGGAAGTTTGTTTTTATTTCTTCTGAGCCCATGTACTTGAAGCTTTCAAACAAAAGCTGAACACTTCTTACACTGCACATCTGCACTGGGGTACGGACAGACACGCCTTTCTGCGAAGTCAAAGACCAAGGCCTTGTTAATAATGTGAAGCACTTAATCTCACATTAGCTGCCTCCTCTCTGTTGTACCTAGGTTCTGAGTAACCATTTTGCTGGTCTTACACAGCACAAATAAAATGAAGACTGACTCACTAACTGTCTCGGCACATACTAACATTTTAAGCTTTTAATGCAAGGCTTGAAGACTTCAGACTTGAGGAGTGCAGAATGCCCACATACAAGCATGGAGTGCACAGAATAGCTCAGGAACAGCTCTTCACCTTTACAGAATCAGGCCTTAAAAATAAAAGTGAAGTTGCTATTTTCACAAGAAAATGACAAGATAACAAAATATTACCAACAAAGAGACAGCCCATATTTAAACAAAAGATTTTTTTCTCCCTTAGAATTAAGGCAAACTCTGAACATATTGGTTTGGATGCAGTTTGATAACAAAAAAAATTGTGTGGGAACTATTTGTTTATGTTTACTAAATACTGCAGGTGATTTTAAGAGAGAAGTGGCAGCAGTGTTTGCTGGCTTTACAAAATAAACACAATGTGTTTTCAGTTCATTCAGTAACTCCGGGTTTCTAAGCAATTACTGGTTTACTAGTCAAAAAATATTGGTTTTATCAATGCTGCTTATCTCTGCTGAGGTAAACCAGTTATTCCAAAGATACTGCCAGAATTGAATAGACACATATGACTTAGCCTTGGTCTTTTCAACTGAAACTTAAGAGAAGTCTGTTTGGCACCAGTAAGTACTTAAGGAATGAATGCTTTCAGGATATGTTGCTCTAATACATCTTCAAATCAAAGGCAATCTTTCCATGAGCTGCAGTGAGCAGCAATTCAGGCTTTGTTGAATTTCTCATTTCTTATTTTTTAATACTAGTGGAAATAGAAACATTTGAATGCAATTAACTGGTTTCAGAAACACATCCGAAGAGAGTAGGAAAAACCTGTAATTGCCATACTCCACTGTTTCCAATACACGCAAACCAGGCCAGGCTTGAGGCCTGGAGCCAGTTTTACAAACTCTGATCTGGACATACTCATCCCCAACCCACAGGAAGACAAGCAGTCACAGGCCAGCTGCCCGCCTGAGGGGCAGGTCCCAAAAGGCAGAAACGTCTAGCCTATACTTCTTAAGTCGTGGTCACTGGCAGTTCCCTCCATTTGTTAGGAAGACAGCTCCTAGAAGCCTCCATTTGCAGTGAAAGAAGGTGAGTAAGTAGGATTTCATTTGCTTGCAGTGGCATTACGCTGGTTTAACTTTTTTCGTTATTTTCAACTACTCTGGATCCAAACTAGCGCCATCCTCCATCTTATACACTCCATGTTCAAACTTCAGGATAAACTAAAGACAAGATGAAAAATTACACTGAGCTTTAGAATAGCATCCACACCATCAAGGGACACTTTTTTGCACACAAACTATAAATAAAAATGGCTTGTAATCATAAATATATGAGCACCTTTCCCAAAATAAGTTTTCAGAATATTCTGGTTTTAGTTTAGAAAAGTTGTGGCTTTGTAGGAACGAGTCCACTCGTATTCCATGGCAGTCTTCAAACAGTACTTGGACACATTCTGAGAATGTCTGTAACTGATTTAGAAGCCTCTGTAGACTTGTCTTCAGTTATAAGAAAGCATTTTAATGTACAAAAGAAATAAACGGGCTTCTAAATGTGGGAATAAAGAAACACATTGGACAATCTTTATTTCCACTTTTTAGTCTAGTGCAATACAAGTTCTTCAGCATGTACAATGTTTATCATCACAGTACCCCAAGGAATATGAATAATCTGTCATGTAGTGTCTGTTCTCTCATTTTCTCTGCAGGGAGAAATTGTGCACTGTGAAGTATCTTGTTTTGAGAGGGCAAAAGATTCTAGGTTTTATTATGCTTTGAATCTATAATAGTTCTTCCTTTTTAATATGTACACTGCTGTTAGTAGAAAGCCAAGTTAAAAAAAAAAAAAAAACCAAACAAACAAACAAAAAAAAACCACACAAAAAACCACCCACACAAACCAAAACAAGCATTCTGGACCATGAAGTCATGAAAGCTGTTACTCCCCAAGTGTTTCCCAAGTGCTCAGCCTTGGCCTAGTTCCAAGGAAGCAGCTACATCTTACCTTTACCAGAAAGTCACTTGAAGTCACGTCAACAGAGCAGTCATCTTGTAACTGAACACAACTGCTGAGAAGGACCAGCATGAGAATTTATTTTTGTGGGACTCTACAAACAAGGTATCCAGCAGTTGAAGAGCAATTTTAAATCACTTCTCAGCAGATACATTGCTCTCTGCAACGGCTCTTGGAGAATTTATCTTACAGACAACAATGTTCAATGACAGCAGAAAAGTCCAGGAGAATAACAATGAATATCTACCCTTTATTCATATTCTCAATATCCTTTACATCTCCTTTAAACTGTCCAGAAGCTCTTTATACATGAATTTAACTCTGAGAAATACAGGTAAGCTACAGCATGATGTGCAGGCCAAAGCGTGCAGGATGTACGAAAAAGCTCCTTAAAAGCCTATATTTTTTTAACAAAACAAAACAAAAAACAAACACACAAAATAAAACAAAAAAACAGAATAGGATGCTATTCTTTTTAAATTATTATTTCTTTCTCAGGGGTCTCAGGCACTCAGAGAGGATAGAATGGTTTACCATGTTGGATAAATCACCTGGGATATCTGACAGCTTCAAGGAATAATAAGAAAAAGGATCTCAAACTTTAACACACCAGAGGAACTGTCTGCATCAGGTTTTGTTTTCCATTATCTGTACTTGAATTTTTGTCCTTGTATCTTCGCCTGAGACAAGAAACCAGAAAATCAAGGCAAGCTGCATGGACCATGCTAAGAAGGTCGGATGTTTGGGCAAGTGAATAGCATAGACTTGATGGTTCTTATTACCTGAATGAAGTGCTCTTCTCTTTACCACATCTTGGAATACACTGCAAACCCTAATTGTTTGTAGTTGAATGAGTGGTTCACATGGACATGCCAACAGGGGTATCAATTACTAAGAGAAAGAAATAGTGCAGCTTGTCAAGGAATCATGACCACATGTATTTCAGAATATTCAATAATGCTTGTATATGTAATTACAGATTCTTTTTTAATTTGTACATGTTCTACACATAAAAGTGGAATTTCACATGTTCAAATCAGCAGCCAAATAGTACAGAAACAGTCTATATCAATCTCATCTCTCTGTCGAGATTTTGTATTCAGCAGGTCAGCTTCAAGAACAAGAGTGCAGAGGAAAATGCAGAGGTGCCCAGAAAGCAATGGCTTTCTATGAACAAGTAATCATTTTTTTTTTTCCATGCATCAAAAGTCTAAATTCCTGGGAATTTCTTCAAGTCCATCATTCGTAGATGTTTGCTGATTCTGAAGGGTCCAGACTGGGGTGCTGATAACTCTCTTGCATGACTGCGCGCAAGGGACTCAATTTAAAAGAAAGTATCTGGCAGGCCAGAGTCTGGTGTGGAAGATATCCAGTAGTCTGAAAGGCTTCATGCCCTTTGTGACAAGATGTCAGGTTCAAGTAAATATCTGGCAGGGCGAAGTCTAGTGTGGAAAACGTCCAAATATCTGAAAAACTTCATGCCTTCTGTGACAGGACGTCAAGTCCTAGAACCCTGCATAGGAAAGCTGCTGTTTTCTGCTGACTCATTTAGCAGCCAAATGAAGCAGGTCTTATTACTTCCAGATAACAGTTATTGCTGTTGTTCTTAAGTTAAATAAAAACAAAAACCATTTCAGAAGGTTAACAAGTCCTGCAAACAGTCCGAAGAGTACTGTGACACACTCACACCACCTTATACTCCCTGCTGACCCCGTGTGTTAAAAAAGGATACGACTATTTCATGCTCACCGTCACTAACACTCATAATTAAATTGAAAGTAAAATGCATACATTTGGCAAATGTGGCTCCTTCCTCCTCATCTCCCAAGTGGGAGCAACTTGGCGACTGGAAAAAGAAAACTTTTCCTCTTGAAAAGAGAAAATGAAAGAGGTAAATGAGGACAACTTCACCACCGCTAAAAAGACATGAACCAGAGTACCATGGCAAGAATACCATAGTAATCCATGAAACCTAAAGACTAACATAAGCTTCAAATTTATGAAAATGATTAGCCCTTCTGCCTTAAGCTTGAAGGCTTTTTGCTGTGGGTTTTTTTGTTTGTTTGTTTGCTTCTTTGAGTTTGTTGCTGTTGTTTTTACTATTTTCCATGCAACAATCAGGTATGGAGTATTGTGTGCAGTTCTGGTGTCCTCAACATAAAAAGGTCATGGAACTGTTAGAACAAGTGCAGAGGAGGGCCACGAGGATGATCAGGGGACTGGAGCACCTCCCGTATGAAGATAGGATGAGAAAACTGGGGCTGTTCAGCCTGCAGAAGAGAAGGCTGCATGGAGACCTCATAGCAGCCTTTCAATACCTGAAGGGGGCCTATAGGGATGCTGGGGAGGGACTCTTCATTAGGGACTGTGGTGAGAGGACAAGGGGTAACGGGTTTAAACTTAAACAGGGGAAGTTTAGATTGGATCTGAGGAAGAAATTCTTTACTGTAAGGGTAGTGAGGCCCTGGAATGGGTTGCCCAGGGAAGCTGTGAATGCTTCATCCCTGGCAGCGTTCAAGGTGGGGTTGGACATAGCCTTGGATCGCATGATTTAGTGTTAGGTGTCCCTGCCCATGGCAGGGGGGTTGGAACTAGATGATCTTAAGGTCTTTTCCAACCCTAACTATTCTATGATTCTATGATTCTATGTTTCTTATTTATTTATTAAATTTTCAGCTTTTCCATGGAGATGTTTGGTTGCTGAAGTCCAAAAGCCAAGATTTTCAAAAATCCTTTTTTTTTTTTTTGTTAATATGAAACCATCAGTGCAACAGACTACAACCTTCTCTTCTAAAAATACCTCAGCTCATTTTTACGTTACTTGTAATGAGCTAGCAATGAAGCTATGCTTCCCAACAGAAAAAAAAAGTGAAGGAAGAAGACAACTTATATGAGTGAAATACCTGTACACAGCTTGCACCTAAGGAAGACATGAATATCACAGCAGCTACTGTCCCTGATTTGCTTTGAGCAGGATGATAGACAGCAGGACTGTCAATGTGCTGTTCAATGACCTACATCAATCTCAAGAATAATTTACTGCTATATCAGACAGATCATTATGGATGAGTTGCACACTATCAATCAATCGACTGTGTTGCTCCTGCATATTCCTGCATCTATCAACCAGAAAAGAGAGACATCCCTCAACATATTCTTGTTGCTTTCTGCCACTGATCTGTGTCCCTCAAGATGTGAAAGAATTATTAGACACATGGCCATAATGTAGTGGCAAAAGGCACAATTATCTCCTCTTACAGATTCTGGTAGAAGACACCTGAGTACAAAGGAAGAGCAAACTAAATAAAACAGAAAACAGCCTCCACTGTTCTACTCAAGCTGGGCTTGGAGAGATCTTCCCATCCAAAGTTGCCAAATCTTCTCGCTATCCCACTTTTAAGAGATGTTATGTTATAATGTAAACCATCCAGGACAGAAATTTCATCTTTCATTGCAAGGACTGTGGCAAAAGAGGAAAATATAGGGAGTATTTACATTATTTCCTTTCCCATGAGGGAACTCACTTACTTGTTACTGCATGAATCACCTGAAGTTACTTATTTTGTAACTGAAAGTGGAAGGGCTTCCTGCAAGTCAGCTATAGAGCCATCCTGAACTTTACTGGTTTGGGGTTTTTGTGATAATTTTTGTTTATTTGGGGGGGAAGGAGGGGAGCTGTTAGGAGTTTTTGTAAATACAAAAAGTACCCTTCAATAAGAGACGAAGGAATAACTGTTAGCAAACAGTAATAACTGTTATCAACATAAAGGTGAGAGGAAACTTAAGAGTGCAACAGGGAACTTTCAGATTTGGCAATTCAGTAAAAGCTGAAACTGCAAGTAAACAAATGGCTCTCTACTTATCCTGTTTGCTTAATGGGCAGACAGAAAACAGCTAAACAGTGGCAAAAACTTTGAAGGCAGAAGGTGCTCACTCTGTCAGGAAATCACCTTACAAATATATGACAAAATTAGTACCGCTACAAGAAATGTTTGTTTCAATATTCAGAGGAGTTAATGAATGTTAACTGATAACGGTAGACAGCAGCAGTATGTAATTACATTTCTAAACACACCTTACCAAATCACTTCCAAGCTAAGAGAATCACATGTTCTATTAATTTTCATTGGTTATTGAACATCTGTAACTGTCACCTCTAACAGGTGCTTGGTAATCTAACAGCTGCACAAAGTACTAAAAAAAAGAGAGAATCACAATGTGCTTTCTGTAGCGCTGCTACCAACCTGTTAGTCTACCACAGCACAGAATCTCTTTCCCTAAATTCTGGTATGCAACCTTAGGCCCAGTGTCAGGAGTGCCTTCCATCTAAGAGATCACCAGCAACATCCAGAAACACGACACCAACAGAGAACATAGCTGCCGTGCTAAATGAGGCTGCAGGAATGCTTTAAATGTAAATGACGATTTACAGCTATAAGCATTGTGATACAAAATAGTGCCTATCCATCTTGCCACCAGGAAATTGCTTATGTCCTCTCTTTTCCCACAATATGTACATCCAACAGCCCCATAACTCTGATCACTCTCTTTTCCATTCTCTCCCTTTCTTCACTGACCTGCCTCCCTACTTGTGATCCAGTCAATTTCCTAGCATTCTCAGTACTCCAGATAAAGAATTTGACGCACTAGGCATCAGTTCCACATTTTATCATCTTCCATCTGGAAAGACATAGCAGGATAAACAGACCAACGTTTGAAGAGGGAAGGTCTTCAAAGCAGATTCAACCTTTTGAGAATGTCAGGTGAACCACATCTGTAAGCGGCCAGAGAGAAGTTTTGAAACATCCGACTTTCTGCAGACGGTTTGTACCGAGCTTTCTAGTGATTCCAAAGAGCAAAGTCTATGCATCTCAAAAGTGCAAGAAACAGCATGTAAGACTACCTCAAAACAAGGACACTTCAATGAGTTTCTACTTATAAGTAGAATGGATAGAGCTAAACAAATGCACCTCATTTTAATCTTCTATTGTTCCCTAACAAAAAGTCACTTTTGATGTTTGTAGCTTCTTCCTAACTGCTCAGAAACTGCACTGCAGGCTGAGTTACCAGGTTTATGAAGAGCTTTTGCAAGAAAAAGCTATCTTGAGAGTTAAAACCTCTATCTACTCCTGCCTGTCTTTAAAGGAAATCAAAGCAAATCTAAGGACAGTTGATCGTGGGCTAGAAAACATATAGGGCCTGCAGTAGCAGTGCCACCATATATAACTCGGTCAATTCAGCAGCTACAGGGCCTGTGGCATTTTGCAAAGTTGCGAGGTACAAAGAAAGGCATGAGATGAATAAATTGGTCACTAGCTTATGACTGAACTGCTCAGAAGTCATATACAATCAGAAGGCACAGACAATTTTTATTGACAATTCATCCACAATTTGAAAACACTGCTGGTAATACACGGTGGCTGGAGCTATGACTGCAGTCTGCTTGATCTGTGAGAGTAGTGAGAATCTTGCCCTAGGTATTTACTTGACATAGAAAAGCAAGTGCTGGTTGATTTGTTTATTCCTAAGACTTAAATTCAGATGTAAAACATACCCTTTTTTGCCTTCCATGCAGGCATTCCACAAGATTGTTTGACTTAAGGTAGAAAACAAAATGATTCAGAATATCTACTTGCCAAAGTAGCTGTAACTGCACAAAAATAGTAAAACTATGACAGCAGGACCTATTCTGCAACCATCAGAAGTAGTTAAGCATAAATAAAAGCTCAGAGTTTTCAATCTCAACCGGTGTCTTAATTTCTCCAGGTATTCCCATCACAGCCATCCTCAACTGTCCCCAAAATCTGAGAGCTGCAACTCCTCCCACCACTGAAGGAGGCTGCAGCTGGCTGAAGAAAGTACCAGGACTGCTAGAGGAAACCACAATATGAAGACCAGAAAGACACTTATGCACTCTACAGGTGCTACAGATGTACAAAACTCTCTGAAATTATGGCACGGAATGTAGAGCATGCAGGTGATATAAAGAGCTGCATGGAAGCCTATCCAAATGAGAATTACAGGTGCTAACAGAGGCATTATTCCACCTGTCCCATGAGAAAATGGTAACACCTCTCATCACTTCCGCCACAGACTTAGCAGGAGAATTACTAGTCACTAAAGCTGCCAAGCATAAAGTCAGGTATTTGTTAGGTTTGCCTCTGATGTCCAGCAGGACGCACTTCAGACACAAAAATCCATAGCCAGGACTGCAGGAGTACTCACCTGAGATATAACTGCTATTGAAGCAATAAAGACAATAAAAACCCCATTGAATTTAGAGGGATATTTTGCACAAATAATAAAAATTAAAAAAAATTAAAAAAAGTCATTCTTGCAGTCCAGTATGGATGTTGTATGCACTAGGTATGAAGACTGTTATCAGACTGCAAAAACCAAAGGAACATAGATCAGACAAATCAGTAGAGTCATAAAGATGATATCTGTGACATAACAGAAGATGTTCTCTGGCAAAGAATAATCCAGTCCCAGCCAGCAGCTGAGATTAACTCTGACCATTTCTGGCCACAAATCAAGCATGAGAGAGGTGGGAACTACATAGGTGCCCAATGGAATTAAGAAAAACATCTTTGATCTCAAGGGCCTAAACATGTTTACATACACATATTGAGCATACATACGAACAAACAAGTGAAGGAGAAATCAGTTTTGTGGCAAACAAAAGCTTACGGCGTGTTATCTAAAAAAGAAAGGAGACTAGATAAATTACCTGAAAAGATGCAACAAAAGGAAATCAGCTGCTTCTAAGCTTGCCAACAAAGTTTCTGAGGTACGTTACTAAGGGGATAAATTACAGAACTTCAGATTTTATGTACAAAGTGACAACTTGGTCCTATAAAGAGACATAAACCACATCTCTTTAAAAGAAAAATTGCTTTCAGTCTCAATGTCTTTCTGAAATGAAGCTTCAGTTAAAGGTTTTTCCTTCTCTGATCCTTGCTGTCACTGTAACCACATACCCCCTAAGTCCTTTCTCAAGTGCTAGCATGAAATGGTGGGATCCCACAGGTCCGTTTTCAGTAGGAAGGGAACCTGACAGCAAAGACAACAGAGGCACCAACGCAGTGGTGCTCCATTTTATTCAGTATTGCATCACATTTTGATTTTCATTAATGCATTCCTGTTAAAGCACTGAAATTTAATAAATATGTTCACAACTGAGGCATGTGCACACAAAAACACTTACGTCTCCAAATGACCACCTGAAAACACTGTATTTCTGGGAGGTCACTTGCAGCTATGGGACAGAGAATGTAACCACTAACACGCAGGTCTCTCCTTAGCTTTGTAATGCGATGCAAGTAAAATGGCTCTCACTTTAAAGCAAAAACAGCTCTCCCACCATTTGACCTATGAGACACACAAGCCATAGGGCTTGTTGCATTCTACACATTGGAAGGGCTAAGTTGCCCTGGGATGGTTTTCAGCCAAGAAAGTCCTTAAATTTTACCCAGTTTAAATTATGCTCTGCAAAGATTAAATCCATACAGAATGCTTTCTCTTTTGTTAGAAAAAGAAATAACAGCCCTTTTATTTTTTGTTTGCTTATGTTTTTTTATAATTTCTCAGATTAGATGAAGCCCCAAACCCCTTCTTTATGACATGAAATACTGGGACCTGGACAGACAGGGAGACAGAAATAGTCTGATGAGCATACAACTTTTATATTACTGAATAGTAGGAAATGTTATACACAACATGTAGTCAAACGGATGGATGGAATTGATTTTATAAAGAGTTATAAACAAAATAGTCCAAAATATTAACCAATAAACACATGCCTGGGTGGAAACGTCGTACTATAAAATCACTGTAAAGATCCTCAAACTGTTCAGGGGAGAAAAAAGTCCAATTTTCCACATAACCTGAGAGTGCAGAGTTTTCTGATAATAAGATCCAAGGAACCTGTAAACCCAAGGCTCTAATTTTCTTATGCCGACTGTATAATATTTTTCAAAGTAAAATTGACTGAGATGGAAGCTATTTTGCATGGTACAGTGGCGATGGCTAACAAATGAGAGTTTTGTGGGCTGAATGTTAGTCCCCTGCCTCATCTGCCACCCCTAATGACAGCAGCCACCTGCTGTTTTATTGTCACAGCTGGAGCCGGTTCACACTCCTTGGTGCTGAGCTCTGCCCATGAGCGCCAAGCTCTCGCCTCGCCTCATTACTTTGATGAACTTTTTATGGTCAGCACCCATGAAGACCTCATCTAGGACTATACAACCTAGATCGGCTTCAGGGAGTGCTTCCAGCTAGCATGAGGTGATAATACACAGTGACACCGCGGCTGCTACTGCCTGTCACTTAGTCAAGTCACTGTACTATACTTCTTGCTCTACAGGGCCCTCAACAGGTAAAACGCCATGAAATTCTCGTATATAATAAAGGTCACTCTCTCTGTTTCACATTGAAATATAGAGATCATAACCTACTAGTAAATTTAGCTTTTCAAAGATAGATATTAAAATCAAAATGTAACATGCTGTTTAATACATGTAACTACTGACAAGAAATTTCTACATTCCCTACACATTAAACCTGCTGCCTTCCTAAAAGAATATCCTGCCATTAAAGAAAGCAACCATGAAAATCATATTAGGGCTTGATGAACACTATGAAATAGGAAAAAAAAAGATAATTAAATGCATTTTACAAAAGGGCTGTTTTAACTTCAAGAACAGAAAGCACAGAAACAGAAATCAAGCTAGACAAATCAAGTTATTACCCAAATTAATCCACAGTGGAAAATGATATATGCTACTTCACTCCTCCAACCAAGAACCCCTCCTCCCAATTATTAGATATGATAGTACATCAAATCAAGATAACAATAAAGCAAAGCCTTTTACATCTTTTTACTTAATCAGAGCAGCCGGTTACTATTTTCTCCTAATTTAAAACATAATCATCCTTTTCCTTCAAACTTTTTTCTACTAACAAATACCCCAAATCTCCTGAGCCGGGATACAATTTTAAACTTCATCAGAAATTTTTTTATTGATGCATTTAAAGAGGACTGGTTTATGCTCAATGACTGGAATTTAACTCCAGGTTTACTTTCAGCAGTAGAATAATCTTTTTGCTGAGCTTTACATTTGTCCATATTTACATAAATCATTAAGATTAATATATGTGCTATTAATAATAATTTCATTAACATTCTGAAATCATCAAATAACATTTTGACTTTTGAACGGCTGTAGGCTATTATAAGCCTAAAACCCAGAACATTTCCAGTATTCATTGAATAGCAATCCAGCTGATCAGTTTTGACAAATTCAGGCAACGTTATAAGCCATTAAACTTCATTTAGTTTCGTTCAAAAATTCCACCTACAAATAAAAATCAACTGCCTTTTTTTTTTTTTTAAGTCAGTATGATTTCCAATAAATACCAGCTCTTGGTATACTCTGAATTAAACTGTGAGGCTTTTTATTTTATTGAAATGGTCTAAATAGAGATTTCAAAATTATATTTCTGAGACCGCTGACCTAGCAAGGAGATTCAACAAAGTTTTCCACTCTTCTAAAAGCGGAGTACCTGCCATACCACCCTGAAAAGTATTCAACAGAACTGGAGGACACACAGAACCTCACATAACACAAGCCTAAAATGTATGAACAATCCCATAAAATATAAAAGACACCAACCCCTCTACCAAAATAATTTCAACAAGCACTTCTCTTCTGAACAACATGTTTAAGAAGGGGAAAATGGATGAGCTGGGGAACTACAGACCAGTCAGTCTCACCTCTGTGCCTGGCAAAATCTTGGAGTAGATTCTCTTGGAAGGCATGCTGAGGCACATGAAAACCAACAAGGTGCTTGGTGACAGCCAGCATGGCTTCACTAGGGGGAAATCCTGCCTGACCAATCTTACGGCCTTCTATGAAGGGGCCACGGAACTGAGGGACAGGGGTAGAGCAGTTGATGTCATCTACCTGGACTTATGTAAAGCCTTTGACACTGTCTCCCATGACATCCTTCTCTCTAAGTTGGAGAGACATCAATTTGATAGGTGGACCACTCGGTGGATAAAGAACTGGCTGGATGGCCGCACGCAAAGAGTAGTGCTCAGTGGCTCAGTGTCCACCTGGAGACCAGTAACGAGTGGTGTCCCCCAGGGATCGGTGTTGGGACTGGTCTTGTTCAACATCTTTGTTGGTGACATGGACAGTGGGATTGAGTGCGCCCTCAGCAAGTTTGCCGATGACACCAAGCTGTGTGGTTCGGTTGATACATTGGAGGGAAGGAATGCCATCCAGAGGGACCTTGACACGCTTGTGAGGTGGGCTGATGCCAACCTGATGAAGTTTAACCATGACAAGTGCAAGGTCCTACACCTGGGTTGGAGCAATGCCAGGCACAGCTACAGGTTGGTCAGGGAAGAGATTCAGAGCAGCCCTGCGGAGAAGGACTTGGGGGTGTTGGTTGATGAGAAAATGAACATGAGGCGGCAGTGTGCGCTTGCAGCCCAGAAAGTCAACCGTATTCTGGGCTGCATCAAAAGGAGTGTGACCAGCAGGTCGAGGGAGGTGATCCTGCCCCTCTACTCTGCTCTCGTGAGACCTCACTTGGAGTATTGTGTGCAATTGTGGTGTCCTCAACATAAAAAGGACATGGAAGTGTTAGAACAAGTGCAGAGGAGGGCCACGAAAATGATCAGGGGACTGGAGCACCTCCCGTACGAAGATAGGATGAGAAAATTGGGGCTGTTCAGCCTGCAGAGGAGAAGGCTGCGTGGAGATCTCATAGCAGCCTTCCAATACCTGAAGGGGGCCTATAGGGATGCTGGGGAGGGACTCTTCATTAGGGACTGTAGTGAGAGGACAAGGGGTAATGGGTTCAAACTTAAACAGGGGAAGTTTAGATTGGATATGAGGAAGAAATTCTTTACTGTAAGGGTGGTGTGGCCCGGGAATGGGTTGCCCAGGGAAGTTGTGAATGCTTCATCCCTGGCGGCGTTCAAGGTGGGGTTGGACATAGCCTTGGATGGCATGGTTTAGTGGGAGGTGTCCCTGCCTATGGCAGGGGGATTGGAACTAGATGATCTTAAGGTCTTTTCCAACCCTAACTATACTATGATTCTATGATTCTATGTTTAACAAGAGAACTTCTTGTGAATCACAGTGATATATTGCTCTTGCATCCTTTGGAGTGTCCAACAACAGAAAACTGTTCTTAGAAGAAAAAGGAATTCCCTTCTTTTGACTAGATGATGTATCTGTCAAATACATAATTTGTAGGACTCATTTCATAGCCTTAAAAATAAAACATCAAAGACGCAGCTCAACCAGTGCAGGGTAAGACATTACGAAATGGACAAACTGCCCCAGTGGAACAATCAATGGTTTCAATAGAACAGTCTCATAATGGTGCTGGTAATTAAATAACAATGAGAGACTTTCCCCCTTTTTTTAATTCAAGCAGTAGTGAGTCAGCTGCAGCATATCTATTGCATGCTTTGTGACATGACATACTTAATCCAGCTAAAAATTTCTCTTTTATCTATCTCTAATCCGTAACAAAAGTCCGAAGCCATAGCTAGCTAGGTATTTACTGTCCGTTATAAAGGAAATTGTTAGAGGATGCATGGCTATCCAGATTAGCTATATTTGCCTACTGCCTTACAAGAAGCAGCCTGCACGCATGTATAAATATTCAGAAACATTTCTCCTTTGCAACACTATGTTGTCTTGGCATTATGACCATGTTTTAGAGTTGTATGCTAAAATACAACTTCAATTTACCCAGCACTTACAGTTCACTGGTCTGCAATTCTTAACATCCCTCTATTTTTCACCAATTTTAATTTTAGCTGCTATTATTTAAAGTTCATTTTCCATGCCCTTTCAGTTGTGACTTTTTTCCAACATGACAACAAACATCGGTGTCATTTCTGATGGTGACTTGCACTGGAGAAAGAAAAAACAAACATTTAAATGAGAAGCTCTCAGAAAATCACCAGGCAGTAACAACCTGTGGTCAGTATCAAGATGAGCTGCATGTGCACAGAGTCTGGAGGTGGCAGGATTTGTATCCAATTGCTAATCCCCTGAGTCATTCAGCCCCCTGAACAAAACATTTCTATAAGCTGATCCCTTAACCCATCACTGGCTGCTCATGCTACTGCATTCCAACAGTAACAAAAGGAGGAACACCTTACATTTTACATTTAAATCCCCAACATAGAGAACGGTCATGTTGGAAAGTCCCCAGACCTCTTTTCTTATCTACTACATAGAAGATCTGCAAACAGATCCTCCGAAAATAGGAATAGGTATATGAAGTAATTTGGCTTAACACAAATATTCAGTCTTCTGTACTTAGAGCAAGCACGCAAAGAAGCTTTCAATGTACATATTTTTCCTTGTACTGAACAGAAATACATGTAGATTTCAAAAAATGGTTAAACTTCTATGCCTACTGTTAAAGCAAAAAATATTCATATGAAGGATATCAGAGACATTGCTGAGGAATTGTTCACCCTTTAAAATACATTATGTCTGTAATGCTACCGGTGCCAGTGCCAGGTTAGGTAATTAGCCAACTAAGTGTGAATAAGATCTGCCAAGAAGCTATTTTATTTTTGCCTCAGAATATTTGTGTATCTGTGAGCGGGTGTGTGTTCGTGTTCATGCATCAGTGGAATCTGGATGTTCATGCCGGGTTTCCTTATCACACTTTTCTGCCTCTTTGAACTTGCACATTGCTACAATAGAAATGGACATGTGTCTGCTGATAATGTCAACATCTTACATTCACAAGAAGAGATTTTGCCTAACTAGATCTGAAGCAGCCTTTTTTGTGTTCATTACCTGACCCTGTCTGATTACACAATACTAGAAGAGCCATTCATGGGAAGAACTCCAATACTACAACCACTTCTAGGAGATGCTAAAAGACAACAGATGTGGGAGAAATTAGCATCCAATTACAATATCCCTGGCTAAATACTGTCCTACAAGCCCCATTTTTACATGTTATCTGAAGGAAATTCTCACTTCTCATAGCAAGTCTGGTTCAATAGGGTGCTGAGAGCATCCTGTTATCTCTTTAATTTAGATCTCATTATACTTTAGACTCCTGTACATTCATCTAGGAAATGCCACTTGGAAATATGACTAGGTACAAAACAAATCTAATGCACTTTGCCTAGGGCTACCACCTAGAAAGCCTGAAGACACAGAGTGAAAAATTCTGGATTTTCTTTTTCCTTTTATTTTTTGGAGGGCGGGCAGACCCACACACTGCAAGCCTTTATCTTAATTCAATAGTGAAAGCACAGGCATTTCAAATAAAGATCCTTCAACAGTTATGATAGAGTCATTCAAAGTTAAAACTAATGCAAGAAAGATATACACAATTTACAAATCAAAACTGAACAGTGCTGAGTACAAACAGAAGTATGAAAAACCGCTTTCATAACATTTCAGAATACAAATACTACCTGGCATCGAAGCTACCTTCCTGAATACCTATTAGAGAACTTCACAAATGTTAACAGTACTGACAACTTATTCAGAATTTACAATCACTTACACTACGAAGACATCCTACTTTTCAAGAAATTTGTTTAAACAGCCCCCATGAAAATTAGTGTATTTTGTAAAAATCTAAGTACATTTAGGGCTAGGGAAAGTAATTATGTAATATTACTGCCTATAATCAGGGGTTATGCAGGAAGGTGAGGTAGAAGTTAGTAAATATGGTACAGATAATGAACTTCAAAGTCATTGTTCAAACTTCAAACTCTTTAATCACAGCATTACATTAAAAGAGGCACATGAGTGACAAACGTTCTTACACACAGATTTACAGCCAAGACTGCCATTTTTCCTAGTAAGTCCCACCAGATCAGAGAAAAGGAATGCTGTGCCTAGCTATAGCACAAGTTAACCTCTAGATTTGTCAGAACATGCAACAACTGTTGTGCCTAAGGGTGAAGCATGTACAACAATACCCCATTACACACTGAAGATCCAGTTCATGCTCGCTGTGTTTGCCATGTCCTCAGCAGCTGTCCTGGAGAGACACCTCCTGCAGGAAGGCCAACATTACTGCTCAAGAGCTCCACCTGGGAAAGACTGTTTTACTAAATGCTATCAACCTCAAGGATCCTCTCAGCTGGAGACATTTAGAAATGGGATGCATCACCACCTCATTTTTCCTTCTTATGGGAAAGAACTTGGAGCACAGAAGGGACCAACATCACCTACATATCTTTGCCCTGGACTTTCATACAGTCTGTGCCAAAGGGGAAGAAGGGCTGCCATGCATTCATTGACAGAAGTGAACAAACAAGCAAATTGAAATATTTTTCAGGTTAAAATGGAATTCCCTTTTTCAGCATTCTTCTTGTCTTTTGCTACATATATGTCTGTAGTTCTTTATGGTTGCAAACAAATTCTTTTTCTTATCACTTTGGTAAGCAGTAACACAGCATTTATTCCTACCATTTTATAGCTGCATCACTAAAAATAGGGTTACAAAACATTCAGAAAGGATGTATTTTATTCCAACAAGTTAAATTAAACTGAAAATAGTAATTTTTGACAGATTTTAAACGATTTGATATTTTTCCCCAATGTATCTCTATATTAATGCAAACCTACTTCCTCTGAAGAGAGCAAACAAGTGTTGGTTCCACTCTATGACATATGATCTAGATATCAAGGTCTAATCACAATGTATCTATCACCATCTAGCATCTGGCTTGTAGATGATGTCCACAGGCACTTGTAGTGATAGCTGTCAAACTGCATTCCATTTCTGGCATAAATGAGCATAACAACAAGGACAAGAAATGCAGTACAGTACAGAGTAACAACACAGCCTGGAATTTAGCCCATAGTAAAGAAACAGTCAAATTCATTATCAGCCTCAGTGGCGGAGGTTCTTGCTTGCACTGGCAGAATATTTCGGAAGTCACCAAGCTTCACAGGGCTTGTTTCTATTAAAGGTGCTAAAAATTATTTTCGAAAAAAAATGTCCTACTCCATTTCTTTCTCTTTTATCCCATAAGAAATGAGAAAATCTTAGTCAAGCCCTGCATGTTCCTAGGGAAGAAGGTGTAAAAGGACATGATCCACCCTCCTCTGATTTCAACTGCTTGTTCGAGTGCTACTTAAGCAAAAGCATATTTCAAGTATTCTATATAAAAAATAACCCCATCTTACTCTCTTTCAAGAAATAAAAGGGGGAGGGTTGGAACAGATTAACAGCAACCAAGTTCCTAGTTACTTTTAGAAGTCTTCTCTGTATTCTATACATTTCATATTCTAATTTAATTTGCCAGTAACCATTTTTCCTCCTTGGTCTACTCACAGTCACTTTCCCATTACTCCCTTTTTTACGTTGCTCTTGAACTGGAGGTATTCAAGTCAAATCAAAAGATTTTGCAGGTCTGCATCCATCTCTCAATCTTACTTCGAGGGAAACCATGATTCTCTGGTGCAAAGGTGAACTTCTAAT
Source organism: Amazona ochrocephala (assembly GCA_039720435.1). Lineage (NCBI taxonomy): Eukaryota > Metazoa > Chordata > Aves > Psittaciformes > Psittacidae > Amazona > Amazona ochrocephala. The sequence continues at coordinate 62,945,169 of CM077876.1, read as the reverse complement.
CAACCCTTACATATGTTACCAGTGATAAAGATGAGGTAGTTTCAGGGGCGATGGAAAAACAAACCAAGCGCTCAACCCCATAGCACAGAAAATAAGTGAGTACTGCTTGGCCACGCATTCTATTCCAAAAGGTACTGATGGGGAAAGCAGCCAGTAGCATCACTTACAATGGTATATGGCCCACTGGCACATGATTAAGTCAAAGTCCTCCAATTCAA